>OW052183.1:2921630-3097630 GCA_932526625.1 Rhingia campestris
TTGGACTGAAGAAAAACCATGAATACTGACAAGATCGCTCATATCGTGAAAAATCTGTCCCCAAATTAGAACTTGTTCTTAATACATTATTTTTAAAGCATTACCATAATGGCATCGAGCATAACTGTGACGTCCAATAAGCCCAAATGAAATGATGACTAACTACAAAATGCTGACTTTAGCGCATCACAAAATGAAGAATTGTTGATCAAAATAATTTTCTCACCAAATTGCAGAAAATTAACATGTGCACAAAACACTTAGTTTCTGGCTAGGGAAAATGGTTAAACAATTGATCTTTTGACGCGAGAAATCATAATATAACTTTATAAGCTTCATTACAATGCAATTCGATTCTAGATACAGATCAAGTGCACTAGGTGTGAATCTGAAATCCTTCGATATCATCACATCACACAACGAAATAAAACAAATTTGACTTTATTTCGAGACAAATATAGTTGTCACGTCTAACAAATTTAGGGTTTCAAAATAAATAAAACATTTTGAAAAAGGAAATAGGGACAAAAGAGGATGTTGGCCTTATAGCATTTGGTATTATTTCACGTAACCGACTAGATAATCAGAGAAATACACAAATTATCTGCACATATGACAGTGATACGAGCCGATTTGTTTGTTGGTTAATAATTTAAGGCGTCCATATATTGCGGAAGAGAGTATCTTATGCCTCTCAAGGTATCGTTTGTGGCTTTTATATCGTGTATAGGTAATGGGTGTTCATTTGGAATCCTTGGGATTATTTTTCTGTCGAAATCATTACTAAAATCAATCATTATATAAAATGGCATACAGTTGTCTCTTGTAGCCTAAAAATTTTACATTTTCTCAATGTAACTATTTCGCTGTCGTTGTGGTGTGTAGAAAATGCTGCAAGGAACGTAATACCAAATTCAATTTTATAACATTCCAATTAACAAAAGGAACGAGTTAACAGGAGACATATTTCCATCAATATACACCTTCCAGCAATGCAAAAGCAAAGTTAAAAATTAATACCTGCAGCCATCTCCTGGCACTGCTTCTGCGTTTTTGGTTCGCATCACCTGAGAGAAACAAATTTACTTTTCTAACTCCCAAGCATACTCCACTCATGCAAATTTTAATATATATATTCATCCTAATGATCACTTCAAGGCGGCAAACCGGAACGCAACCATCTAAAACACTTCCCGTAATCTCTTTACCAATACTCTTAAAATCTTGTTAATACAAACGCCCATTGCACTTTATGTGAGTCCAATTCGTTTCACCCTTTCCCTCAAGACCTTTATATAAATATCGGTCCCTCCGACTGGTTTTGTTTTGCCTTCGACTGATATCCTTGTTAGCAGTCATTTTCAAGCAATTTAAAAGGTCCAACGGGTTTATGTTGTTGCCCTTTCATACTTGCACAACCCAATTTGGTTACTGTCGAAGTCAATTACGGAAAATCGATTTTGTTATTGTTCCCTAGCACTTGTTCTATTTTTACTTTGCCCAAATTAAAATGGGATCGGTTGTCGAGTGTAAAGGACTCCGAAGAGAAACGATTGTGGGTCGAAGTTGATTAGGTTTGACGTTAGATGATTACATGGATTTGGAGACAAATTGCATTCAAGCAGAAATGAAAACAGGAAGCACTTTTACACCATTTGACTCGAAAGTCCTGATGGATGAAGGGTTATTTTATGAATGAGAGGATTCTACGAATTTAATGATTTCATACATCAAAGTCGACTTCTAATTTCACATTAGCTTGTTAATGGTACGAGTATGGTGTGCTCTGTCACATTTGACCTTAAGATGATTTAGCATGTGACATTAAGTCAGCATTATGAAACCAACCATCAGTATAATTTTGTTTCCCTAAAAGACCATCCTGTGGTCGTCGGCATTCTCTCCAAATTCCTGAGCGAAAATTTATCAGCAGCTATCACACAAACTAAGTATCACATCTATGTAAGCACCTAAGCAACATACAAAATTACACTCGTACATCAATTTTAATGGTTTGGCCAACTTCAAGGACCCGAAAGCGAGGACAATGATCACAGAATATTTTCTCAAAAAGCGGTGCAATTTGTTAACTGTCTTGCAAAATTTTGTATTTGAGGTCAGTGGCGATGTCTATGAGATTCATACAACTCCAGTAGGAAGGATCAATTTTGAGGGTCCTCATTTCACTATGAAAAATTCATGTGCTCCCTGTGGAAGTTATAATGACACATTTTCGGACGGGTTCATGGAATTCTCTGTGCTAAAGACATGTTCTACTGAAATGATTAACATCCCCTATGGGTATATGGGCGCTAAAGTGAATGCTGGGCATTGGGCACTTGAACTACAAGCCACCTCAAGTGTGCACACAAAGTGCTATAGAGTGCCTGTTTGTGTAGGGTCGGGATATGTTCGCATACGTTCAAATTTATATACATGGTCGAAGAGATACGAAGGTGCTTGGAGATACCCAGCGAAGCGGAATATGTAATTTTCGGTTGCCACAATGTGATTTATAGCTTCTTGGTGTTGGGTATGATTTTATTGCTATAAGCCAGAGTGAAGTTTTTCCGTGATAGTGTGTAAATAAGTAAGAGATTGAAGATTTATTACCACCGTTCAGTTTTATTATGTGGGCATTTCTATTTGGCCGACTGAAAATAATTTAGATAGGTTTTTAAGAGTCTTAAGAAAATACAATACATTATCAATTGGTACAAGTAAATTGGGCTTAAAGAATATTTTATATTTTATATTTTTTTATAATTAATTTGAATCCAACTGTAGTTGATCGGATGACTGTTGAGAGTGAATTTTATGAAACAATTTGCGTTTCAGATGCTCACGACATAGTACATTAGAGTTATGAAATGTCGAATTGTAAGGTGTTTTCCATGAAGACCATTTACTAAAAATTTGTGAAATTTAAATTTAAGGATATTAATTTTTTTACGAGACTCTTGTGATTGCAAATAAAAGCTAAGCTCAGCTACATGCGTTTTTTTTACCACTATATTTTTTTTTACAACGTACAACAACGTAAATTATTTGGCTACAAACTTTAGCCATAAAACCCAGCTATTTTTTGGCGAGATATGTCTTAATAAAGTGATATATAACCTCCAACTCCAATAACGGTCTTAATTAATTGGACATGTAACGAATGTTATTTATTGAAAGTAAAAAGTTGGGGCTTATGTTTTGATGACTTAAGTCCCTGCACCATAATAAAAATGACAGCCAGGTCATGGCATGGCAATACTTTAGCCTCTTTAATGAGGCACGTTCGAAATATTTTAGATTTAACAGCCATGTTGTCAAAACAATATTTCTTAAAATGTATTTCAGAAGTTTAGTTTTACTTCAGGGAATTAATTTTCACGTTTCGCCCAGTAATGTACAAATGTGATAATTTCTAAAATTCGATACAGATGTATGATTTGTTCAAGGTGATGCTGGCATGTAAAATCCATTCATGACAAAGCAATATTTTAAAAATAATGAAGGTTTTCAGCTACAGTCCGTCATGTTCGTACAAAATATGGCCGTCAGTGATTTAAAAGGATCAACTGTTGAGAGAATAATTAAAAAATTCAGGGAAATAGCATCAATTGGACATCTTAGACACTTCGCGAGAGTGTTGCAAGAACAACGATTTGGCAGAATTCTCACGAAAGACTTGAAACTTCAAGCTTACAAAAATCAATTGATTCAAGAACTAAAGGTTACTGATCATTCAGCGCGAAGAAAGTTATTTGAATGGATTTTGGAACAACAACAATTGGATGCTAATTTTTGGAACAAAATCATATTCAGTGGTGAAGCTCATTTTCATTTTGATGGCTCGTTAATCATACAAATTGTCGCATTTGGGGTTCAGAATACCCACGAATAATTGTTGATAAACAAATGCATCCACCACGCGTGACTGTATGGAACGGATTTTGGGCTGGAGGCATTATCGGATCATTCTTCTTTGATACTGCGGCTGGCCAGGCAGTACCAATTAATGGTGTCCGTTATCGTGACATGATAACAACGTTTTTAGAGCCTTAATTACAAAATATGGATGTGAACAATATGTGGTTTCACTAAGACGTGCCAAACAACCAGACAATTACTCCATGAGTCATTTCCTAATCGTGTAATTGGACTTTTTTTTAAGATTTTTTGAATTCAAAGGTCTATGCAAACAAGCTCACGACCATCAAAGCCTTGAAAGAGGAAAGGGGCGGTGTGTTAATGAAATTCCGTGGTGTGTTATGAAATTCATCCACATTTATATGAAACGTTCATAGACATTTTCAATAAAAGGGAACGTACTTTACAGCGAAGCCGTGGCGGCCATTTATCCGATGTGCTACTCCATACATAACCTCAATCTTTACAATATTAAAAAATCTGGATCTTATAAAAAATTACATTTTGCGTGAATTACGAGGCAACCTTCCTAGTTTTAAATTATTTTTCTGTCTGGATTGCGTTGATGCTAGAATTAAACGACCTACTTTATGAGCAGTACAAAAAAGAATACATAAATAAAATTCTAGTTAAAAACTAGATATTGTGCTTATTTACTTACTTACTTACTTAAGTGGCGCTACAGTCCAGGATGAACCTGGGCCTCAACCAACATGCCTCTCCAATTAGCCCGATCCTGAACTTACTGCCTCCAGTTGCGCACTCCAAGTTGGTTGAGGTCGGTTTCTACTTGTGCGCACCACTTAAGGCGAGGTCTTCCTCTACTGCGTCCGACGTCTGGCTGGAAATCGAAGACTCTGCCAGCCGGTGTATTGGTGTCCATTCTTTCTACATGTCTAGGGGTATGTCGCTGTACAGCTCGTATAGTTCGTGGTTGAATCTTCGTCTCCATAGCCCGTCAACGCAAACGGGACCGAAGATTTTCCGAATCGAATAAGGATTTCTTCATCCGCTTTTGAGTGAGGGCTCTACTACTAAATTGCCTTCTTAGCCCGAAGAAACAGCAATTGGCAAGAGTAATTCTTCGTTTGATTTCTGACGAGATGTTGCTGTCAGAGTTAATAGCGGGGCCGAGGTAGACAAAGTCCCGTACTACCTCAAAGTTATATCTGTCAATGGTGACGTTCTGTCCAATTTGTCGATGTTGTGTGTCCTTTCGTGTTGATAGCATCTACTTTGTCTTACCCTCATTTACTGCTAAACCCATTTTTGCCGCATACTAGAAAGCGTGGTTATGACATCACGTTGAGTCCTACCAATGATCAATATCGTCGGCGTATGCTAGTAGTTGCACCGATTTTTGGAGAATTGTGCCTCTGGTGTTGGCTCGGGAGTTTTGCACAATCCTCTCAAGAATCAAATTGAAAAAGTCACATGACAGCGCATCGCCTTGCCTAAATCCTTTTTTGGTATCGACTGTGTCGGTGAGGTCATTTCCGACCCTGATGGTGCAGCGAGAATTCTCCATCGTCATTATACACAAACGGACGAGTTTGGGCGGTATACCAAAACTAGACATGGCTCTGTATAGTTCGTCTCTATAAATGCTGTCGTATGCGACTTTGAAATCGATAAATAGGTGGTGGGTATCGATTTGGACTTCTTGGGTTTTTTCCAGGATCTACGAAAGTGTGAGGATTTGATCGATTGTGGACTTTCCTGGCCTAAAACCACACTGATAAGGGCCGATCAGGTTGTTGGTAAACGGTTTCAGGCGTTCACATATTACGGCAGATAGGATCTTGTAGCCGATGTTGAGTAGACTTATGCCTCTGTAGTTGGCGCAGTTCAGAGGGTCTCCTTTTTTGTGGATCGGGCAAACGATGATGAGGTTCCATTCTTCAGGCATGCTTTCAACCGACCAGATTTGGCTTATGAGTTGGTGGATGTTGCTTACGAAATCATCTCCGCCAGCTTTATAAAGGTCAGCGGGAAGGCCGTCATTTTTAGATATTGTAAGGGAAATTTAATCGGACAACAATATTTCGTCAGAAATTTTACGAAGAATTACTCTTGGCCATCGCTATTTCTTCGGACTTCGAAGGCAATTTAGTAGTACAACCCTCACTCGAACCACTAAGAAGTTCCTATACAAGACCCTGATCATCCAAGTCCTGCTCTAAGGCACTAAAGAATGAACCTTATCCAAAGTAGATGAAGAAATTCTTAGTCGATTTGACAGAAAAGTTCTACGAAAAATCTTCTGTCCTATTTGCGTTGACGGGCTATGGAGACGAAGATTCAATCAAGAACTTTAGGAGCTATTAAACGACATACCCCTAGTTAAAAAAAAACTCCGCATTGGACGTTTTAGATGGCTAGGATATGTAGAACGATACTCCGGCTCGCAGAGTCTTCGATTCAAAGCCAGACGTCGGACGCAGTAGAGGAAGACAAGTAGAAACAAATATCAATAAACTTAAAGTGTTCTAATAGAGACAGTTGGCTACGAACTGGGCTAATTGGAGAGGCATGTTGGTTGATGCCCAGGTGCATTTCGGACTGTAGTGCCTCTAGAGATGAAGATCAAATTTTATCGAAATTATATTTAAAACTGTTTAAACAGAAGCTATACTCATTTCGATTTCATTTTGAATATCAGGTGTGAGATTACCGTAATACACATTTTGGAAAAAATTAAGTATTTTAAAAATTGGGTGAAATACCGATACATGGTAAAAAAAAATAACATTGAACTCTAAATTCCATTATAATCGTTGAATCTTTTTTCGAAAAATATGAATTTGTTTAACAGTGAATATATTTGAATTGGCAAACAAAGTTTCCTCTTTTATTGCACCAACAACAATAACCCCACTTTAAATGTTTGTGAAAGCCCACATCGTTTACCCACTGTGCTTGATTTTAAATGGAATCCATTATTAATTCACAGCTTCAGTAGAATTATTTTCCGGTCAAAGAATAAATGATTACCCAACAAAATAATTACACTTTCTATCGAAATGGCTTCAATATTATTATATGGCTTCCCTCAAACAATAACCAACGTCAATTTATGCGAGGCATGCCCTATTCCAAGAAATCGTTTAATGGATAAAACTGTATACAGCTCCATTATAACAAATACACATTTATTATTTAAATTCCACAAAGTAGGGCAGTAGGTGAAGAAATTACCACAATTTAATATGACAGAGACGACAATACCCCGACCGTAAGCCAGCTCTGCAATAAATGTGCGTGTTAAATAACGAAAGATCTCCTTGCAACGGTGCAACTGACATAATTTCTTGTCAGTATGAATAACTTTGCTCCATTTATCTCTTGTTTCGCAAGTTACTATGTTAAATCTCTACTACACGTGAAGAAGTACGGTTGTCCTAGTTTGTTCCCCCTACCGGATAAATAAGAAAGAAATACTCCTTCATACTCTGGGATGTAAAAAAGAAGTCCTCGGAATGTGTACAACTGCAGAATATTTATTATGTACTTCATGATGTATGAATTTTACTTATGACTTACATTTCTGCTGCTCTCGGTTTATTTATGTGTGCAGAACGACAATGATTATGCCAGGAAAGTGGGCCAAGTTAATGGGGTCTTATATAGGCGTATACAACAATGCAACAGATGTATACAGAGAAGTGCTGCCGAAAGTACTTCAATTGGAGTGTTTGTATTTTTTTTTTGTTAGCTGGACTTTTATACTCTCGAAATGTTAAGAATAGCTATACCTACATTTTTTTTATTTCAAAATTTGTATTTAAAATTTGTAGTACACATTTTTCTACAAGTTAAGTATCTAGAAAGACTCAAGACTATTGTTTGGTGAGCTTTGTGAAATAGCGAACTGAAGTCTAGAATTATGCTTTGAATATACCAAAGATACTTAAAATAATGTCGACAATTCTAATTCGCGTGGTTAGTGCTTGGCACGTGTTCGTATAGGTTCTGGGCATATGTTTGTGCTGTGAAAAAAAATGGAAAAGTAGTTTGCTTTAGTTATTTTCTGAACCTATATGTAATTGGTTACAGGAAAACCATTCTAACAAGTTGACTTTCATTTTTTAATATTTATTTGTCTAGTTAATATAACCAAAGAGTATAGAACTACATAGAGTACTGGAATATCAATATCAGCACCCCTCATGGTAAATTTCCGTTATTAGAGATGCGTACTCTTTGTTGTTTTATTCTCTTTGATATTACTTACTTACTTAAATGGCGCTACAATCCGAAATGTACCTGGGATTAAACCAGCATACCTCTCCAACTAACGGGTGATTTTTAAGCGTAGTTTTTTTAAAAATCGAATAAAACACTCAAAATTTGCATCAAATATTCAAAATTTTTATTGTAATCGATAGATAGGCCTTTGCCATTTATCGCCATTTACGTTTTAAAGACAACTTCATGTAAATGTTGTCTGCGGCTCTGTTTCAAGTGGTTTCATGTTATCCTGTAAGGCTTCAATCGTGTTCGGCTTGACTAACGACTTTACATAACCCCACAAGAAATAATCAAGAGGCGTTAAATCGCATGATCTTGGCGGCAAACTCACAGGGCCAATTCGAGAGATAAGCTGCACACAAAATTCATCCTTCAACATTTCCATTGTTTCACGAGCTGTGTGGCATTTGGCACCGTCTTGATGAAACCACATGTCAACCAAGTTCAACTCGTCCAACTGGGGCAAAAAAAAGTCACGTATCATGGTTCGACATTGTTCGCCGTTGACGGTAACGTTTCTTCCACGGTCGTCTTTGAAGAAAAATGGACCGATGATGCCACCAGCCCATAAACCACACCAAACTGTCGTTTTTCGGGATGCATCGGTTATTCTTGTTTGACATGTGGCTATTCATCACTCCAGATGCGACAGTTTTGCTTATTTACGTATCCGTTGAGCCAGAAATAAGCCTCATCGCTCAACACAATTTTTCGATAAAACATCCGATTTTAATGGAGCTGTTCTAAAGCACATTCACCATAAATTAGATGTTGTGGTAGGTCATTCGGCTTCAATTCTTGCACAAGTGGAATTTTATAGGCTTTCAAATCCAAATCGATACGTAACATTGTCCATGTGGTTGAGTAACAAATGCCCAATTGCTGAGAACGGTGACGAATTGACATTTCACGATCTTCATTAACATTGGACACTACGACTGCAATATTCTCTTCGGTACGCACTGTACGCATGCGAGTCGATGGTTTAATGTCCAACAAAGTTACTTTGGTCCGAAATTTGATGATAACATCACGAATTGTTGATTCACCAGGTCGATTATGACGACCATAATATGAAAGTAACAAACGGTGCACATTTTTCACACAGCTCGAATTACGATAATAAATTTCAATGATTTGCAATCGTTGCTCGTATGAATACTGAAAACTTTTCACTTTGACAGATGACGTTTGGACGCCATTAATAACCAGTGCTGCCAACCTGAAAAACTTAACTCTTAAAAATCAACCGGTTCCTACAATTACGCACTCCTCTACTGCGGCCGACCGCGACGTCTGGCTGGGAATCGAAGACATATTTTACATGTCCTATCCATCTTAAACGTCCAGTGCGGAGTTTTTTGACTAGGGGAATGTCACTGTACAGCTTGTATAGTTCAAGGTTGAAAATTCGTCTCTATAGCCCTTTTCCTTCAAATCGACAAAGGATTTCTTCATCCACTTTTGATACGTTCCATTATTTAGAGTCGTAGAGCAGGAGGACTGGGATGATCAGGGTCTTTAGGAACTCCTTAGTAGTTCGAGTGAGGGTTTTACTACTAAACTCCTTTGTTACCCGAAACGCAGCGTTTGGCAAGAGTAATTCTACATTTAATTTCTGACGAGATGTTGTTGTCAGAGTTAATAGCGGAGCCGAGGTAAACAAAGTCCCGTACTGTCTACTGTCTTTCGTGTTGACAGCATATACTTAGTTTTACTCTCGTTTACTGCTAAACCCATTTTTGCCGCTTCCTTCTCTATACTAGCAAACGTCGCTATGACATCACGTTGAGTGTGAGTCCGACCAATGATGCCAATATCGTCGGCGTATGCTAGTAGTTGCACCGATTTTTGAAAAATTGTGCCTCTGGTGTTGGCTCGGGAGTTTTACACAAACCTCTCAAGAATCAAATTAAAGAAATCACATGACAGCGCATCGATTGCCCAAATCCTTTGTTGATATCGAATGTGTCGGAGATGTCGTTTCCGACCCAGATGGAGCAATGAGAATTATCCATCGTTATCCTGAACAGACGGACGATTTTGGGCGCGATACCAAAACTAGATATGGCCCTATATAGTTCGTCTCTATAATTGATTTCGTATGCGGCTTTCAAATCGATGAATATGTGGTGGGTATCGATTTTAACTTCTTGGATTTTTTTGAGGATCTTCCGAAGTGTGAAGATTTGATCAATTGTGGACTTCCTGGCCTAAAACCGCTCTGATAAGGTCTAGTTAAAATTTTTGCAAATTAAAGATTTTATTTTAAACTAAAAAGCAATTGTTATTTGCATCCTTTTTTAGAACGTGTCACGACTTTTTTTATGTAATAAAACATTTCAAATCGTGCCCGAAACTAAAGTATACATCTGAACATTCCATTAATAGAAAAATATTCCCACTTTTCTTGATATTTCAGAGGCACTTCCAAGCTGAGCCTCTTTCTAAGTCCTATTCGTACTCAGGTCCTTTCATCTTCGAGTCCAAAAAAAATCATATTATTCTGACTTATAGTGGATAATCTGGGTCTAAATCTGGATTGTGTGTCCGAAGTTTAGATTTAACCAGTCTCCTTATTTTCGACCTAGGCGACCGCTTATTTTTCATGGCCTTCAAAAGCTACTCATTTTCTTGGTCTTCCAAAGCCTATTGTGGAGACATAAGTCCCCGAGACATAATTTCCTTACTTTTGTTGAAGTGTCTCCTGAGAACTGCTCCATAGCTTCTTCCAAAGCCTCTTGTGGTTCTGGAACTTTTTTTGACTGCATAAGCCGAATGTTGCAGTTATCTCAGCAAGCTTGTAAGCTAGCACATTGACATTAGTCCCCGAGACATCATTATTTGAAAACTTTTTTTTTTGGGGATGATCGGCACCTGAGAATTGTTTTGAGACATAAAACTCAAACCAATGTTTGTACCACCTGACTTTTTTTTTTTCAAAAGTCTAGAAAGTTAAAATATCTAGTAAAGGACGGAACAAACACATATTCAAGCCCTTTTTCTTATGATTCACTCAGTGCTTCGATTTTTCTTTTCTTGCTCCTGCTATAGTCTTTTTGGGGTACATTCAGCCTATCAGATTTTGCACTGTATATAGGAAATCGTCTAATCTCTATGTTTAGTCTTTAACAAATTTTAAACTATGACTAAGTATTGCGGACGTTTACATAAATGTTCATAGCTTGGCATGTGTTCTAACGCTCCCATGATTATACCAGTAAACTGCTGGGCTGTTGGCAGTTTTTGTATGCCTATGCATTTTCATTTTATTTCAGACCCTGTAATAGATATCAGCTAATATAACCCTTTAGGTATAAATCGACAGACTTAATAGGAAACTGTCAAGAAAGATATTTTCTTTTTTAATTTTTTTATTTTTGGTCACTGCAGTTTGACATCCGAAATAAGGCAAAGATGGTACTTTTACTGTTTACTTGACAACAAAATATTCCTTAAATACCCTTTATCAAACCCTTATACTTAATTAATTATATTTCCCAACCAGCATTTTGAGCGGCAACCCTGCAACATAGCTCGTCCATCTATGCAGTTATTCGATTTTATTTTTACCTTTGTTATTCATAAGCCACAGTGTATCATATAGAATATCTTTACTCACAACAAAATCATTTATTCATTTGCAGATCATTCTCGTCCTCAAATATCTACCGATTACAGGAAGAAACCCAGTCACGACCATTCATCAGTGTTAAAAATGAAGGGTGCTTGAGTGATACCAAATGAAAATCGTAGACCCAACACATATTGCATCCAGACCGTCAATCTAAGTCCAATATCTAACGTGGACCAACTGTTGTCAACATTTTTTCTCCCCACGGAAGGAAGTGCACAAGAATGGCAAAAAGGGAGAATAACATCATGCACTCACAGGACTGCCATCTGGTTCATTTGTTCCTCGCAGCAGCGATTTTTTCCTTTACCATGGGTAAGTGAAATTACTTTGTTAAACTTCCCTTCTTCCTTTTTTTTGGAATCCTCAAACTTTTTTTTATTTTTGTTCTACAATGTCCCAATCATCGCTTTGACGTCCTTATAAGCAACAACCTCTCAAACGTATTCCCCAAGAAACTGAATCCATCACAAACAGATACTTTGAGCTGTCTGTCAAAAGTAATTATGATGTAGGTAAAGGAAACAAACACATGTAGGAACCCTGATTCCACAAAATAACAATCTCATCAAATTCTAGGGAATGGGAATGGGAAATGGAAAAGAATATGAACACCATGGCATCGAAGTCGTGACATTTGCACAATTTCAAATTTGTTTGCTCATCCTGCAATGACCATGACCCCCGCACCATATCACCACATCCTGCTGACATGCAAATTGAACAATGATGATGCGGCACATTACATTGACTTTGTTCGTTCGCTGTGTGTGGTGCTTTCGTTCTTTCATTTGTATTTTGCTTGGTGCATTCTGCTTCTGGATTTCATCGAGTTGAACTGATCAAATATTTGTGGTCCCCAAGGATTTTTATACCAACGATTCTGTACTGACTGAAAATTGCAGGATGTGGCACATGAGCGGTAAAAGGTTACCATAGTTTTTGGTTTCCACAGGATACCAGACCTTGCGCTCAATTTAAAGCTATTTGGTATGAATATATTTGCATATTTTATGAATGCGGTTGCAGATATCAGTGTCAGAGTGTGTGCTATCAAAACGTCGGGACTTATGAGTTTGGTCAACAGAAACAATGGCATCTAGTTGAGTGTGCGGAAGGAATTACTTGAGATGGGAATATCATCAGGAGAAAGGATAGTCTTCATTTTATGGTGGTGCATTAAGATAGATGGGGCACTTTGAATGTCAACATTTTGTTGATGGGTAAATGATGTAATTTGATCGAGAATAATTGACATTTATACGGGAATGGATGGGAGTGGTGGTTGGGTGTTGTAGAACGAGTGATGGTTGGGTGTTGTAGAACGAGGGTAGACTCTGATTGGCGTTAACTTGGCAATGCCCAGTGTTGCAACTCTGACTACACATCAAATGTGCTTATCTTTACCTCCAAGTGGTAACCATCGGGTACTGGTCTCATCCAACCGGATTTGACTTGCTAAACGATAAGTGCGAGTGTTGATAACAGGACGAAAAACAGCAACACTATAAACACCCTGGTGAGAATGGCACGGATGAATACCCGGCCTGCTGTCCCAGGCGAACCTAGATGAGCTGCTCTGACATATTCGGACAACAGGTTGTCTGGGAATTTCAAGGGTTAGTCAGGCCCCTTGAACAGAGATGGTGGCGGCTGAACCGAAAGGCCAACGGCAGCGCTCAATCCCGTAGTGGATACTGATGGCCCCGTATCCTAGGGGTATCTAATAAATTGGAACTGGCCCTCCAGGTTGGGGGTTGTGCTTTGGGTTAACTACCCACCCACAGAAAAAAAATCATGGTTACGAAGCAACCAACAGCCTCGGAAAGGACTGATTTTATTGTTGACGACCCTGCTAAACGAAAAAAGGACAACGACGTTCGTATCTGCACCTGGAATGTGAGAACATTAAACAGGAGAGGTGCAGGCGAATAACTAGCGGAAGCCCTAAACTGCTACAAAGCAGACATTACTGCCATCCAGGAAATACGATGGGATGGGCCGGGCAAAAAGAGGATGAAAAACTGTGACATATACTACGGACCGTGTTATAGTGAGCAGAAACAGCGACTATTCGGATGCGGATTTGTTATAAGTGCCAGACTGAGGCAAGAAGTCTTATGTTTCCAAGACATTAGCGAACGCATAGTAACAATCCGCATCAAGGCCAAATTCGCCAACATAAGCCTTATATGCGCTCACGCTCCGACGGAAGAAAAAGATGATATAGCTAAGGATTGCTTCTACGAGCTCCTCGACAAAACCTATGAGCGACTACCGAAGTACGATGTTAAAATCGTGCTGGGAGATTTTAACGCAAAGGTAGGAAGAGAAGACATCTTTAGAAGTATTGTCGGAAAACATAGCCTACACGACAACACGTCTGGTAATGGACTTAGGCTAATTGATTTCGCTACGGAACGAAATGCCACTATAGCCAGCACACGGTTTCCTCACCTCGATATCCATAAGGGGACATGGCGGTCTCCAGATCAACGAACGGTCAACCAAATTGATCACATTGCGATAGATAAGAGGCACGCATCCAGTATTTTGGATGTCCGAACATTCCGAGGAGCTAACATCGACTCGGATCACTACCTTGTAGTAGCCAAGGTAAGAATGCGGATATCCACCACGCCACAACAATCCAGAAATACTGTGAAAAAATTTAATGTCGGAAGACTGCAATCGCAAGAGACCGCCAAGACCTTCGCACAACGCGTATCCCTTAACCTCTCGATTAACACCATACCACCAGCATCGAATGTCGAAGAGCAATGGCAACGATGCCAACAGGCCATTAGATCAGCCGCAACTGATGTGCTAGGTTTCTCGCGCCCACCAGCAAGAAACCCCTGGTTTGATGAGGAATGCCGACAGATGCTCGCAGCCAAGAACGAGGCCTACAAGGCTAAGCTGCAGGTGAAGACGAGAGCTGCCATTGAGCTCTATAGGCAAAGAAGAAGGGAAGAACATCGGCTTTTCAGCAAGAAGAAAAAAGAGCAAGAAAAGCGCGCGATCGAGGATATAGAGAGGTGCCACTCCAGGAACGATGTTCGCAAGTTTTACCAAAGTGTAAAACGTCAAAGCCAAGGATACAAGGCTCGAACAGAATCCTGTCGAGATGAACAAGGAAATATTGTAGTTGAGACACAGTCGATGCTGAGGATATGGAAGAACCACTTCTGCAGACTGTTAAACGGCGATGACGAACAACATTCCGCTGTCAGGCAGAACGAACCATTCAATATTTGCAACGACAGCGAAAACTGCCAACCACCCGACCTGAGTGAAGTGAGGATAGCAATATCTAAACTCAAGCTTAATAAGGCTGCCGGAAATGACGGCCTTCCCGCTGAGCTCTATAAGGCCGGCGGAGATGACTTGGTAAGTAACATGCACCAACTCATAAGCCAAATCTGGTCGGATGAAAATATGCCTGAAGAATGGAACCTCAACATCGTTTGCCCGATCCACAAAAAAGGAGACCCTCTGAACTGCGCCAACTACAGAGGCATAAGTCTCCTCAACATCGCCTACAAGATCCTATCTGCCGTAATATGTGAACGCCTTTACCAACAACCTGATTGGCCCTTATCAGTGTGGTTTTAGGCCAGGAAAGTCCACAACCGATCAAATTTTCACACTTCGGCAGATCCTGGAAAAAACTCAAGAAGTCCAAATCGATACCCACCACCTATTCATCGATTTCAAAGCCGCATATGACAGCATTTATAGAGACGAACTGTACAGAGCCATGTCTAGTTTTGGTATACCGCCCAAACTCGTCCGTTTGTGTAGGATGACGATGGAGAATTCTCGCTGCTCCATCAGGGTCGGAAACGACCTCACCGACACATTCGATACCAAAAAAGGATTTAGGCAAGGCGATGCGCTGTCATGTGACTTCTTTAATCTGATTCTTGAGAGAATTGTGCAAAACTCCAAAGCCAACACCAGAGGCACAATTTTCCAAAAGTCGGTGCAACTACTAGCATACGCTGACGATATTGACATTATTGGTAGGACTCAACGTGATGTCATAGCCACGTTTGCTAGTATAGAGAAGGAAGCGGCGAAAATGGGTTTAGCAGTAAATGAGGGTAAGACTAAGTATATGCTGTCATCACGAAAGGACTCACAACATCGACGAATTGAACAGAACGTCACCATTGACAGATATAACTTTGAGGTAGTACGGGACTTTGTCTACCTCGGCTCCGCTATTAGCTCTGACAACAACATCTCGTCAGAAATTAAACGAAGAATTACTCTTGCCAACCGCTGTTTCTTCGGGCTAAGAAGGCAATTTAGTAGTAAAGCCCTCACTCGAACTACTAAGGAAACCCTATATAAGACCCTGATCATCCCAGTCCTGCTCTACGGCGCTGAAGCATGGACCGTATCAAAAGCGGATGAAGAAATCCTTGGTAGATTCGAGAGGAAAATTCTTCGAAAAATCTTCGGTCCCGTTTGCGTTGACGGGCTATGGAGACGAAGATTCAACCAAGAACTATACGAGCTGTACAGCGACATGCCCCTGGTCAAAAAACTCCGCATTGGACGTTTAAGATGGCTAGGACATGTAGAACGAATGGACACCAATACTCCGGCTCGCAGAGTCTTCGATTCCCAGCCAGACGTCGGACGCAGTAGAGGAAGACCTCGCCTTAAGTGGCGCGCACAAGTGGAAACCGACGTCAACCAACTTGGAGTGCGCAACTGGAGGCAGTTAGCTAAGGACCGGGCTAATTGGAGAGGCATGTTGGTTGAGGCCCAGGTTCATTCCGGACTGTAGCGCCACTTAAGTAAGTAAGTAAGTAGGATGGGAGTGTGATTTTTTATAATAAGTTTTAGGTTTTTAGGAAGACTATACGTGTACTTACCTTCACTTACTTGTGTCGAATGAGGATGTAGCTAGTACATATACGCTAGTGTATGAAGTATAAAGAGGTATATCTATACCTATATATCTATACCTCTATAGTATAAAATTAAGTCCCAAATCGTGTATGAATGCGCTAATCTCGAGAACTGCTGAACGGATTTCGATGTGAATGCGCTAATCTCGAGAACTGCTGAACGGATTTCGATGTGGTTTTCACTGTCATGGTCATGCATTCGAGCATTATCCGAGATCTACGTTGCAGAAATCAAATTTTTCGCCATTGTACCCGGGCGAAGTCGGGGCGGGTAGCTAGTTGTTGATTAGTTTGAAGGCTGTAGAGGATAATTTGGAATTGCAGATCTTCAAAATGACTATTACAGAAATTTATTCTGACGTTGTTGGGTGTTTTATTGTATAACGCTATCCAGTGCAATATCTGTTTTGTACTACACGAGGACAAATTCAAGTTTTTGAGTATCACCCGGGTATTGTCCGTGGTCGTTCCGGGTCTGGCTGCAATTTGGAAGGCTCCGTTATCCAAGGCTACTGTTTCTTAAATATGAGTTTCTTCACGTGATAGGAAATCTATCATGGCGGCACAACTTACAACCAGGAGGTACAGATACCAATGATATATGGGGGCATCAGTATGGCATGACGAGATTAAGCGTTCCCGTTGTTCTTTCGGTTCATTCGCTAACTAACCCTGTCGTATTCCTCGATGAATATGTCGGAGCAGCTCATTTAGGTTCTTTACTTTGTATAACTGTATGAATTTGTATAACTTTGAATAACTGGGACTGTAGACTCCAAAGTTTACTTCCTTTTAAGAGTTCTTCCGCAGCTGTCATGAAAAGGAAGAGGTGAATAGTGTCTGAACTTGTCTATACCCTACCGAAGAGAACGCGATTGAAATCATTCGTAACCGACGTCAGATCAATAAAATTATTAGCTGCAAAAATAAAAAAAAAATAAAAAAATAGGGAAAAACTTTAATTGTCGTTCTGAAGGCTGAACAAATGCTTATTTAAATTCCAAGCCTTCTGTAGTCTTACCAACGCCTCTATGCTCCAATTTGTAAATTCGGATCTCAAAATTAAATAATTTGATAAACTCAATCATATAAATTTTCTACTGTCATATATGTATATCTAAAGTGCAACTATTTTATCTCAATTGTTCGTCTACTGAAGTCATCAAGGGATGCATGAAAGCACAACGCCTACATCAGACAATCTGGAATACATTAAAATTTAAGATGTACAACAACTCAATCTCTCTCAAACAAACAAACCTTCTGTAAATATCTAAAGAGCTGAATTTCAACAACAAATTATGTATATAAGGCATTTGTTAACATTATGGATAATGTTCCAAATGATTAAAGACTACACCAAGGCATAAATCTTTACCTACATCAAACAGACAAAAGGACAAATATCCTCTCCTTTATCTGAAATTCAATTGAAAAACAATTCATCGTAATCACAAAACTCCGAATATACCATTCATAGGATCCAATGAAATATTTCGATGTCCCCCTCCTACTCTTTTTACTGAATTCAAATCCAAGCAATCACTATTGAGTGCTAAGGAAAAATAGCACAAAAACAGACTTCGATTTCAAGTCCTGATTGTTCCATTCAAATCGAAATCCAAGCAAAACTAAAATTACAAAAAAAAATTCGAGATATGGAAATGTTGTCTCAAATTTATTTTGCTACATTCTTTTCAGAATTGGGAAGTAATTTTGTTATCGATATTAAAATTGATTGGACTTGTCTTTATACGCAATAAAAAAAAGGAAAAGTTAGGTTTTATGAGCCAGAAAAATGTTAAATGCCAGTCTTATATGTTGAAAAGGGGGTTTTTAACTCAGAGATAAATTTGTAATATGTTTGCATTTTTTGGACGGAAATAATAAATTAATCGGATATACTCTCGATAGAGGATGTTAAATGATTTATGCATGTCAATGTCACAATAACGTTAAACAAATTTGTTGGGCTAGAAACATAAAATGAGCTTATATACTTTTTACATAACTTGTGAAATACAAGTTGACAGCGTGAGGATTTAAAAAAAATAATATTAGAGTAAAATAAAGGCGTTTATATACACTAGTCGGCATAAGTATTTTGACGAAATAAAAATCGTGCATTTTTGAGTTTAACTTCTAAATGGCTTGACAAGAATTCATGTTTATTTTTTCATTTTTATATATAACTAATACAAACTTAAAAATAGGCAAACAAATATTTTTTCATAGAAGTCAAAAAAGATATAAATTAATTTGTAATTTCGTGTGTTGGCATAAGTATATTGACAAGTATATAACTCTAAGAAAAAACATTTTAAACTTAACAAAAGTAAATAAATAAAGAAGAATTTAGTAAAATATATAACCTCCTTTGGCTTCAATAACTTTTTGAAGGCGCCTCGGTACTGAATCTACTAAATTTTGAAGAATCTCTGGAGATATCTCTTCCCAAAGGGAAGTGACCTCAGAAATCGTCTCCTCTCTGGTTTTATTTAAAGAAACTGTTCTTTTGCATTTCAAAAGAGACCAGACGTTTTCTATTATATTTAAATCTGGACTTTGAGGTGGCCAGTCCAAAGTGGCAACACCAACATCCTTCAAAAATTTAGTTATCATCCGGGCTTTGTGGCATGGGGCATTGTCCTGTTGCAGGATAAATGATTCACCAATAAGCCTACCTCCGGAAGGAAAGGCATTATCATTTAGGGTTCTTAAATATTGACCTTGGTTCATCGAGCCGGTGATAGGAACCAATTCACCCAGGCCATTATACGCAACACATCCCCAGAACATGACAGAGCCTCCACCATGGCTCACTTTTTGACAAACGGGGCGTCTTTTTTGCCTTTCTACCTTTGGCAATCTAACGTAAAATTTGTTTTTTGATGAGTTATACTCAAAGGAGCTTTCATCTGTCCATAGAACGCTTCTCCAGTACTCCTTTGGCTTGTGCAGATGTTCCTTTGCGAAAGACAGTCTTTTAAGCTTGTTTACCTTTGATATGTATGGCACGTCCTTAGCTTTAAATGTTTTAAAATCTCCTTCCATTAAACGTCGTCGGACAGTGCGCTCACTGATTGGATTCGTTGCCGTCAAATTCCATTGATTTGCAGAAGTTTGAGGCTTCAGGAATATATTTCTTTTAAATTCCCGTAGAAGGGTTCGGTCTTCAGTGGGCGTTGTTTTGCGCTTAGCACCTGATCTCATTAGGTTTGTGATGTCATTATGCTTTTTAAACTTATTGATTTGATAGTGCACAGTTTGACGCGACACATTAAACTCACTTGCTATGTCTTTTACTGCCGTTCCAGCGTTAAACTTCGCTACCATTGAAGATCTGACAACCAAACTCAACTCAGCCGTTTTACCCATGGTTTTTAATAAATTTTAATAAATTTTTATTTTGTTATCAACGTTTAATGTAAATTAAAGTTAACTACACAAGTTTTTTGGTTATCACGTGCTCAAAACTGTTAAAATATTTACACAAAGTTTCCGTCAAAATACTTATGCCACGTAAAAATTCTTTGTCTGCATGCGTTCTTATCAGCAGAAAGAGAATGCAAAAGGTAAACAATACAAAACTTGGCATGCATAGAGCTAAAAATAGATTCTTTGTTTCGCGCATCATTTTTGCACCGTTGTTTTAACGATACCAAGCAAAGTTAGTCTCAATAGTCACAAAAAGGTTTCGTCAAAATACTTATGCCGACTAGTGTATATGTGGTTGAGGTGAACGAACAGTCTAGGGTGGAGTGAATATGGGAAAAAAAATGTTTTTCAATTTTTGTTTGTTCCTGTGTTATTAATTGGTGACCATATATTAGGACATCATTTATGCAAAAAATTAGGAACCTGTGACTTTATCTTCAGGTGGCGCAGACGACTTGAATTTAAAAAAAATAATACCTAATATTTAAAAATTCTTCCCTCAAATTAGAGTTATTTTAAATCAGCAAGCCATGATTTTATTTTCAGTTGATTTAAAAAGAAATTCAAGGCCTACAATTTAATTCTTCCTTCAATTCAGAGTGATTTTCAATATTTTTTTCAAGTAATGTGTTAGAATCGCTGTCTATAAAGTCTAATTGTGCGTATTAAACTATTTTAATATTTATCCCTTTAACTAAGTTACTCGTTCCACTACTTTCATAAACATTTCTTGGAAATTCATGCTTACAGTAATAAATTCCTTTGCCATTGACTTATTAAAATGCCTAAAACTCGTAAAATTTCGCGTTGCCCTATTTTTGGTGACCCACAACAGCTGAATAATAATATGTTGCCAACTTATTTTGATATAATTAAACATTATTTGTGGATAAGAAACGATTTAATTGCATTGAATAATGGGAAAGACCCCTCAATCAAGTAGATCAGTGAAATAGTATCTAATGATGTCGAAAATATGTGGAATAATGCTTCACTTCCTACCATCAGTCATCAACAAGTTGTTGCAAGGTTGATATCGTATTATAATAAGTATAAGAGTACGAAGAAACTACGCAATGAAACAAAAAAGCAGGAGTTTTATCAAGATTCTCTGCAAAATCTGTTTGATATTGCAACTTGTAAATGTATTTCAAGACAATTGTGTAAATGTAAGACCAAAGTACCCATTGTAGAAGAACCCTTTTTAAAAGATCAACGAAATTCTCGTAAAATGTATATTGGATCCGTTCATCAAGTGGCAACCAAGTCTTTGCATCGTAAGGATCTTAGGAAACGAAAATACCAACAGTTTTTGAAAACTACGGCTGATACTCCAAGCACTTCTACTACTTCTGCTGCAGCTGTGGAATGTTTGTCTGACAGTACTTCTACTGAGTACTGATACTGAAGTCAATGAATTTTTCCCCTTAAAACCCTGTAATAAAAGAAAGAAACTCTTCAAATGAGAACCAAACTACAGAATTTGGCTACAGCTTGTGATAGAACCGGGGTTTCTGATAGATCGGCAGCTATGAAAGTAAACGCTGCTATGCTGGATTTAAAAGTCATAAGTAGTAGTGATGGTTGGGTGCTGTAGGATGGTTGGGTGCTGTAGAACGAGGGTAGACTCTGATTGGCGTTAACTTGGCAATGCCCAGTGTTGCAACTCTGACTACACATCAAATGTGCTTATCTCTACCTCCAAGTGGTAACCATCGGGTACTGGTCTCATCCAACCGGATTTGACTTGCTAAACGATAAGTGCGAGTGTTGATAACACGACGAAAAACAGCAACACTATAAACACCCTGGTGAGAATGGCACGGATGAATACCCGGCCTGCTGTCCCAGGCGAACCTAGATGAGCTGCTCTGACATATTCGGACAACAGGTTGTCTAGGAATTTCAAGGGTTAGTCAGGCCCCTTGAACAGAGATGGTGGCGGATGAACCGAAAGGCCAACGGCAGCGCTCAATCCCGTAGTGGATACTGATGGCCCCGTGTCCTAGGGGTATCTAATAAATTGGAACTGGCCCTCCAGGTTGGGGGTTGTGCTTTGGGCTAACTACCCAAGCACAGAAAAAAAACATTGTTACGAAGCAACCAATAGCCTCGGAAAGGACGGATTTTATTGTTGACGACCCTGCTAAACGAAAAAAGGACAACGACGTTCGTATCTGCACCTGGAATGTGAGAACATTAAACAGGAGAGGTGCAGGCGAACAACTAGCGGAAGCCCTAAACTGCTACAAAGCAGACATTACTGCCATCCAGGAAATACGATGGGATGGGCCGGGCAAAAAGAGGATGAAAAACTGTGACATATACTACGGACCGTGTTATAGTGAGCAGAAACAGCGACTATTCGGATGCGGATTTGTTATAAGTGCCAGACTTAGGCAAGCAGTCTTATGTTTCCAAGACATTAGCGAACGCATAGTAACAATCCGCATCAAGGCCAAATTCGCCAACATAAGCCTTATATGCGCTCACGCTCCGACGGAAGAAAAAGATGATATAGCTAAGGATTGCTTCTACGAGCTCCTCGACAAAACCTATGAGCGACTACCGAAGTACGATGTTAAAATCGTGCTGGGAGATTTTAACGCAAAGGTAGGAAGAGAAGACATCTTTAGAAGTATTGTCGGAAAACATAGCCTACACGACGACACGTCTGGTAACGGACTTAGGCTAATTGATTTCGCTACGGAACGAAATGCCACTATAGCCAGCACACGGTTTCCTCACCTCGATATCCATAAGGGGACATGGCGGTCTCCAGATCAACGAACGGTCAACCAAATTGATCACATTGCGATAGATAAGAGGCACGAATCCAGTATTTTTGATGTCCGAATATTCCGAGGAGCTAACATCGACTCAGATCACTACCTTACCTTGTAGCAGCCAAGGTAAGAATGCGGATATCCACCACGCCACAACAATCCAGAAATACTGTGAAAAAATTTAATGTCGGAAGACTGCAATCGCAAGAGACCGCCAAGACCTTCGCACAACGCGTATCCCTTAACCTCTCGATTAACACCATACCACCAGCATCGAATGTCGAAGAGCAATGGCAACGATGCCAACAGGCCATTAGATCAGCCGCAACTGATGTGCTAGGTTTCTCGCGCCCACCAGCAAGAAACCCCTGGTTTGATGAGGAATGCCGACAGATGCTCGCAGCCAAGAACGAGGCCTACAAGTCTAAGCTGCAGGTGAAGACGAGAGCTGCCATTGAGCTCTATAGGCAAAGAAGAAGGGAAGAACATCGGCTTTTCAGAAAGAAGAAAAAAGGGCAAGAAAAGCGCGCGATCGAGGATATAGAGAGGTTCCACTCCAGGAACGATGTTCGCAAGTTTTACCAAAGTGTAAAACGTCAAAGCCAAGGATACAAGGCTCGAACAGAATCCTGTCGAGATGAACAAGGAAATATTGTAGTTGAGACACAGTCGATGCTGAGGATATGGAAGAACCACTTCTGCAGACTGTTAAACGGCGATGACGAACAACATTCCGCTGTCAGGCAGAACGAACCATTCAATATTGGCAACGACAGCGAAGACTGCCAACCACCCGACCTGAGTGAAGTGAGGATAGCAATATCTAAACTCAAGCTTAATAAGGCTGCCGGAAATGACGGCCTTCCCGCTGAGCTCTATAAGGGCGGCGGAGATGACTTGGTAAGTAACATCCACCAACTCATAAGCCAAATCTGGTCGGATGAAAATATGCCTGAAGAATGGAACCTCAGTATCGTTTGCCCGATCCACAAAAAAGGAGACCCTCTGAACTGCGCCAACTACAGAGGCATAAGTCTCCTCAATATCGCCTACAAGATCCTATCTGCCGTAATATGTGAACGCCTGAAACCGTTTACCAACAACCTGATTGGCCCTTATCAGTGTGGTTTTAGGCCAGGAAAGTCCACAACCGATAAAATTTTCACACTTCGGCAGATCCTGGAAAAAACTCAAGAAGTCCAAATCGATACCCACCACCTATTCATCGATTTCAAAGCCGCATATGACAGCATTTATAGAGACGAACTGTACAGAGCCATGTCTAGTTTTGGTATACCGCCCAAACTCGTCCGTTTGTGTAGGATGACGATGGAGAATTCTCGCTGCTCCATCAGGGTCGGAAACGACCTCACCGACACATTCGATACCAAAAAAGGATTTAGGCAAGGCGATGCGCTGTCATGTGACTTCTTTAATCTGATTCTTGAGAGAATTGTGCAAAACTCCCGAGCCAACACCAGAGGCACAATTTTCCAAAAGTCGGTGCAACTACTAGCATACGCTGACGATATTGACATCATTGGTAGGACTCAACGTGATGTCATAGCCACGTTTGCTAGTATAGAGAAGGAAGCGGCGAAAATGGGTTTAGCAGTAAATGAGGGTAAGACTAAGTATATGCTGTCAACACGAAAGGACACACAACATCGACGAATTGGACAGAACGTCACCATTGACAGATATAACTTTGAGGTAGTACGGGACTTTGTCTACCTCGGCTCCGCTATTAACTCTGACAACAACATCTCGTCAGAAATTAAACGAAGAATTACTCTTGCCAACCGCTGTTTCTTTGGGCTAAGAAGGCAATTTAGTAGTAAAGCCCTCACTCGAACTACTAAGGAGATCCTATATAAGACCCTGATCATCCCAGTCCTGCTCTACGGCGCTGAAGCATGGACCGTATCAAAAGCGGATGAAGAAATCCTTGGTAGATTCGAGAGGAAAATTCTTCGAAAAGTCTTCGGTCCCGTTTGCGTTGACGGGCTATGGAGACGAAGATTCGACCAAGAACTATACGAGCTGTACAGCGACATGCCCCTGGTCAAAAAACTCCGCATTGGACGTTTAAGATGGCTAGGACATGTAGAACGAATGGACACCAATACTCCGGCTCGCAGAGTCTTCGATTCCCAGCCAGACGTCGGACGCAGTAGAGGAATACCTCGCCTTAAGTGGCTCGCACAAGTGGAAACCGACCTCAACCAACTTGGAGTGCGCAACTGGAGGCAGTTAGCTAAGGACCGGGCTAATTGGAGAGTCATGTTGGTTGAGGCCCAGGTTCATTCCGGACTGTAGCGCCACTTAAGTAAGTAAGTAGTAAGTAGTGAAAATTCATCGAAAGTAAAAGATCGCAGTAAATTACGAAGAGAGCGTCAACAAGTCCGAATAGGTTTACAATGTGAAGCTGCAGGTTTTAGAAAAGCTATATCCTCACTTTATTTTGATGGCCGTAAAGATAAGACACTATTCATCGCTACGACTGACAACATATCACATAGAAAGACTGTTACTGAAGAACATATTTCACTTATATCGGAGCCAGATTCAGAGTATATCGGACATCTTTCAATTGATTCGGGAAAAGCAGGTACTATACAAACAAGTTTAGTTGACTTTCTGGAAAAAAAACTTTTGATTTTCGTATGTCTTTGGTAGCAATTGGGTGTGATGGCACTGCTGTAAATACAGGACATAAAAACGGAGTCATTGTATTATTAGAAAAACTTTTCGGCCGTCCTTTACAATGGTTTGTGTGCTTATAACATGCGAATGAGCTACCGCTTCGTCATCTGTTTGCAAATCTCGATGGAACCACAACCGGCCCCAATAGTTTTTCTGTAAGCATTGGGAAAATGCTTGAAAAGTGCTTGAACTTCAAAGTTGTGAATTTTGAAACAGTATATGCTGAACTTCCGGATGTGGATGCTGACTCTTTAAGCACATATCAAAAATATTTGTATCAAATGTGCTCAGCACATTTGACCATCAGTGGCGCGATGGTTAGTGCGATGAACTGCCGCGCAGGAGGTCTGGGTTCGATTCCCAGCCGTAGCAACACCTAAATGATTTTCCACTGGCCCTCCTCTCGTGATGATCTGACAAATCGTCCGAGTAGTATCAATTGTCAAGAATAGCTTATCTCAACTTAGCCGTTCGGAGTCGGCATAAAACAGGAGGTCCCGCCATCGTGCAAGAAGTACACACGCACACATGAATGGTTGCGAGAAAGCTAGGCCCTGGGTACTAACGAGCCTGTTGCGCCAAAAATTTGTATTTTTTTTTTTTTAAATGTGCTCAGCTATTTCTAGAGGTTCAATTTTGCCCGCTTTAGCTAGCAAAGATCCAGGAAAGCTGGCACATTCGCGATGGTTAACTTGCGCAAACAGAATTCTTCGGTTATATGTTGGCACAGAAAATCCTTCGGAAAACCTCAAAGAACTTGTCATATTCATTGTGAAAGTCTACGCACCAACCTGGTTTGACATAAAAACCAAGCCATCATGTAAATATGGTCCGATTCACATTTTCAATATGCTTAAAAGATCATTGTACTTGCCTGATGACCTTAGGAATATTGTTATAAGAACTATCGAAAGAAATGCATTCTTCGCACACCCAGAAAATGTGTTGCTAGCTATGTTGCAAGATGACCACTCACACATAAGAGAGCTAGCTCTCCGAAGAATTATAAAGGCAAGGCAACTAAAAAAAGTGAAACAAGTTCGTGAGTTTCAACTACCTAAGCTTCAAATAGATGCATCTAATTACTACGACTTAATAGACTGGTCGAAAGAAACAGTAACCGAACCACCGATGACAGTAAAATACAGCAATACAGAAATATCGAACATGATTTCTTCAAAGGACAATTTAATGTTTTTGCAGAAGTTCCCTTGCCACACTCAAGCAGTAGAACGATGCGTTAAGCTTGTCACCGAAGCTTCATTATCTGTTTGTGGACAAGAGGCAAGAGATGGCTACATTAGAGCAAAGATCAAATCCAGGCAAGCATTACCTTTTTTTGAAACAAAATCGCAATTTTTCAACCGAACCGAAGGTCCAACAACTTCTGATGGAAATAATTAAACTTATTGGAGATTCTATTTATTGTTCTTGTATCTAATTATATAATATACGTATTTAATAAAAACAAAAAAAAATATTTTAATGCATTTTTGTTCGACCGTTTTGAGATATGTTCAAGATGTTATGTTTGAGATGTTTAAGTCTGGTCGCCACCTGAAGATATTGACGTAGAAGACTGAAATTTGGAATTTATACATTTAAGACCATGGGTCAACAATTTATAACGCAGGAAAAAAAAATATATTGAAAAAAAAAATTTCGCTCCACCCTTGAACAGTGAATATACTGTTCATTTACAATTAAAGCCAAAAGATAAAATAAGTCAGATACTAAACAATTTTTTTTTAGAAATTTCATAGAAATAAGAAAACTGTTGGGAGTCAAGAGTACAAAAACATTGTTCGATTTAATCATGTCTCATTGTTAATCAAGAATAGTTGTGAATTTAAAGTTTCGTGATGAAAACAAACAAGGCCGTATTTTGAAATCAACAATGTAGCCATGATCGATTTTTTTTTAGAAAAACTATCATAAACATTTTAAAATTAAGCATGTTTGAATATTTTATTATTTGCAATCAACAATGTCATTGTTGATTTTATATTTAATCAACAACAAACGTGTTTAATTTATAATTCAACTAAATATTATGATAATAAACATGTTTGTAATTGGAACATCATGTTTGTGGTTGAAATAAACAACGTTTCATATTCATATCAACAAATCGGTCATGGTTACACCTATTAGTATCCAGTTATGTTTTCTAAGTGCATTTAGTGCGTTCTGACCCTAATTTGCGTATTTTTTGACATTACAAACCGACACTTCCTTTTTTTTTATTTGTTAAAAAAAATACAAAATAAACACAAACATTGTTAAATTATTACGAATATATTTGATAAACAATGTTTATCTTTAGCCAATCAGCAGAATTTTTGAAGAAACACAAACGCTGTTAAAGTATCTCGAACATGTTCAAATTCAATAGTTTTCTTGTTCAGCCAACAACAAACAATCATGTGCGTTTGCTGGTTCATAGGATCAGTTTTATTTCTTCCACTATATAATTCACATCCAGTTTCGGTAAAATTTGTATAACTATTTGATTGCAAGATGTGGAGTTTTTTTGGTCTACGAGATTTGTATGGTTCCCCGGACCACTCTTTAGATACTTTTTCCTTCTAAGGGAGAAATGGAGGAAATTATCCTCAAGTCCCGTATACGGTTCTCAGGACCACTATTTTGTTACTTTTTTTCCTTTTAAGGTTACGGTAACCCGGAACACTGTCTTGAAGAAGAGGAGTTTGCGACATAAAAACATATGAGAAGGCTACAATCCGCTGTGCGGATCGTTTAATACCCTATCTCATCCCACCCTTAAAATTAATATTCTCAAAATGTGACCTTTATGGCGATGAAATACAGAAAATGACATTGCCACAACATATTGTTCAGACAGTTTATCAAAACCTTTGTGGTTCGACAAAAACAACGTATTTCTATTGCTAATGCCTTGGGATGTGGTTTTTGTAGGAAAACGCCCCCAAAAAGTGTGCGTAGGTCACAATGATCAATAGACAAAATATTTATGTTACCATTACGGAAGTATTTGCACCATATTTCGAACTTTTTAAAATTTGGAAAATCGTTTTTTACTTTGGTATCAAAACTTATGTATATACAAGGTGGCGCAAAAGTAATCCTCCTATCAGAAAATGCTATAAATTTTGCGATTGGCCCCTAATGTCAGTTCTGTTTTGACATTTGTGTAGTAAACACATGCGAAATACACGTTAATAAACAATGTTACGCTACACTGCTCCAGAACGCGGAATATTGGTGACTATTTATTTGAGCAATAATCGGTCGGTGACTTTGGCACAACGTGAATTTCGTCGCAGATTTCCTAGCCGTCCAACGCCTACTGGTGAAACACTGCGACGTTTAGCCGCTCGCCTCGAAGGGACTGGCACAACACGAGATGCTGCCAGGCTTGGCAGACCCCGGAGTAGCCGTTCTGCGGAGAATATTGCTGCTGTAGCCGAAGATGTCATGAAAGCGCCGTCGACATCGACCAGACGACGTGCCACGCAAATGGGTATCAGTCGACGGTCTTTACAGCGAATTTTGGTAAAATATTTAAAGATATTTCCGTACAAAGTCCAGACGGTGCATCAGCTGTTAACTGCTGACTGTTAACTGCTGACCACCAAGAGGAAGATGATTTTTCATCAAAAATAATCATGAGTGATGAGGCCCATTTCCATCTTAGCGGGTACGTAAATAAGCAAAATGTACGCTTCTGGGGCACTGGAAATCCGCGTGTAACCCACGAAGAGCCATTACACCCGCTTAAAGTCACTGTATGGTGTGCTGTTTGCGGTGGAGGAGTCATCGGACCTTTTTTCTTCGAAGACGTCGCGGGCCAAACGGTAACTGTGAATGGTGAGCGCTACAGAGCAATGATCAACGAGTTCTTTTTGCCGCAACTTGATGAATTGGGATTGGAAAACATGTGGTTCCAACAGGACGGTGCAACGGCACACACTGCACGTGCCACAACCGATATGCTGAAGGATGCATTTCCCGGGCGCCTAATCTCCCGTTTTGGCGATTTGCATTGGCCAGCAAGATCGCCTGATTTGACCGCTCCAGACTTCTTTTTGTGGGGCTTTTTGAAGTCGCGGGTTCATGTCAACAAGCCTCAGACTCTTGCAGCTCTTAAAGACAATATCCGTCAAGAATGTGAGGACCTATCGCCGGAAGTTTTGGCCAAAGTGATGGAAAATGCCATAAAAAGGGCTAAAATGACAATCAACTGTGGCGGCGGCCATTTACATGACATCATATTCTCGACTTGATGTAAAAAAATTAAAAGACCAAATAAAAATAATCCACAAGAAGAATCAAAGTTTTTAATTTTTTTTTTAAATTACAGCCAAAAAACATCGGAAGGTTATTTTTCCGCCACCTTGTACATCAACGATCGTGCTTAATTTCATATTAATTCACAGCACAATAATTGCCACACATACTTCCATTATTATTTTAAAGAAAAATGATTTTCATATTTCTATCATCACAAACGTTGTTGGTTAATAATGTTTATGCTCAACTAAGTTTACCGCGAAAGTAAGTTCTAGCCTATAAAAAAACATAAGCTAAAACTAAGCCTTAAAATAAATCTTATCTGTCTTAAAAATAACCTTAAATTACCCTACATACGATAAAATCATTCCTTATATTTCTCCACGATATTGATTTGCCCAGAACCCAATCTTAATGGCAAAGATTTGCCATTTGCCATGTCCATTGACACAATCCAATGGCTAACCTTCCGGTGAATCCTATAAACCATCGCCCCGAAATGTCATTCCAGTCAAAACATTAAATTCGCAAATTCATTTCGATTTTACTTATCGTTAGTCATATTAGTGTCATGTCGTGTTCATTTCATCAATGGATGGCTCGTCCCTCGTCGAAACACCAAAAGCACAATGGTTTTAAAGCCCATTTGGGAAATCATAGAATAAACTTAAAAGAAATGTTAAATACATATAAGTAATTTATTAAACAATATTAAACTACCTAAAGATTCAGTTCTGCTCTTAGTATATAATAAAAATAAAATTCATCAAAAAAAAAACATAAAATAATTACTTACGGTTACCGAGAAAGATCAACCGTTGTCCTGCCACCAGGACGAGAAACATGTATTCATAAAAGTGCGCATAAATCACATATATGTAGAATTAATGCTAAGCCTAACTTTAGTACAAAAATTAAAAATGCTACTTGAAACTACTTTAACATAAAAATTAAAAGAAATCATAAAAATTGTTTCTGGTGAGATTGGCCACTTCTTTACGCCACTGTGTTATCACAGCACACTCGAGATACGTGTACAGTGGGTGTCTAATGTTTGTGTACAGTAATCAAATTTCGTTTAAATTGCAATGAAAATAATAATAAAATGATTAATAATAATCAAAATAGGTAAATAAATAAACTTAACATATAAATATTAATTGTGGATAATATGAAGCCTCATTACGATTACTGCTGCCTACTGCCTAATAAGGTTACTGCTGATTGCAAAAAAATGAATGATTTTGGTTCAAATGAGGTCCATTTCCACCTAGACTCATTGACAATCAAAAATGGCGGTTCTGAAGCCACGAGTAATACACAAATGCGGTTTACCCTGGTGGAGTTATAGATCATTTAGCGGTTATAGACAATTTTTGAATGATAATTAGAATAATTCTGACTGGAAGACGTGTGGGTTCAGCAGGGAACGCCATGGTTGTATTGCATGCGGACAGTATTCTGGCCATAAATATATTATTTATTCCAATATATAGATATATATATATTGTAAACCAAAAAAAAACAACGTTTTCTGAACAGCACCCGGCATTCCAGATGCTGTTCAAAAATATCAGACTATCGGTACGATGTTTTGATTTTCTGAGTCGATATTACCATTTTTTTGATATTATTCATAAATCATTATGCATTACTTGTACCTTACTTACTTACTTATCGGGATCCCGACCCGTGAAGAGTCTCTGCCTGATACACTGCAGCCTTCCATCCTCTACGATCCCTGGCTCGCTGCTTCCAGTTCCCTAGACCAAGCGCTCTGGCATCCGCGATGGCTTGTTTTTTGAAACGGGCGTTCGGTCTTCCTTGCCTTCACGAACCTGCGGGTTGGGATTCGAAGATCCTCTTAGTTGGAGCATTATTGTCCATTCGCTCGATGTGGCCACCCCAATTTAGTCGACGTGTTTTGGCTTTTTGGACTACGTCCACATCTTGGTACAGTTCATATCTTCTCCTCCATACGCCCTCATCGTGCCCAGGACCAAAAATTCGTCGAAGTGTTTTTCTTTCGAAGGATCCCAGTATCAGCTTGCTTATTGTCCAGAACTCGGCACCATAAAGCAGAACTGGCAGGATAAGGGTTTTGTAGAGCACACATTTCGTCCTTCGAGTTAGGAGCTTTGAACCCAGTTGTTTCGCCAAACCAAAGTAGCAACGGTTTCCTAGGGTAATTATTCGACGGATCTCCACTAGGGTGTCATTCGTGGAGTTTATGTTAACTCCGAGGTAGGTGAACTCCTTAACTTCCTCGAAATTACTGCTCTCAATAGTGACGTTTTGTCCTAGGCGGTGGACAGATGCTTGTTTTTTTGTTGATAGTCCTCATTTACTTCAAGGCCAACGGATTTCGCCTGTTCTTCAATCTCCGTGATCGCTTTTATCACGGCATGTTGGGGGCGACCGATGTTCTTGTACCGCTGTACCCATATGTTCATTGATCCAATTCGGACATGAGAATTTTCAATCACATCAGTCCAGCGATGACTTAAATCAACTAATATGCTTCACATTACACCCAAAGCTTTTTGGCAAGGTACTTTGCACCGGTGCTAATCGTATATTTTAAATATTTTGCTTTTTAATTTCTTTGTGATCCTACCAATTAATTCATAAAATTCCTTAAATGACCATCACAATAGACAGGAAATTTATGCGATTAATTATAACATTCATTATCCAATTAGCTAATTACCAACCAATTATGTGTCCACAACAGAAAAATCTACTTTGACATAATTAATCGCCAATTTGACATCAAACACTAAACAGTTCTCTCGCAATATTAGCAATATTATTCGGAAATTTGAATAATTGAAGCATAAAATTGGTTCCCGCATAAACAGGAAGCCACTTCTCGCTCAAGCCTTTTGTCGTGTTAAATAAATGAATCGATGTTGCATTAAAGGATTTTACTTGAATAAAATTAGCTGTCTATTCATAGATATATAGGCAAATAATTAGAAGTAATGGCTTCGCCCTGCTAGACAATAAATTTTCCATTTTACATTCAACTCCGCACCACCCTTTGGACATTGTGGAGAAACTCATTGTATCGTGCGGCACATTCTATGTAATTATGTTCCTTCACTTCAGAAGATTTCATTCCTTCGTATGAACTTTTTGCTAATATCCTTAAGAAATTTATTATATGTAGTATGAACCCGTCAAAATATTATAAGTTTTCATTATCCCACACGGAAGTGAACAATATTTTGAAAAAGTTGCAAAAAGGTCAGCGAACATCAATGGTAGTGGAGAGACTAAGAAGAGAAACGTAAGGCATTCAATTACATTATCCTTTCATTACTTAGAGGGATTTTCTTCCCTCGACAGAAAGACCTTTTGCGATAATGGTCCTTCGGGCTTCACAATGCAATTGGAAATTTGCTGCGAACTATCTCCCTTATTAAAGTTTTGCCTCATTTATATTTTGTTGTGTGGTGGCAGGACAATCGACTTCTAGGGACGAAGTATAGAAGGGTTGTTAAAAAGTTATGAAATTTGCGTTGAGTTTATTGGCCTGGGAGCAATATTACTTATAATGGACATCCTTGTGAGGCTTTGATGTGGAGGTGTATCATCAATGTGGAGTACGTTCATAGGTATTTGTTGTAATAATGTATGAAAAATATTCGGTAGAAATTTGGTTAGAAATTAAAGGTCCCGGAAGGGTTTTTTTTTAGTTTATTCATCTTTACCTGCAATATTTTAAATTCGGTACTTGCGACTCAATTTTTATGTTTGTCCCTGTTACTAAGTGTTTTTTTTTTTCAGATAATTTTAGCACTATAGTCCTGATTGAGTTTCTAAAATAGAGGTGTTTCAAACGTCAGTATTTTTTTTGAAGCAAACATTGCTTTAACGCTACGAACGCTATATGTAACATCTTAAAACCACGAAAATATAAATCATTTCTATGTTTCATATTTCAAAAAATTTCAGTTAAGTTTCAAATTAAATTAAACCCTGTATAAAGGGTCCGCCAAATAACTTTTTTTTTGAAAATGCTATAAAAAAAAAACTACTGAATATTTTCTCAAATTTCTTTTTATTTGAAAGTACAATCCTCCCGGTTAATAATAGAAAATAATTTCATTCAAATGGCTACCTCGGCTGGCCATGCAGTAGCCTACACCAGCGGTCCAATTTTTAAGCACATTATCGATTGTGTGCAGCTGTATTTCACCAATGGCTTCACGAATATTGTCCTTTAAAGCGTCAATTGTCTCTGGCTTGTCGGCGTAACACTTATCTTTTACGGCACCCCACAAATAATAGTCCAACGGTGTCAAATCGCAGCTCCGAGGTGGCCAAACGACATCAGCTCTGCGGCTGATAATGCGATCTTCAAAAACAGGGCGCAAATCATCGAATGTAGCTTCGGCTGTGTGGCACGTAGCGCCGTCCTGTTGAAACCAAATGTTGTCAATATCCTCCTCTTCAATTTTTGTGAACAAAAATTCGTTCAACATGGCCCGATAACGATCGCTCATTTTCGAAGAAAAATGGCCCAATTATGCCTCTGGACCAAAATCCGCACCAAACAGTGACTCGTTTTGGGTGTACCGGCTTTTCAACTTATGCGTGCGGGTTTTCTGTGCCCCAAATGCGACAATTTTGCTTGCTTACATACCCGCCAAGATCAAAATGAGCTTCATCTGAAAAGACGATTTTTTTGGCAAAATCGGCATCTTCTCTAAGTCGATCGCAGGCCCACTTAGCGAAGCGAAAAAGCATTGGATGGTCAGTTGGCTTCAACTCCTGAACCAATTGGACTTTGTATGGCGTTATACCATGGTCTTTATGCAAAATTCGTCTCAATGATGTGTCCGAAATGTTCAATTGTTGAGAACGACGGTGAATTGATGTTGATGGCGCTTCACGCACACTTTCTGCCATAGCAGCAATATTCTCGGGTGTACGCACTGTTTTTGGCCAGTTTCTTTCACAAGATAACGAACATACGGAGCTGACGGTGCTTCTCTTCTTCCAAAATCCGTACGCAATTTTCGCACACATTCTGCAACATTACCATGATTTTCAAAGTAATGTCGCAATATTTCCCAGCGTTGTTCAAGCGTATACAACCATATTCGTTCAGCGGAAGGATAAAACTAATTATTTGTCAAATCAGAGATAAGCTAAGTGTTACCATTCACGAAATAAGCACTAGTTGAAAAAAAAAAAAAACATTAAATGGCGGACCTGTTATAACCAGGCGTGAGACACACCTTGGATTTATATTTTCAGCCTGCAGAACTATGACCATTAGGCTTGCTTCTGTTCGGCAAATTTGGTAATAATAACTTTTTGATCATGTTCCAAAAATTCCTTATTCGATCATGGCAATACTTCAAGACAAGATATCCCAATCTTTCCCAAACAAATTCTGATTGATTTTATAGCCCTTCGCTATGCCTTTAAACTTAAATAAAAAGCTGAGGACTTCAGAAGCCTTCTTGATGAACACCAACTCTCACCAACAAATTCAAAGGAATGACCAGCATGTTGGCTTTATTAGCATACAGATATCATGGCATTTAATGTTTTAAAATAATGTCTGGCATATGGCCTCTGCGACTGCGCCTTATGAACGCCATCTTGCCGGTCCAATCTTGCACCACTTTTTCGAGAATATCCGGTCTTATATAGTGCGTCGGATGTTGGATTCTAAGTGATCAATCGTTGCTAGTTCATCAGCATAGACCAAAGATTTTACGTTTCCGTACAAAAAGTAGTCCAAAGGTGTCAAAACACATGAACGAGGTGGTAAATTCACAGGTCCTCTTGATTCGGTCACCAAACGTTTTGCTCAATAAATTCATGGTTGCACTCGCTGTATGGCATGTTGCGCAGTCTTGTTGCAAACATTTTTGGTCCAAATGACTTCCAATTACATGAGTAATAAAAAAAAACAGAAATCATTTGCCTGCTGCGTTCGCCATTCACAATAATGTTTTCACCGGTTTCCGATTTAAAAACAAATGGACCGATGACGCCTTCGGCATGTAAGCCGCACAAAACAGTGATTTTTTCGGAATGTAATGGAGTCTCAAAAGTCTCATTAGTTTGGTGCTCACTCCAAAAATGACAATTCTGCTTCTCATTGCTCAAGATGATTTGACGATAAAAATCTGGTTCAACTTCCAATTCCAGTTACCAATAACCGAACACACGACGCAATTGATGGTCCTCTGAATTTAAATCTTGCACCAGTTGGATCTTATATGGATGTAGGCCAAGATAATTTTTTAAACTTTTTCAAGTAGTTGACGGGCAGAGACCGAGTTGAACGGCGTTGGACCCACAAATTCGAGTCCTCTGTCACACTTACGTCTACAGCAGCGATGGCTGCTAAGGTGCATATTAGCTGCTCAGATAGACGATTATGTAAGTCAAATAATGGTGATTTGTGAAAGTATACCGAAAAAATGTCAAACACACTTTATAAGAATGACAATTATCCCTCTCGGAAGTTCTATACCGCTTGTCTTTGATCCCCAGTAGACCAAACCGAAATGCTACAACAATGGGCTGGAACCATAGAATCCGTTGTATCTATCATGCTAACGTAGATATATTTACGTATATTAACCTAACAATCAGCAAACTAGCAGTACATTTGACAATCCAATATATCCAACAGCATAAATAACATGAAACTCCGGGCTATGTTTCATTTTTTCTTAAAAGTGGTATTCTGTACATGTACTGTTCTTCCACTCACCGATTCCATTAGGTTTCTTCAAAATCTTAAATCTTTGAAAGTTGTGTAGAGATATTTTTTGAAACATTTGAATACCCGCGTGTTTTAACAAAATACGTTTGGAAAATACTTCTGTATTTGAAGCGCTAAAGTATAATATTATATGTGTAAGTAGAAATGCAATCACTACGTGGAACACTATGGCGATACAATTTTCCTCGGGTTCCAATAGCAGTTAATAAAGGTTTTGCCTAAAATGTATGAGTTGGTTCAAGAACTTTAATATTGGTTGTTTGATATTTTTTAAACGACAAACCTGAATAGAAAGGCTTTTGTGTCACACTGCAACAATAAGTACATAGAATTGTAGTAGAACTCACAATTCCTAAACCACATTCCATTTATCGAGTTTAGAAAGCATTCCGCATTTGTTTTTGTACATCTTTGATAGTAAATACCATTTTTTTTAATTATATAATTTCAGACCGTACTTCAGCAGACATGTTTTCCACTTTAGATCTCTCCAAGCACTATCCACGTCCAATTTCGACATCATCATCATCACCGTCTCACAACTCCGGTACACATTTACAAGAACAATTAAGTATAAATGTCACATCACAGCTGGGTACGCATGCCTACCTTCCTTGCAAAGTAAGTTAACTTCTTAATCCAATACACAAAACATTCATTGACAATTATAAAAGATAACTCCTTGAAACACTTTCGAACACTCAAGTACAACATTTTCCAAACGTAGTTACATTATAAATTTGATATAGAGTTTGAAAATGTTCATTGCTTTATTATCCTTTCATTTCATCCACATAAACAGGTGCAACAACTCGGAAATAAACCAGTTTCCTGGATTCGTGTACGAGATGGTCATATCCTTACAGTTGACAGGTAATTAAGAAACTTGATGGCTTGCTTATGTTGTAGACGTAATTAGATTTTGGTTAACATTGATGGAATGATCACCACAACCAGATATCAGAAACCGAAATAAGGTATCTGTTTGTATTATCTCTCTCGCTCTTTCTTCCTATGCAAAGACCAGGATGGTATTGGTGTCATCCAGAGTCATGTTAGGTATATGGTTGATGTAAACCACATTTCAGAAGAGTTATCATGTAGTTGTTTAGTATATTTTACTCTGACAGGCTGACACAGATAAAAAGGATAAAGACATTAATATTGCAATCTATCATTTCTAAGGTGAGAGAAAAATTATTTATAATGTTTAGGGTAAATCTGGAAGTTTTAAGGACTTGCGGAAGAAGATTCACTGGCGTGTAAAAGATTCTAGTAAAATAGATTTTACGAAAAAAAAAATGTTTTTTTCTTTTGAATACGGCTGGACATTTTTTTGAATCTTAACGAAATAGAGTAAGACCCCAGTTATAGTTATCATTGAAACTCACCATTATGAATGTTGTTTTTGAATTTGAAGAGAATTCAACCAACGTATAAAAAAACGTATGAAATATACAATATTTTAAATTATAAAAAAAATTAATTTGTATTTGTTAACAATATCACTTTTGTTATTTTTTAATAGTCATTCCATCATTGATGCGATTTCATAAGCAAATTAATTTTAATCAAAATTAAGTGAAACTTCTTTGGCTACGATGTTAATTGGATTTTATGAAACGAAAAAGTGTAACGAAAAAGAATAAAAACACTATGTAAATTGTTATCTTTAGCGCACCGACAACTCAAGAAAGTGAAATGGTGTGTTTTAGGTACAATGTCTGTCAATAAGTACACTGCGCGTCATCAGGTTAGCACAGCTTCATCAGCCTAATACGATTGCTTCTGATTTTGTTGTTGTTAACTTGCAGTTACTTTTTTCTTTTCTATTTTTCTCATCTTTGTATGTACTATTATTGGCAAAGAGAACATGCAATAACAATGTACCGTTATATGGTTTTTGCTATTTTCTTTTAGTTTTAATGGAAATATGAGCTTAATATTTGCGTCATCAGGTTAGCACATGCACCTTGTCTTTCATTTATCTTCGGAATTTGAACACGTATTGGCACCAAAGTTTATTTACTGCTCAAGTGATCTATTTTTTTTAATATGGGTAAAGGAAAAATGCTATCGGTTGAAGAGAAATCAAAAATCGAAGCTTATAAAGAGCTCCGGCTTTAAATAAGTGAAATATCAAAAAAAGTTGGCAGAAGTCGAAAAGTGATATATGTACAATTTTTTACGTAAATAATAAAGGCGGTAATAATAAAGTGATTTCCGATGCTGATAAGAGAGCAATTTTGAGAAACGCATCCAACTCTCATGAATCTACCGCAAAGATCAGGGCAAATGTTGGTGTTAAAGCGAGCTTTTCTACTGTTCAAAGGGTGATAAGGAATGCTCCACAATTGAAAAGATTAAAACTAAAGAAAAAACCACCACTTAACGATGCTCGAAAAAAAATGCGATTAAATTTCGCACGAGAGCACATGGCCTGGAAATCTGATTGGCACTATGTTGTCTTTTCGGATGAAAAGAAATTTAATTTGGAAGGACCCGATGGATACAACTATTATTTCCATGATCTTCGGAAGGAGGAACATCAGTTGGATCGACTTCATAGTTGTGTGGGCGGTGTGATGGTGTGGGGAGCTATCTCCTACTATGGTACGTGCGAGCTGCAATTTTTGAACACAAATATGAATGCAATTACTTATAAAAACGTACTGGAAACTGCTTTTCCCCGTTTTAAAAATTTATTTGGAAATGTGTCATGGCGTTTCCAACACGACAATGCTCCGATTCACACTGCCCGGGTGATTAGGTCTTGGATTGAAGAACAAAACGTCGATTTATTGAAGTGGCCGCCTTACTCACCGGACATCAATATAATAGAAAACGTATGGGGATGGCTGGCTCGCAAAGTTTACGAATCTGGCAGGCAATATTCTACCAAAGAGGAATTAATTGAAGGCATTAAAAGCGCTTGGTCAGCCATTTCCTTGAATTATATTGGAAAGTTGTACTCAACAAGGGAGGATCGACTCATTATTAAAATTGTAAAAAATGTTTAAATTAGTTAATTTATAAGTTTACAAATAAGTTCTTACCTGAAAAAGTTAAAAAAATTTAAAAAAAAATTATGTGTGCTAACCTGATGACCTAATTTAAATTTTTAATTTTTCAGTTGATTTCGAAAATAAATTATAAAAAAATATTGACAAATAGAGAAACACTAATTTTTGTTTTATTTATTTGTTAATAATCGCTAGAATTTTTAGAATTTTAGCTTTCTTACTTTTATTAGAAATGAGCGAAAACTATTAAAAGCAGGGGTGTGCTAACCTGATGACGCGCAGTGTTAATTTGGTTACGTGACATTGTGTGTAAGCAAAATCCGATTATGAAACTCATCGGTGAGTCCAGGAACGCCGTGTTCTTCGTTGTTATTGAAAGGAATCAAACGAAAGTTACTGGATATATGGATATGGAGATTTAGTAACATATTCGGAAAAAGATTGATCAGGTGGTTTAAATGGTTATTTTCCTCTGAATGTTGAAATGAGAGCTGATCGATGGTTCTGGTTTTCCTTTGGACTGTCAAACATGTGTTTTGCCGTGGGGTTGTTTTTGAGAAGGTGTGTGTCTGCATCTGGAGTCCGTAATTGATGGTAGAATTGATTGAGTTTTCAATATGTATGTGTTTAGTGATAATGAAGATATATTTTTGGAATTCAATTACTGTCTCCAGGATTGACGGTGTAGCGTGTAGCTTTGATTGAATTTCGTGAGTTGTTAACAATGAAGAGAGCATATCTTCAAACTGGAGTTCTTATAGAAGGAACTAATCACGATATTTGTGTGATTTTTTTGAAGTAAAACTTCTTTTGGGACGGTGAGAATGGGATTTTATGAAACCAACAAATGAGGACCACAGGGAACAAGAGAAGAGGCCTCCACACACGAATTGAATTCAACTGGCATAAAACTAGTTTTGTAGGCGAAGGGACGAGTATGGACGGTAAACAAGCTTGAAAAGCAATCCAACCCATTTTTCACCAATTTTGGTCTTGAAAAAATTCTATGTCATTCGGCTCGCATATGCGTTTTGTGAGTCGAACAGTCAATATCAATGTTATTGCATATAACTCTCACACAAACCCAAGAGCTTACGAATTGTGAAAGAGTGCTTAAGGCAATTGTTAATTTCTATAGAAATACTAGCACAATGAAAAGGGGTTCATGTATACAATTTGTTCTGCCGACATCGCATAATCCATCTCATATGCGCTTGGAGTATGGTATGAAGTTTTTTGACAGTTGAGCTCATCTCTTGTGCCGAATTAGGTGAATGCACTGTGGATGCGGTCAATAGAGAGAAAGATAAATTATATATCTACGAGGTGGGCCAAAAGAGATCAACCTGTTGGAAGATGCTATTATTTTTGCAAATGGCCGCCAATGTCAAATCTGTTTTGACATTTGTGGACTAGACAGATGTAGAATACAAGTGAACAAGCCATGGAGCGATACACTCCCCAAGAACGGGGAATAATCGTGTCTATCTTTTTGAGTTTCAATTCGTCTGTAGTGTTGGAGCAGCGCGAATTCCATCGCCGATTCCCCGGCCGTCCGACACCGACTCCGCAAACACTGTGCGTTTAGCCACCAACCTAGAAGAGCATGGGATCACACGAGACGTTGGCAAGAGTGGCCGGCCCCGGAGTGCCCGTTGTGCCGAGAATATCGCCGCTGTTGCCGAGGATGTCGAGATGTCTTCGGAAACATAGACCAAACGCCGTGCCGCTCAATTAGCGATCAGCCGGTCGTCCCTAAGGCGAATTTTGGTCATAGACTTGCGCATGTTCTCGTACAAAGTCCAGTCCGTGCATCAGCTGCTGCCTGACGACCGCCAAACGCGTGTAACCTACGCCCAAGTAATCCTCAATCTCGAGGACGAAGTGAACGATATTTCGACCAAAATCATAATGAGCGAAACAAGCAAAACTATCGCTTCTGGGGCACCGAAAATCCACGAGCAATGCACAAGGAGCCATTACACCCGCTCAAAGTTACTGCATGTTGCGCTGTTCACTCTGGAGGGGTCATTAGACCATTTTTTTTCGAGAACGCCGCTGGTCAAACGAATTAGAACTGGAGAACATTTGGTTCCAACAGGCTAGAGCAACGGCACACACTGCGCGAGCCACAACCGATATTCTGAAGGCGGCGTTCCCGGGTCGCCTCATTTCTCGTTTTGGAGATTTGCACTGGCCCGCAAGATCGCCCGATTTAACCTATCCAGACTTTTTTTGTGGGGTTTTTTGAAGTCTCGTGTTTTCAAGCCCGAGACCCTAGAAGCCTTCAAGGACAATATTCGACAAGAATGCAACAATCTGTCGCCCAAAGTTCTCACCGAAGTGATGAGAAATATCATAAAACGAGCCCGTATGGCAATCAATTGTGACGGCGCCCATTTGGCCGATCTCATCTTCTCGAATTTACCAATAAAGGTTCAAATAAATAAAAACAGAATCTAAGTTTTTCATTTAGAAAAAAAATGAGAGCCAAACAACATCGGATGACCTTTTTTTTGGCCAACCTTGTAGTTACTCTGTGGTGAGGTTTGTGACGATGTGAAGACCATCACAGTGAATTCTATTCTGTTGGATAGAATGTTTTGAATGTTAGTGAACTCTAGGTTCTCATCCAAATAATAGTTTTTCTTGGTGAATTGATTAAAACCGAAATAGATATATACAATGCTCACATTGAAAAACGTGCTTTGGAAAACGCTATTATTTAACATTTTTTTATTGATCAATCAAAGATGATATACCGATATTTAAAAACCAAAATGAATGTTTGGCTAAGCTATGAAAATCGTGAAATTTTCGCATGTTTGGCATATGATCTTATTCCTACTTCGCAGTGAAAGATAAAGTTATGTACCACGTTTTTTATGCGACCGTTAAATTTTCAAAAAATTCATTTCGATCAGCTATGTAAATATTAATTCGCAAACTCTTTAAGATAAACTTTTTAAAAATTAAATATTTAATTGCCAAACATGACTTCCCTTTCCTACGCTAATAGAAAACTTTTACCCGTAACCAAAAACAAATTTACGAAAACAATCTCTCTGGGGTAAATGTATCCTTCCATCCACATGGATTTTATGTTCCCTTTTATTTTTTCTTTTGTTTTGTTTGACTTTGTTCTACCAACGCAAGCAGTTTCTTTTTTGGGTTATTTACTTTTTGTGGTTTCCTGGTTTCGCATATTATATGGGCACGTAAGGTAGGTATGTAGTTATTGGTATTGAAATTACTTTAAAATCTTCTAACATCAATATAATCAATTACTTAGATAGATAGCTTCAGACCATCTTAAAATTAAATGGAAGCAGTTTTACAATCATTTATATCTACTCTGACAACAATATCTCGTCAGAAATCAAACGAAGAATTACTCTTGCCAATCGCTGTTTCTTCGGGCTAAGAAGGCAATTTAGTAGTAAAGCCCTCACTCGAACTACTAAGAAGATCCTATATAAGATCCTATATAAGATCAAAAGCGGATGAAGAAATCCTTGGTCGATTCCAGAGAAAAATTCTTCGGAAAATCTTCGGTCCCGTTGGCGTTGAAGGGCTATGGAGACGAAGATTCAACCACGAACTATAAGAGCTGTACGGCGACATACCCCTAGCCAAAAAACTCCGCATTGGACGTTTAAGATGGCTAGGACATGTAGAACGAATGGACACCAATACTCCGGCTCGCAGAGTCTTCGATCGAGTATTAAAAGGGTAGCAAATCAAACATTCTAATATGTAGCTCTGAATAGAGCAAATACTTTAATAGCGATGCGATCAAAAAGATGTCTATATCTGTTGGATATAGGAAAAAATCTGACATGAAAGGCCCATAAACAGCCTCATACTTAGCTTCTCCCTTCATTTGTGTATGCGAGTTTATTTTCTGCCACAAAATGACCTTCTGCTTTACGCCTAATCCGAACGGCAAATTTGAGAAGCTTCTCGTGACAGCGTTACTCCTAGATGTTTTTCAGACTTTCGAAAGAGGTGGGACAGTGAAAAAACTTAAGTGTTGTCACACTTGGTATTTGAACCATGGACCCCACGCTTAGTTTTCCAACGCATTAACGAATATAGGCAACTGCACTGTTAGATATATGTATTCTAGAAAATTTATAGCAACTAAATGTATTATATTTCACTAAATGTGCCTAGCCTCAGGAATCAATACCAGCGTAAGAAATAAACTGATAGTTTCGACTATGAGGACCTGTGCAACCTAACAAATATCCCTATAGTACAAGCCTCTGGATCTCGAGATAGATTATGAAATCTTGCTATTAATACGTTAAAAAACACATATCCCCAGATCGGGTTTCGAGTCATGGCAGCACTGTCTTAGGTGAACTAATCTGTTGTCATTTATCGCAACTTTGCGGCTAACTTTGGAAGAAGCGATTGCGATTATCCACAGCTTCATTGAAAAGACAAATGTGCCCTCTTGAACCGATGAATGATTCATATTGTTAGAACTATAAATAGAATAAATATGAAAATATTCAACGGAAAACTGTGTCCATGTTTTATGTCCTCAAAAGCAAATAGGTCGAATGTGTAAGCCCATTCTGCATGCGCTAGTAATTAATTTGAAACTTCGACGCCCTTCATTCGGTTGACCTAATAACTAATTAACAAAAGTACTTGTATGTACAAAACCAAGTTGAAATCACATCGTGCTAAAAATACATACACCAAAGCAATAAACTATACCCTGGTGACACCTATATACACACTGACAAAAAAACAAAAAAAAACTTCAAACCTACCTTCACATAAAATCCAAATCCCTCCGCATAGAAAAATCTCACCAAAGCCATATTTTTAAAACGTCGGCAACCTTAACGCCATCCTTATGCATAGGCACACGCCTCTCCTCAACTCTATAGCGTCAAAGGACAAAAGCACTGTCCTAGAATTTCCTTTTCCTACCATTGACACATAATCGGATCCATTTAACCAACTCAGTCTGCACCCCGTTGGCAAGTGTATTTAATTACTTCCTCTCGGTAGTGAGGCTAACGTACGTACACACCAAACTTAATGACAACGACAATTACACGCAAGAGTAATATAAAACATAATGTTCGTCCGCAGGACTGTGGATTTCCTGCCATGAAATCCACAGGCCATGAAAAAAATCCCCAAGTACATACTTGACTTTCTTCTCTCTCTCATACTGAACATAGTTCTTTGCGGTGAAGGTCCTTTTATTCGTCATTTGCCTATTTGAAACTTTTCAAGGCGCAATTGTTTCCTTTCGCCGTTGAGAAGGGAAACTTTTCATTGAAGAAATGATCATCCTCAAGGATTTTCCACTTCGTTGTGTTGTGGTTTTTTACTCTGTTTATTATTTTTCTACGCCTTGTACGTTCAGAATGTGCATAGCCCAGCAGGCCTACACGTCTACATTACATTCCTCGAACAAAGCAGCAAAACCAACCGAATAACTGAATACGAAGCTTTATCCCAGATTAAAGATTCATCGTTCCTGATAGTAACAATAACACACAAAGTTTTCCAAAAAAAAAAAACTTACAATTTGCTGATGGGGTTAAAGATTTTGGAATCCCAAAGTTAGTGGGTACGAGCGTAGATGCTAGGTGGTATTCGTAATGTCAAAGTGCATGTAAAAGGTCAGAGGGAGTTTGAAAGAGTAAAGAAGTTGTTGGTCCTAGAGTCATAAAATACAGCCATTTTATGGGTTAACACTTTGTGTCTTTGTGCATGGAGAGATAGGGAAATGTAGATCTGACCCCTCTACGCCCTCAAATGCAATTGTCATATATTTTGTTGACCGTTATTCTTCTCGTATTTTTCTCTTTCAGAGCTGTGTTCATTGCCGACCAGAGATTCGTTGTCCTAAATCAACCGAATAAATTTTGGACACTCCAGATTAAATACGTCCAAGCAAGGGATGCTGGTGCATATGAATGTCAAGTGTCGACAGAACCAAAAGTTAGTGCAAAAGTTTATCTCGAAGTTGTGGGTAAGTAAATCTTTTGAAATATTAACACTACTAGCCTTTAAGAGTAGGGAAGCGGATTAATTGTTTTCGGACGAAAGGGATAATCGAGTAAACAATTTTGACAGAAATGTTTTATTTCTAATGGAAAGGATTTACATGTGTTTTTGAATGAATAAATGTGTGGTTTTATCTGGGGCACATTTGAAGAGTGAGCATGCTGGACCATTGAAAATTATTATTTTTGGTAACATTACCATCCCACAATGTTATACTTTTAAATGGCTATCATACTAATCCAAAGGATCACCAATTTTTTTATTAGGATTATTTTACATTTAATTCATGAATTGTTTCTAATAAATAAAAAAAGACGCAGACATATTATTTGGTGAAGTGGAGAAGGTTAGGTTCAAGAAAAACATCGGGTATAGATGCCTCATAATTCTCATTCCATAAGTAATGAGAGGCAATTCAAAATATAAAAAAAAAATTGGGGCGCAACAGGCTCGTTAGTACCCAGCTCCTAGCTTTCTCTCAACGATTCATATGTGTACGTCTTGCAAGATGGCAGGACCTCCTGTTTTATGCCGAATCCGAACGGCTAAGTTGAGAAGATTTTCTTGACAAATGATACTACCCGGATGATTTGTCAGATCATCGCGGGAGGAGGGCCAGTGAAAAATCATTTAGGTGTTGCTACGGCTGGGAATCGAACCCTGACCTTCTGAGAGGCATTTCAGTAGAGGAAAATTTATCGAATTCATATATAAATAAAAATGCGGGATTCCAAACATTATAAATAACCTAAAGCAGGTTATAGAGTGCCAACAAATTAGCAGTGCAGGTTTGTCTTGGATAAATCTTGCATATATACCATATAAATATTAATAAGGAACACAGTTAAAAAACCATCGCGGTTTCATAAAAGATTTGCAGTCTAGAGTTTCGGAAACTTACATGCAGATACTCCGGAGTAAATGCAGATAGCCCGGAAGCGTTCGAAGTATCCTTTTTAAATTTCTTTCTCAAGGAGAAAGATATTGTTTTTGTAGGGATTTGGATATAGAGATTCTGATTTATTTTGAATTAACGTACGTCGCGTCGGCCCATGTCGAACGGTGGGGCCATTTGTATGGTAGAGCGGAAAAAAGTCCATAAAAACAGAACCACTTAACCGATTTGGTTGAAATTTGCAGGAATGAAAGTGATTTCGGATAGAAAGCCCCACAGTAAATTTCCTTCCACTGCAACACGGACTAAAAAATCGTCCACATTGATAAAAATCCAAATAAAGGTTAAAAATTATCCTTTTTAAAGGAAGCTGGCCATTCAAATTTTGCAAACCCACTTTTTAGGTAGGTTATAGGTTTTTTTTTTTAAAATTCTGACTTGCCTAAGCAGTAATATACACATCGACCTAAAAGATCTATTGTGCTTGCTGTCAGATGTTTTTTAGGTTAGTAGCGCTTCTACTTTGTTAATTTAGCTGATAATACTTTCAGTCGAAGTTTTCTCAGTTCTACGGGACTTAAAAATTCCCTGAAGAAAGATTCCCTTCTCATACTATGCTCGGCTGTTTCGTCTTCTTCTTAACATAGTCTGCACTCCGGTATGTCGACTAGATGCATTTTATTTAGGTGATATCGTGCCTGCGACGATTTAGTATCTTATTGGCATTTGCTTTGAAGGGCTGAATAGCTCTTTTGGCCTGTCTTAGGCCTGGAATGTTTTCCCAGTATGAAAAGCATTTGTTTTGTTCCCAGTTTTTGATAGCCAGATTTATGGCTGATTTGGGGATTGCACAGTCCAATGAAGGAGGTTTCCGAACCTTTTTTGGCTAGTTCATCAGCTTTTTCGTTACCTTCAATTCCCTTATGTCCGGGGACCCACCACAGTCCGGTTTTGTTCCTGGAACTGAGTGTTTTGAGGGAATCGAAGCAGTGTAGTACTGATTTGGAGACAATAAGCTAAGGGCTTTTATAGCTGCTTGACTGTCCGTGAATATATGGATGTTTGCGCCTTTAATACCTGAGTTGTGTATTAGGTTTGAGCATTCTTTTATGGCATGGACCTCAGCTTGGAATACACTAGGGTTTTTTCCCATAGGTATGGAGATGTTTCTATTTGGTCCATGTATACCAGCTCCTACTCCTTAGTCCATTTTAGAACCATCCGTATACCACTTTAGGCCGTTTAGGCAGTTTGGTGGGTTATTGCTACACCATGCTTCTCTGGTTGTGATTTCCGTTGATAATCTTTTGTCATAATAGGTACTTGTTTTGTAAGGAGGCAGTTTTTTTAGTGCGATAAAATCGGAAACACCCAGCTGATTTGAATATCATTTTCATATATGATAGAGAATAGTTTAGGAAATGACAACAAAATAATACCACCTACTGAGACGGCCACACAAAAGTTTTTCTTAATCCCAAAGTTGGTGAATTATATTTTGAACAATTAGAAAAATATATTTTCGCGAAAAAAAAAATATAAAATGCTTAATGCATGGAATCATTATTTATTTGTCGGTTCAGACGTTTAGTTTTTTATGAGATAGATAATGAAAAGAAGCGATGTTATTCTTATAAATACGATTCTATATATTGTTTTTGTGACAATTGGGTAACGGTAAAAAGTTTGTGTTCATGTTCTTCCATTTCTTGTTAACACCTACATATGGGGCCTATGAAGAGCGAATTCAAAATTAAATATTAAATTAGCGGCTTTTTTTAAGACAATTATTTGAATCAAACCTGACAAGTGTAAATTTACAAATGCAAATGTTAATCATTCATGAAATCATTTTATGTTAAGTTTTGTCTATTTAAACTCGCATTAAACAATGCGGAAACTTCAATCAAAGCAGAACCAAAAAAAAAACGCACAAATTTAAAAGATATTTTTTTTTTTTTCAATTTTGAAAAAGAGCTTTTTGAAAGAACGAGTACGTTACACAAAATTACCATATGTATATTTTAAAAAAGTTAAAAGTTAAATTAAACATTAATTCTTAGTCATTAAAAAATATATAAGTTCGCCAAATTCAAACTTAATTCTTACTGATGTGACATTTAACTCCGTTTTGAAAAAAAAAAAACAAAAAAATTAAAAAAATATCACTTATTAATTCAATATTGTTATATTGCAAAGTTTTCTTAATTTTTGAATCAGATCATAAAAATATTTCTTGTTAGAAAACAGAAGAGAAAAAAATGATTTTTTTGCAAGATTGTTACGGCTCACTGTGTGGATTTGCAGGTATTCGCAGCTAAATTTTGTTTGAATATAAACTTAGACGTGTCTTCATCGAGAAAATACCTATCTATCACACCGTAGAAAAGTGGATTTTTTAATGACTTTAACTTTCCATTACTACACACTGAGTCTTATATTGTGCTGCCATAATTCACTAATATTGTATTTGCTGAATTTGACCACTGTACCTGTAGTATTATTAGTCATCCTAAAAAAAGCAAAAAAAGAAAAAACAATGACATTTTTAGTTCACCCCGAATTGACGTGAAACCCTAGGAAATTGAAATCAAATTCCCACACAATTGTAAATATTTTGACTTTTTACGTATATTTATATGTGTTAAGATTAAGACTTAAGTTTTTGCCAAAATCCTTAGGGCACCCAGATTCTTTGGCTAATATACTGTGAGAGACATGAATCAGTTAATCAAAATCAGAGTTTCTTCCGCCTTGGACTCACTGTGCGTCGGTCCGTCTGTTCGTCAAGATCTCTTCAGCCTAAATGTGACCGATTTCCTTTAGAGTTCGTATCCACGTTTTTTGGTAATAATTCTTTTCAATTTTTATTTACTTTTAGCCATTTTATAAACGGTACCTATATACAAATTACAACTAGGCGGTAGTTTACTCAAAATAAAGGGTGTTTTTTTTAGAGCTATAGAACTTCGAATTGAAACAAACGCAAGAAAATCGTTTTAATGTCCATCAATTTGGCTTTATTGGAAGGATAATTTTATGCCATTAGTGTTTAAAATGATTGCGGGCATGTGGCACCCGCAGCTAATTCGAATAAAGCCAAGTTTAGAGGTCCAATTGTCAACCACTTTTTCGAGCATTTGGGGCCGTATGTCGGCAATAACTCCACGAATGTTGGCTTCCAAGTCCCCTAATTTTTCTGGCTTGTTGGCGTAGACGAGCGACTTCACATATCCCCAAAGAAGATAATCCAATGGTGTCAAATCACACGATCTTATCGAATGTTTCTTTCAATTAATCAATTGTGACGTGCCGTCTTGTTGGAACCACATCTCATCCACATTCATGCTATCCAATTAGAGAACAAAATAGTCGGTTATCATGGCTCTATACCGGTCTTCATTAGCGGTAACTGAATCGCCAGCATAATTTCGGAAGGAGTATGGCCACCTGCCCAAAGAGCACACCAAAACACCAAACAGTCAGTTTTTGTGAATATAATGGTATCTCAAGGGTCTCATGTGGATTCTCTTCACTCCAAATGCGGCAATATTGCTTATTGACGTAGGCATTCAACCAAAAATGAGCCTCATCACTGAATTTTGCTATGAAAATCAGCATCGAGATCAATCTCATTTTCGGCCCATACACCAAAATCACGACGCATTGCATGATCTCGCGGCTTTAATTCTTGCACAAGCTGGATCTTGTAAGGTAGTAAGCCAAGATCTTTGCGCAAAATCTTCCATAAAGTTGATGGACAAATCTCCAATTGCAGTGCACGGTGGCGAATCGTTTCATTCAGGTCCTCTTCAATACTTTGCGCACTGTTCGACGTTTCTGCGGATGCCTATTATCACATAGAGTAAACTTAGTGCGAAAACGATCCATGGTTAACCGAATTATTTGCTCTGATGGACGATTATGTCGACCATAAAATGGACGGAGCTTGCGGTAAGCTTCGCGAACTGAACCATTATTTTCGAAATAAATTTGCACGATTTGCAAGCGTTGTTCAATTGTCAACCTGTTCATGGTGAAATGGCAAACCAAACTGAACATAAATGACATTAGAGTTGCCCGATTTGACCACAAAATGTCAGTTTTATCCCTATTCGAAAAATCAACCTCTATAAAAACACTCGTTAGCTCTAACGATAGATATAAGTTCCAACAAAACCGCAAATCTTTCGAGAAAATCCATAAAACGGATTTTTAAATTTAGGCCATATAAGGAAAATTGTCAGTTTCTCGCAAACTAGTTGGTCAAATTGAATGAAATTGAATATCATTGTTACAATTTATTATTATTTGTAACAATTCAACATAATTAGTTTTAGCCCAAATAGTATTTTTCAGTTTTGGTCAATAATGGAAAAACATTTTAATTCACATGGACACCGATTCTTTCAAATTCCACATTATTTATATTTTTTAACATCAACAACCAAAATGAATGTTTTTGTGTATTTTGTCCATATGTTGCAATGAATGTTGCAAACTGGCAAATGCCAACCGAAGTTTTAATTTTTTTGTGATACATGCGACTGTTTTGCTTGCAATGCACCTCCGCAGACCTGCTTCTAGCAATCTGTTCCGGGTGGACCTAGGTGTAATTTTTGCGTTTAGTGTACACGACACAGCTGAGTGAATATCCTTGCTGGTGAAAAAAAAACTATTCGCCTTACTCAGTCGACAAATAAGCGTGTCCTCTTCGGTAGTTATTTTTCTCACCGTTTTCGGGTTTTCTGTACTGCCTGAGTCTCTATACACTTTAATTACACCATACACCATCTTTTTGGAGCACAGCACCTTGGCAATGGTAACCATAGAAGCCTTCTCCTAGCAGTACTTGTGGATGATTAACTTTCTTAACACTGGTGTGCAACTATTTTTTTCCATTTTGTTAAACTTAAAAATAAACCAAAGATATTTGAACAGAAAAAAATATGCCGCGTTAAATATTACTTACTTACTTACTTAAGTGGCGCTACAGTCCGGAATGAACCTGGGCCTCAACCAACATGCCTCTCCAATTAGCCCGGTCCTTAGCTAACTGCCTCCAGTTGCGCACTCCAAGTTGGTGGAGGTCGGTTTCCACTTGTGCGCGCCACTTAAGGCGAGGTCTTCCTCTACTGCGTCCGACGTCTGGCTGGGAATCGAAGACTCTGCGAGCCGGAGTATTGAAGTCCATTCGTTCTACATGTCCTAGCCATCTTAAACGTCCAATGCGGAGTTTTTTGACCAGGGGCATGTCGCTGTACAGCTCGTATAGTTCTTGGTTGAATCTTCGTCTCCATAGCCCGTCAACGCAAACGGGACCGAAGATTTTTCGAAAAATTTTCCTCTCGAATCTACCAAGGATTTCTTCATCCGCTTTTGATACGGTCCATGCTTCAGCGCCGTAGAGCAGGACTGGGATGATCAGGGTCTTATATAGGATCTCTTTAGTAGTTCGAGTGAGGGCTTTACTACTAAATTGCCTTCTTAGCCCGAAGAAACAGCGATTGGCAAGAGTAATTCTTCGTTTAATTTCTGACGAGATGTTGTTGTCAGAGTTAATAGCGGAGCCGAGGTAGACAAAGTCCCGTACTACCTCAAAGTTATATCTGTCAATGGTGACGTTCTGTTCAATTCGTCGATGTTGTGAGTCCTTTCGTGATGACAGCATATACTTAGTCTTACCCTCATTACCAATGATGTCAATATCGTTAGCGTATGCTAGTAGTTGCACCGACTTTTGGAAAATTGTGCCTCTGGTGTTGGCTTTGGAGTTTTGCACAATCCTCTCAAGAATCAGATTAAAGAAGTCACATGACAGCGCATCGCCTTGCCTAAATCCTTTTTTGGTATCGAATGTGTCGGTGAGGTCGTTTCCGACCCTGGAGCAGCGAGAATTCTCTATCGTCATCCTACACAAACGGACGAGTTTGGGGGGTATACCAAAACTAGACATGGCTCTGTACAGTTCGTCTCTATAAATGTTGTCATATGCGGCTTTGAAATCGATGAATAGGTGGTGGGTATCGGTTTGGACTTCTTGTGTTTTTTCCAGGATCTGCCGAAGTGTGAAAATTTGATCGGTTGTGGACTTTCCTGGCCTAAAACGGTAAACGGTTTCAGGCGTTCACATATTACGGCAGATAGGATCTTGTAGGCGATGTTGAGGAGACTTATGCCTCTGTAGTTGGCGCAGTTCAGATGTTCTCCTTTTTTGTGGATCGTTAAATATTTACCTTAGAATAATACCACTGTTTCAATATTATATCACTGTCACAGCGTCTTATTTTAAATCGAAATATTGTATGAAAGTTTAAATATAACTTCTTTCATTACTCGTGCCATAACAGTCTTCAAAGGGATCGTGCTAGAGGCACATTTCGCATGCCCTACTGTTTCTTATAATTCCTGTACAAAACAAACATATTTTTGGAAATTCTGCGTATTCGTAACTTATTCGAAGACTAAACCTCAACCATCTTACATCATGTAGCATGCCAGAGGCCAATACTAAACTTTAATTACATGAATGCATGCACTATGGATCCGGATAACGCACCACGTGAACGGAAGTATACCCTTAAACCCGATTAAATGTGCTTTTAATTATTAACGTAATAAAAAGAAATCACTCTTATAATCCTCATCCTAGCCCCTCTTCACCAAGCTCTTAACATCAAATTAACTAGGTATACCTTGACAACAAAAAATATAGGAAAAGATGATGTTGACGTGTTTGTTTTTCATCATAAAACGTGCGACTAGGTCTCTGCTCGACGCAATAACCATGCAGTTTATGAACGAACGTGTTTCCGACACTTAGGCTTGTCATTTATAGTCCAATCCGCTTATAAAACCCAAAGTGTTTGACCATAAAGCACCCTCTCTTCGGCCCATCTTTTGTCTATGCGTACGTGTGTATAATGATGTCAAACATTACAAAAACACACACTCATACAACTGTACATACAAACTTTGTAAGGAATCCAATAAAAATACAATTTGCAGTTGGACTCGTTTCAAGTTCCTCGTGTGTGAATTCCTGTGGTCGTTATCGGATTTTTCCCCTTTAGTTATTTTTTTTTCACACAGGTGTTATTGTACAATGGGGTGGGTGGGTGTAAAAAAAAAATTAGGATTTGGTTTTGACATCGCGTCGTTTTTGTGTGGATACGACACATTTTCCTGGTGATTTGTATTAATGGAGGAGAAAAAGAAACTCCTGCAACTCATTCACCACAGTCACACAAACAAAATACACCTATATATCGAAGAAGACAAATAAATTGACATTTAAGCATCTAGATGACATTCTGAAGCACAGGATTTCATCCCATTTCGAATTCTTTCATTCGCATACCTATAGATGGTAATCCTTATGACAAAGAGAAGGACATATTCATATGTGGACATTTGGAAATGCCAGCCAGCCGCAGGCAAGAAGACAAGAGAATGTCTATTTGCTTAATGGAAATCTGAATGGCTATCGATTTGAGAAAGATATTAGAAAGTAGGGTGGTGATGATGGTGGCTGGGAACGGTAAGCGTTTACGATTATAGTTGTTTAGAGATTTCGATCTTTTTTGTGCAAAACCCCAAATGGAAAGCGAAGGGTCTAATGGTTGTGCAGAAATTGGTTTGTTTTTGCAATGAAAGTGAATGAAATGAATGTCGGGCAATAATACGTAGCATACAGTAAATTTCATTAGGACACCTTAATGGGTTTTATTTAAGGTAGGTATAGTAAGAGATTCGCATGCCTAGTGAGGCAGAAATGCGTATCTTCTGACAACCAGTTATTGGTCGTCCTGAAATTTACAGCAAATTGTTAACATTATATAACGAGAAATTTGGATTAAATCTATTTTAATTGGCACTGGAACCCTTAATCGGAAAGGAATACCACTCACATAGGGGATAGGGGACACTGAAAGAGGGAGTGAGATGTTTTACGGAGAGCTTTGAAATTGGCTTCAAGAATTTAATGATTGGCATCGTAATATGTGTGTGAATTGAATAGAGAAGAGGTTGACCTATCGGAAATTGGAAAATTTCGGACTTGAAGTTGAATTTAGAACAAGATTTCGTTCTGTGTAGGTTCACATTAGGAACATAGTTGGTATTTGATATATAAATTTGAAGTATAAAAAATAATCGAACCCACAGCTAATAGAATATGTCATGAGTGAGTGTGGAGCAACAAAAACATCTTTAATAGAAGTTGCTCTTACCACACACAGGCTCAAAATTTCATTTGTCAATAGCAATCAAAAGGAATGAAGAATTTTTATTTCAAGTTAATGAGTTTTTTGAAAATCAATAAAAAAAAACATATAGACATTTTTTGGCGTAACAGGCTAGTTAGAACCCAGCCTAGATTTTTCTCACACCCATTCATGTGTGCATGTGTACTTCTTGCACGATGGCGGGACCTCTTGTTTTATGACGAATCCGAACGGATAAGTTAAGATAAGCTTTTCTTGATATTTATCTTGACTACTTGGATGATTTGCTAATCATTTGGATAGAAGGGCCAGTGAAAAATTTTGCCCGTCTTTAAAAAATCATTCAATTATAATTAAAAAAATTTTATTGATATGACCTCTGAAAGGTTAATTTTTTGGGGACTATGGTAAATAGCTGATAAATTTATTAGAGATAACCACTTCACCTTAACGAACATAGTTGAAGCGCGGCAAATTGATCTTGGAAACCAGTAAACGTCAGATACTCGTGGAATTATGGCACTTAAAGAATAGGTTCGATATTTTTAGTGAAACCGATACGTAGCACCATTCAGGTGAAACCACTTGTTCCAAATACCAAAACTATAAATATACCGGCGCCAATGGATGCCCTTACTGTGCTTTATCAACTCTTGCCTCTCGACCCACATAATATTATAGATACCTCACTATGCAGTGCAGTAAGACTCAAGGAGTCAGAATGCCGCAGTTGCGGGAACGCAAATAAGAGAGAAACCATCTCCCATTTCATCTACAAATGTCCGGCACTAGCTAAAGCCAGATTGCGAGCATTAGACCAACCATTCCTCGGCGACCTTAGTAATAGTGATGGGCATAATCGATTTATTTAAAGAATCGAGACATTAGTACTCGAGTGATCTGTATAATCGAATAATCACAGTAATTGCATTACGATTAGAATAACAGTGCGATGTTTGGACTTGAAGACTACACTGCTGATAGCCGGCATTCCAATAAATAGCTAAAATTACATTCAAGTTTTTTTACAGGACAAAAAAGTTTAAAATAAACCATAACATGTCGTTTATTGGTCGCACACTAGACCGTAATGCTCCCCTCTTCCTAAAGGAGTTCCATGGACACACAAAACTCAGCCAAAAGCTGTTCCCCAATTCGTTTTCCCAATGTGATCCTAAAGTTCAACAACCAGCACCCGACTTTAAAGGTCTAGCTGTCGTTACTGGCGACTTTAAGAAAGTCAAACTTTCCGACTACCAGGGCAAGTACTTGTTGCTGTTCTTCTCCCCATTGGATTTCACATTTGTCTGCCCAACTGAAATCATCGCATTTAGTGATCGTATTAGGGAGTTCAAGGATCTCAACACTGAGGTTGTTGGCGTTTCTGTCGACTTACACTTAAGTCACTTGGCTTGGTGCAATACTGAACGCAATGCTGTCGGATTGAGAAAAATGAACTATCCACTACTCTCGGATATCACAAAAAAAATATCATCCGGCTATGGAGTGCTTTTGGAGAACGATGGCATCGCATTGCGAAGTACATTCATAATTGACGCCAATGGTGTTTTGCGTCAGTACTCGGTTAACGGTCTGCCAGTTGGTCGGTCAGTCGATGAGTGTTTGCGTTTGATTAAAGGTTTCCAGTTTGTGGAAAAACACGAGGTCTGTGCTCAGCGAATTGGCATCCCGAATCGAATCCAGATACAAATAAGCCCGATGTCACTGACTCAAAGGAGTATTTTTCAAAGCACTGATAAAGAGTTAACTACGTTCGACACTATTTAAATTTATTAATTTCTATTTTTTTCTCTTCGAATAAAATAGTTGGTAACACAATGCATACGGCAAATTAAAAAGTTAACACATTATCCGTAGTCCAGTAGTTACCTGCCACAGCAATATACTCGTACAGTTCTCGATTTAAATTCAACCCCTCCAACAGTACAGGGTTCTAGTTATCTACACGAGAATCGAGATATTAGCTGATATACAATTAGTAATATCGAGTTCTCGAAAAGCTCTCACTCATTGTGCTCTCCATTCATTTGATTCAAATCATTCGAGATATGCATTTAAGACATGAGATATGAGATATGAAACATGAGATATGAATGACGAATGAAACATACTCCATTGTCCATTCATTCGATTCAAATCACTCGAGATATGCGCATGAGATATGAACTACGTTTGAAACATACAAGATACAAGCAACTGTTCTAAGTGAGTGAAATGAGTAGTAAAATGAAATACGAAAATAATGTATATGGCGCTCTCTGCCAATACAGTTGAAGGAGAAAGAGAACACAAGTCACACTCACAACTCACAAGGCAAGAGATCTACACACAAGCACAGCATGTTTGAAAAATTAAAAACGAAATCATTTGAATGATTTGTGGTGAAGAATCGAGACATCACGAGATATTCTCATAATCGATTACAATCGATTCTTTCATTCGAATGCGCCCATCACTACTTAGTAACATCTCGGGTAAAAAGATTCAAGATCTTAACCGTTTTCTAAACCCCACAGGCTGAATCTTGATGCGGATTGTATCACACCCTCAAAAATCATCATAAAAAGGTCAGACGAGTCGTGGTAACGAAAAGGTACAGTAGCAAAATATTACAAAAAAAATGTCCTAAGTCGACTTCAAAATTTCTATCATAGATAATAAACGACAATTTGATAAAAAAAAATAAGTGGTGGTGGACGACTGTTCCTTGTATATTCGAATTTTAATTATTTATAATTAAAAAATCTTTTACTCCAAAAGATAAGAATTTCATAGTTTGGGTTAAAACTTCGTTAAATCTATTTTTTGCATAAAAGTTCAATTTGGCAAAAAATTGAACTTTGAATTAACTTTACACCATTAAAGCTTTTTCTTCTTTACAAAGCCCAAGTATTGTCAGGTCTTCAATACAGATTTGTTCAAACATTCACATTAATGTTAGTGATAACTGAAGCAGCTTCTAAAAAATATCGATTTTACCAAAATCACTTAGTTTTGAACATAGAATAATAATTTCGAAAATTCTTTGAAACAAGAACCTATTATAACTCTAAGTAAATCCGTTCAGCAGAAATCCACTGCGAAACCTTCTTTTTCGAACATGAGTTCGAATTCTCATGAAACCAATACTTACCTTGCCAATGAACAATTTTGTATTCTGTTCTTAATTGGTCAATTAGTAAACCACTAACTTTAAATTTATCTCCATTTCATATATCCAGTTCCCCGCACAGAAATTCTCGGCGAGCCGGATCGTTACGTCAAAGCCGGCAGCATTGTTGTCCTACGCTGCATAATCCGAGGTGCTTTGGAACCACCCACATTCATCATGTGGTATCATGGCTCCGAGCAATTAATGGGCGACTCCAACCGACATCGAATGCAAGTCGATAGAAATCTTCCAGAAGTTGAGGGCGATGCATTAAGTACGGTAAGTCAACCCCCCCACCCCCATCCACTGTTTTATCAGAGTTCAAACTGAACACGCTCCATTGTTATAATCTCCACAGTACACACACATGCTGAATCAGTATACTAATGTCCCTAATGTCCGCCTTTTGTATTTCTCTTTTATTGTATTTATCCACAGATCGGTTCATTAATCATTGAAGTGACGAAAAAACGGGATTCTGGAAATTACACATGTAGTCCGTCGAATAGTCCCAGCGCCACAGTGACGCTGAATGTGATAAATGGTAAGACCAAATGGCCATTTGTAATGCTATACAGATGTTTGCTGGCTGGGGCAACATTAGTTACACGAATTGCGGATGCCAACAAAATGGAACTCATTTCTGTTGGCACACCATTCGTTACAATCATTTTCAAAGAAATAAACTTTCAAAAATACTACATACACGTCGTTGAAAAATATTTATTTTATTTTCTTATTTCAGGTGAGCATGCTGCATCGGCCATTATGTCATCGGCAAGTGTTCTCGAACAGAATTGCATTTCATATTTCGTACTAATGGTGTCGCTGTTGGTGTTGAATAAATCGTGACACACACAGCTGATTTTTCAAAATATTGCGTAAATCAAAAACAAAAATAGAAAACATTCAACTAATAATTTCTCCTTGTAAATATAAATAGATAAACATTGAAAAAAAAAACACGCAGACATATTACGATTAGGAAATGTACATTATACTAAATGAATTAGTTTTAAACGGTTAACAAGAAAATACTGATATTGAAGTTCTAACGAATAAGTTTATTTAAATAAAATTTGATAAAAACAATATGAACTTAAAATAAAATTATGTATGTAATAAACAATGTAATGTGATGCTAGACATAAGATGTACATAATAAAAATTCTTCAAATACTTTTTCTTTGCTTTAAATTTGTTTTACTGAGATTTGACTAAACTGCGCAGATATTATAATAATTGAGGATAGAGGGAATAGGACAAGATTGAAAAAATTCTGAACTTAATATTTTCTGTAAACAATGTTGATACAACTCTGAAACCAGGTATATTGGGAGCAATATATTGCTCAGACAGTTTCTCAAAATCTTTTGTGGTTCGACAAAAAACAACGTATTTCTATTGCTAATGCCTTGGGATGGGGTATACAAATGGTTTTTGTAAGAAAACGCCCCCAAAATGTGGGCGTAGGTAAAAATGATCTATGGACAAAATGTTTATATTACCATTGCGGAAGTATTTGCATCAAAATTTTTTTCGAAAGTTTTAAAATTTGGACAAAAAACGTTTTTTTACTAAAAACGCCCCCAAAAAGTGGGCGTGGCAAAAAACTTTGTATGGACGAAATATAGATATTAGGATTGTCTAAATATGTTGCTAACACACTTTTTTGAAATTCCTTTTTCTAAAAGGGGGCGTGGCAGTGGGCGGATTTTAAAAATGTTTACACTTGTTCTGGTGACTCGGCAAAGGATCCTATATACCAAATTTCATTATCCTAGCTCAAAATTTAAGGCCCAAAAATCGGTGACGAACAGACAGACGGACGGACGGACGGACAGACAGACATGGCTAATTCGACTCAGCTAGCGATTCTGAGTCGATCCATATACTTTGAGGTATATGTAGCTAAATTATTTCTCTATGTTACAAACTAAGTATCAAAACTAATATACCCCTATGGGATAGGGTATAAACATAGTCGTATCACAGTCAATGCTGAGAACAACTATAAGATCATAATCTATGCGTTAATATGAAATTCAGATCACATATGTCGAAAAGTGCTTGTATTGGCCAAAACTGAAAATTCCGTTTAGGGATAGGTTAGGTTAGGTTGGTGGGTTGATGAGGCAGACGGTGTGTGTCTTCCCTCATCGCCCTCAGGTCAATATAGACCCATTGTGATGCCCGTTGGGGGTCCACTTGTGTGGTTGGTTCATTCATTGTCCCGTTACTGTCCATTGTTGTTAGCCTCTTTCCAGCCATCCAGATGTTGTTGCAAACCTGAAAAGATTAGGGAGAGGGATTTCTGATAGATCCGTGAGGTCATGGAAAAAGTATTTTCCTAAAGTTCTCATTCTTAATTGGCCGAGGCCTGGGCAGTAGCACAGAAAGTGAAGGGCATCCTCGTGTATTTCTTCATCACCGCAGCCTCTACAGAGGTCATCATCTATGAGATGCATTCTCAGTTTGTGGCTTTTTAGTAAGTTGTGTCCAGTAAGAATCCCAACTAAAGTAGAGACAGATTTCCTGTTTCTACGAAGTAGTTTGTGGGTTCTCGCTTTGTCATACTCAGGCCAGATCCTTTTGGAAGTTTCACAGGTGGGAAGGGAGTTCCATCTGTTTATGACAGTGATCAGTGTTTTCTGTCCCACCCGAGATTCGAGGTCACATAGTGGTGGTTTGACAGACTGGACTGCTTGGTCAATTTTCTCACCAGTTCTTCAGCAATTTCATTGCCCTGTATGCCTCTGTTTCCGGGGACCCAGCAGAGCTTAACATTATGTTGGACGCCAAGAACCTTTAGCTCTTCACGACAACGTTTCCCAAGCCGAGATTTTATTTCGACAGTATAGATAGCTTTTATTGCAGCCTGAATGTCAATAAAGATGGTGATATCATCTGGTGGTATCGCCAGCATTGAGGTCGCTTTGGCTGCCTCTGCTACTGCCAATATTTCGGCTTTGAAGATACTGCTTTGCTCAGGGAGATAGTTTAGGGATAGTTGGACCAAAAGGAATTATGTGGAATTATTGGAATGAGTAATTGTAGTATATAAACTCATTCAATTTGACAAAATAGTTTGCGAGAAATTGACAATTTTCTTTAGATATATGGCCTAAATGCAAAAATCCATTATATCCGGATTTTCTGGAAAAAAAACTGGGTATGCAGTTTTTTATAAACACTGATTATTTAATCAACGGCTAACTGGACAGTGTTACTCTCGCAAGTGTCAAATAATAGTCACTGATTAGCTAATCAGGGGGTCAATCCGTAACTTTGAAAACGATTATCACTCAGACGGTAGTCGAGACCTCATGAGCAATCGCTCAATATTCGTCTGTGATTTTCCGATCATTGTTTTATGTGAAGCAAATAAAGTGAATTTGGCGACAGCAAAAACCGCTATTGATCTTACGTGATGCTAGATGCGCCTTCGAAATGTTATCGTCAAACGATAATTACTTTACGGAATAAGGGCCCAGAGTTTATTAATAAGGGCGTTAGAGTATATATACCTACAGTTTAATCAAAATTGTTAGAGCCGTTTTCGAGAAAACTGAGGCAGGTTCAGTTAATATGATGGCCTAGAATTATGACAAAAAAAAACCCTAGATACGAAGTTTGAAGAAAATTGGTCAATCCGTTTAGTCTTGACAGACAGATCGACGCCGATGGACGGAATTGCAAATCCACATTTTTTGGTTCCGTTATCATCGTAATGTTAGAATCAATCAAAATCTAGAGGTCAACCATTTCCACGATTCCTCTTTGTAAGAGAAAGTTAAAAAGGGAACGTCAAACACGCCATGGTTCAAAAAATAATTAGAACAAATTGTTGGGGAAAAATAAATTGTTCACAAAATTGCCCGCTGACCCAATCGATTGAAAAAATATTGGTGTTTATCAATCAGCGAAATATTATTCATCAAATGATAGAAGCCATATGCATCCAACGCAGCAATCAAACGAACGAATAACTAATAAACTTGTATCATGCCCACTAGACTAACGAATATTTGGGTCAATTGCAAAGTAGTTATTAACAATATTATTTAAAGTTCGATCCCTCTCTAGTCAGAACAAACGGATCGCTAACTACAACTCAAAGGAAAAAGGACGTTTTTGTTGTGGTACCAACAAACAAAACAAAATGCTAATCTCGCGCAATAAGACAAATATAATATCTGATATATATTTGTTCAATTTTTTGGACCAAAGAATGAGACCGCCACTTGAACACCAATTTTGAACGTCTAATTTGAGAAGCCTTTCGTGACAGTTTTATACTTTTGGATGCCTGTCAGACTTTCACAAGAGGGTGACAAAAAAAAAAAAAGATTATTGTTACTTTAGTGATTTAAAACAGTCCATCTAACAATGACACGAAAAATAAATAATCAAAGCTTTTTTGGCTACAGAATGGACAAACTGAAAGAAAATGTCTTTCCACCAATATACAATCTACAACAATTCTAGACCGGAGTCAATAAACATTATTGTAAGCACCATCGCACTTTGAGCGTTTTAGGTTTGCCTCACTTGGGAAAAGTATATAAGAAAAAAAATAGTTCAACGCAATAGGCCCAATAACACACTTCCTGGGAAGGTCTACAGGTAGACCGTGACTAACCACGACGTTAACAAACGAAGACGACATGACTTGACGACCATTTTTCGTAGATGGATATGACTGGAAGGTGCATCACGGGGTCGTGTTTTGACACTTGGTGTGTGCAGGCCAACTTTCGCCATAACATCTGGCTATGGAGTATACGTTTTAGGAACCCTCTTTTGTGTATTAGAGTGTTTTATTTTTAGATATACTTTCTTATTTAAGTTAAGCTTGGGTTTAGTTCAGTTAAGGTTTTAGTTTCGCGTGGTTTTCCCAAGCTTAATCATTCGTAGGGGCTAAGGTCATCAGGCAGTTCTTCTTTTTCTCTTTTCTTTTCTCGACTGTCTTCTATTTCCCGTCCGTCAGTCTTTCAGAGATCTAGTTAAAGTAACTTTCTTTCCTCTTATTATATATATTTTTTGGATTTAGGCACGATATAAAATGTTTGTTGAGCAGGTTCGACGAGCTTAGCCGAGCAACCGCAAGCGTGCCGCGCCTTTCTCACCTTCATCAGAAAAGTCTTTGTTGTTCTCCTAAATTTGGCATACTTTTGCTGGTAAAAGAAAAATCTATTAAGGCAGAGATTGTCAAGTTCTTGGAAAGGTATGGAATGCGAAAGAAACGCTGAACTTAGTGCTGCTAAGGTATGTAATTTTTGGCCATCATTAATGGAGTTATGTCGAGGAGCTGTAATTGATTCAATAGAGAACTCAAACTGTTATACAATTGGGGGGAAAACCGTAATACAATTTTATCGGTAAATAAAATCAAATCGACAGTTCCGCAAAAGCACATCGAGAAGGAGAAACGTCTCATAAATCAGAAGAATCAGTGCATCTTCTAGACATTAAAGTTGGTTCAGAAGTATCATGGCAATAACATGCATTAAGAAATTAGAAACAATTAAACATAGTTATATTTAAAGAGCTAAGAAATATTTCAGATCAATACAGCTCCTCCTCCTATATAAGACACAAGTAAGACCAGGCCTTCAGTACAGAGCTCATGTTTGGAGTTCGGTGGTCAAACATGAACTGTACCAACTGGACTTTATTCAGAGACAATAGATCCACCGTACATATGTGACGACGATAGTTTAATCTATCATCCAACCGACCTAGATAAATTGACTATAATAATATCTCAACTAAAGCTATAAATGATGACTGCAAGTTAAATAAAGCCGAGGAAGATTACGCATACAACAACTCATTAGCATGATTTACAGCCTGATTCTCCCCCTTGTGAGAAACAAAAGTAACAAACTCTTTTGACTATTCTTTGTGAGGATTATTGTGACTCGATAACATTTGTCGGATTCTCCGATAATCCTCACAAGAACGGTCACAAAGAAACTCACCACAGCAAAGGTGAATATATATAAGCAACGATTCTGCAAATTGTGACTTGGCTGAGAGGTATTGTATAGTTATTTCGTATGCACTTCTGATAACAGCCATGTGCAAGGAAATATAGCACTGAAACAAACTATTCAAAACAAATTTAATAAAACTGCAATGAGAACTTGAGAAGAACAAAATGTAATAGATACTCGAAGTACACAAGGCAAGGAAGCTGGAAGTTAAAAGCCGTCTTCGCTGCAATCGTATCAATATTATTAGTTTGTTCCAAATGATGTGCTTTTGTAAAATTCTTAGTTTTAATTTACAGAGGAAGCTTCGTCAAAAATATGCGCCATATTCATTTCAACTTCCATGTTTTACACTACAATCTCAAATAATTTGCTAGTTGTGACCTGCTCTGAAGAAGATCACAATTTCGATTGTTTTTGTGACTCTCACAAGTTGTGACTGTGGGGGAGAATACGAAAAAATCACAAAATCAATTTCACCTCTCCTTGTGACTTGTAAGGTATCAGTGATGATGGGGAGAATCGGCCTATTAGTCAAGTGAAAGTTTACCCGAAGAATGGAGAAACCTCAGCATCGTCTAGTAACAATTTCGCTTCGATAAATCACTTTCGAAACTTTTTCCCATCTAGCAATATTAAATACTGGACTCTATAAAATTTAATTACCGAAGCCTGACAAAAACTCAAAAAAAAACGAAAATTAAATAAAATTCAAATGTTGCATTAATTTTAAATATTTCGGTACTTTCCCACCACTAATCTGATAATGATAATCTGATGGGCCCATATCAGTGTGAAGCAGGAATATTCACAACTAATCATATGTTCACACTTTTGCATATCATAGAAAAAAACAAAAGGTGTCCAAATCGATACTCATTACTTTATCATCGATTTTAGAGCTCCATACGAAAACTTTTATCGAGTTTGGAGTCAAATAGATACCACCCGACCAATGCCACGTTTGCAAGTAAGGAGAAAGAAGTACCAAAAATGTACAGAACATCAAAATCAAGATCTATCACTTGAAGTAGTTATGGACTTTGTAAAGCTTGGCTACGCTTTTACTTCTGAAAACAACACATCGTCAGAAACTTAAATTATGGATTACTCTTGCCAACTGCTGATTCTTTGAGCTAAAAATGCAATTGAGACTATAAATATATATGAACTCAATCATTCCAGTTCTTCATAAAGACGCTGAAAGATTTATCCATCAAAAGCGGATGACCAATTCTTTAAAAAAGAAACATCTGTCCCATACGCGTTGGAGGTATATTGAAACACAAACGACCTGTTTCATATTTAACGTTTTAGATGACTAAAATATGTTGAATAAATTTACATTAAATCTACCAGCCAGATTGTAGACTCCTTCCGTCCCGGAATATCAAAGAGAGCCTTTAAGCTAAATAAAAACATATTTAATTGCTTAAAGTTATTGTCTGGATATTGCAATGCACACCAGTAAAAAAGCGGACTTATATCTATTTAACCTATATTTTACACATTACAAATTAAAACGAAAAATGACTGACTGGGTAAAGTTTTTACTACTCCGCTTAAAAAAAATTATGCTACACGAATTCATTGTACAAACCAGAACGCTGATAATGGTTGAAACTGGATGTTCCTCTTTAAAGAACTTTTCGATTACAAGTTCCAGTCATTTTCGTTATTTTGTTTAGTTTTCTATCGCTCGTCTTTACCTCTTTTATAATCACCCCTGGCAGCCATTACCATCCCTGATGGCAAAACTTATCACATAAATTCAAAATTCAATCATAAAATTGTGTAATGCTTCAGCCATTCATTGCAGAAGCCACCCAATTCGATTACAACACTCAAAGTAAAGCTGTCCCAGTCGATTGCTCTTTGTTTAGAAGGGTTTAACGTGGCAGATCGGTGTATGGTGGCATAGGAAATATGCCTCATAAATTACAACACTATGTGTGCACGCTAGTAGGGACACCTTTAACCCGTAATCGTACATCCTCCTCCGCATATAATGCCATCAACTATCGGCAATCTGTGCTGCTTCTATGCTCTGCAAATGAATATCTCAGGGCGGGGTCGTCACCGAGCTGATTTCCTTGTCGTTGCCGTTGATATGTGTGCTTGTTGTAATCCCTTACCCAACTGGTTTATCCCTTTTACTGTCGATGATTGTGTTCGCTATAGAACGAACATCGCCCAGCAAAAGAGAGACCATTACAATGGAGCAACGGAAAAGACGATTCAATGAGAACCAGCAGTTTCAGTCAAAGACCAAATGTGACTTCAATGGCTATAAAAGCAGCACCGACCAACACCCTTTCCCCATTACAGCAACGCCAGCTGAACCCTGGGAGGCCTGTTAAATGATGATTTATGGCAAACGAAATGCATGACACGGTGGTGAATTGTTGAAAAATCCTTTGGGAACCCAGCCAGATAGCTATGTTGTTTGTATGTGTTCAATGGATGTATGCTGTCATATTTTAAGTCCCATGTGGTTGTTGGGCGATTACGTGGCAGGCCGGTTTCAACACACGCAACTCCGTATCAGATCAGTCCGACGTGTTCAATTTTATTTCGCTTACAACGACGACGACGGTTGGTTCCATCTACACCATTCCGCCAATTGATGCGGAATATTAGGTGTTATTGAGTTTTCTTTATTGCACATGGCAAGCAATTGTATCTAATAGATTTAACATGGTACTAATTTTGTGGAAATTAATTCCAAACGTGCATTCGAAATTTTTTTTCGCAATTAAATTTCGCTCTAAGGATTCAGGACTCGTGTGCTATTCGTTGTCGTTCATGGCCAATTCAAGTGGGAAATTGAAATTGTTCACGAAGGACACCGTTCGATTGGTATTTGGAAATTTACGACTTTGAAGTTTTTGCTGTTTGCTTAAGTACCCCTAATTATTTCCTATTTACGCTGAATTGTCAATATTTATTTTTCGAATTTCTCTTCCACGATTGTTTGCGTTCATTAAAATGTTTTAACTTTTTTTCCGCATTGAGTTTGTCGGTACTATAGAGTGGAATGGAATAGAAACAAATTTTCTTCAAGGTAGGGTCACTCTCGAACAGAATTGAACTTTAGTTTTACTTTTTTGTTGACTTTTTTTTTATTTTTTTGGTTGTTTACAAAAAAAAATGTGGCCTTTTATAATGCGCGTCATTTTTTTTCACGAAAGATTACCTTTTTCTGAAAAATAATTAATTTTGATATGAAAATGATTTACATAGGCTGTTAATATTTGTAACCCCACAGGGTTGAGTTTCTCGAAATATTTTGAAACAAAAACATATTCGATAACAATGCGAAAGAGTTGGGACTTTTGAAAACCTTTATTGACCTTCGTTTAATTTAATTTGCACAAACACGATACCCACCTTTACCAGGTGGTTTTCAATTTATTGGCCACATAAAAAAGGAAAACAAATAGAGGTGTTCAGGATGTAACAAAAACCATATTGACCCTTTTTAAATGCTTTTTAGAATTCATAGAGCTTAAAAAATAACTTTCCGTTGTTGATAGCCAACATCCATGTAAAACTTAGAAAATTATACGCCGGCAGGTTAATTTATTAAAAAAAAACTTGTTCGGCAATATGGATTTGTGTGCAAGCTTGCAGGGCCTGATTTGATTTTGAAATTCATAGGTTGCAGGTTTTTGTTTAATTGAAATAAAAAAACTGTAGTTCTAGTGACGTTATCAAAACCCAAACCAACATTTGGTTGGATAGAAGTAGGCCTGAAGGATTGAAATCCTATGAACTGCGCCATTTGCAGAAGGAGGAGACGAAATGTATTGGTTTCATTTCGTCTCCTCCACAATCTGTGAAAAACATATGAGAAGGCTACAATACGCTGTGCGCATCGTTGAATACCCTACTCAATCGGATGGGATAGGGTATTCAGATAGGATGGACCATCCTATCTGTAAAACTAAAATCCCCTAAAAGTTTACATGGCTTTAAACACGATGTGGATTAAATAGAAAATGACGTCGTGACAACAAATTGTTCAGACTGTTTATAAAACACTTTTACGGTTCTAAATACAAAAGACAAGCTTTTTTCTCCTGCATATGTTATGGCCTATTAAACATTTTTTTTATATAAAAATGCCCCCAAAATGTGGGCGTTGGTTAAAATGGTCTACCAATGATTCTGCATCAATTTTTTCTGCAATTTTTTCGAAAAATTTAAAATTTGACCGGAATTTTTTTTTTATGAAAACACCCCCAAAAAGTCGGCGTGGCAAACAACTTTATATAGACAAAATATAGATATTAAGATTGCCTAAATATGTTCCTCAAAAACTTTTTCAAAAATCCTTACGGTTTGGCCAAAAACTAAGTTTTTCTTAAAAGGGGCAGTGGGCGGATTTTAAATTTTTTTATACTTGTTCTGTAGGCACGGACGAGGATCCTATATACCAAATTACATTATCCTAGCTCAAAATTTAAGGCCTAAAAATCGGTGACGTACAGACAGATAGACGGACGGACAGACAGACATGGCTTAATCATATATACTTTGAGGTATATGTAGCTAAATTATTTCTCTATGTTACAAACTATGTATCAAAACTATATATACCATATATATGGGATAGGGTATAAACAAGCATCCACCTCGTACAACAGTAAATCCCGTCCCTGTAGATAACGCAAATTTATGTGATGGTAGCGGCAGTGCTTTCCTGACTGGCAATAACCAGAATAGGAAGAGACGGGTTATCGAACGAAATTGTGAATCTCCAGGGTCGGACATTTTGGCAAGGCGTTAAAGAAAACTGCTGGAAAAGAGAAACTGGGCCCTCCTCTCAGACAATTTGAAAAATCCAGGCGAAAAAGTCATGAACAACACTTCGCCTTCCATTCATTAGCCTAAGGAAGTGGCCTCCGAATTTAAATGGATGAAAGTCCTGACCTATGGTCATGCTAATATTTCCAAGAAACTTTTGATTCAAAGAAACAATCGATTATTCTTTTCCCAGCAGTGGAAAATGCAAAACAGGAAGGAGATTTAAACACCATATCGATTTACACAAATATTTTTAAAAATGGTGCCGCTCCGGCTTGACTTGCAATCTCAAAATCAACCAACGTTTTCGTGGAGGAGTTCTACGTCTTAAAAATGCGATACGAAAAAATAAATACAAATTTTTGGCGCAACAAGCTTGTTACTACACAGGGCCCAGATTTTTCTCACAATCTTTTAAGTGTGAGTGTGTTTTCTTTGACGACGTCGGCGAGAACTCTTGTTTTATGTCGAATTTGAACGGCTGAGTTAAGATAAGCTTTTTATACCCTATCCCATAGGGGTATATTAGTTTTGATACATAGTTTGTAACATAGAGAAATAATTTAGCTACATATACCTCAAAGTATATGGATCGAGTCAAAATCGATAGCTGAGTCAATTTAGCCATGTCTGTCCGTCCGTACGTCGCCAGTTTTTGGGCCTTAAATTTTGTTACTAGCCATATCATAAGGAATTTTAAAAAAGTGTCTGAGAAGCGTAGTTAGACAATCGTAACATCTATATTTCGTTTATATAAAGTTTTTTGCAACGCCCACTTTTTGGGGGCGGTTTTAATAAAACACGTTTTTCGGTCAAATTTTAAATATTTCGAAACAAATGCTGATGCAGAATCATTAGTAATTAATAATTACTATGAGCATTAGGTCTGTAGACCATCTGTAGACCATTTTAGCCCACCCCTACTTTTTGGGGGCGTTTTCTTACAAAAACCGTTTGTACACCCTACCCCATAGCATATGCAGGAGAAAAACGATGTTTTTATGTCAAACAACAAAAGATTCTGATAAACTGTTTGAACAATATGATGTGAAAATGTCATTTTCTATATTATAGGCCCATAAAACCCACTTTTTGGAGATATTAATTTTAAGGATGGGATGGGATAGGGTATTCAATGATCCGCACAGCGGATTGTAGACTTCTCATAAGTTTTTTTTCAATACTTGATACAACTGGTGAATAATCATCACAGTTGCAACACAAAGAGGGTTTGGCTTTAGTGAGTAAAAATCACACAGTACTTTGAGCATGCACCGAAGGTTCTCATAGTATCTATGAATCAGCCCACGGAAAACAAAAAAAAGTTCAGTTCAGTGCAGTTTATTTCACTCAATATAGCGCAACGTATTAGTAATATAAAGGGGCTCATTATATTACTAATACATTTTTACCATGATGAGAAACCAAGGTTAATTAAAGGATGCACAAGTATTAAGTAGAATTACACTGTATTCTAAGCCGGAAAATAAACCATAAGTATGTATGCCTTAACTATAAACAGAACTGAACTTGCGGATAACACCTTAAAAGTTCTATTTTGTAACATCTCGAGGTGAAAATGAGAAAAATTATTTGTTCAATCAATTGAGCTTACCATCGCGCCACTGAGCCTGTCTTTTATTAAAGTGAAGCTTACAAATAGAAATAAAACACACAAAGGTTTTAGAAAAGGTTTTTGGATTAAACTCACAACCTAACACCTGGAGCATAAATGACAAACTGTGAAATTTCATCCAAAATATGGCAAATTTCAAAAGCTTAATTATTAAACTACGACTATTCTGCCAAAATGTTGAATTATTATGTAATACAGGTCAAACTATGCCAAATCATACTATGAACGAACATCCGATAGGCACAAACACTGTACAAAGAAAGTTGCAGTGGAATTGTCAGGAAACCTTTGAAAATTTCCGTAAAAGATCAGGAAGAAAATAGCCATAAAAGCTATTGGAAGCAGATATAAATCCCTCAAGAACTGCATACAGGATTATCATGACGAATGTCAAAGTCATTCTAAACAAAATCGTGATGACACTCGTTTTGCAACAATCACCAACATACTTTCTATAGTTGTAACTTAATTCCAACGAAGATATTCCTCCAGTTAAATTAGAGGGAACTACTGTCCGAGTAAAAAAAGAGTACTGAAAATGACAATTAGCTCCAGACCTGATATTCTCATGAAAGTAATACCAAATCGTTGTAAGGAAGAGTTCTTAGACCACTGGAAACTGCTACGATTTGTGTGCTTCTTCCTAAGGAAAATAAAGTGCCCTCTTCATATCTCCTTTAAGACGCGATTGACAAAATCACAGGTCATCTATATCAGACTAAAACCAATAGCTGAAGAAAGGGTCTCACTATCAGACTACCAATTTGGATTCCGAAAAGCTCGCTCTAACATAGACATCATTAAACTGGTTGTCAATAGAGTTGCAATGCAACAGAAGTCGAGGGAAAACGATGGCAATTTGAAACATAGGAGGAGTTGTCGCCCTACACATCAAAAACGTCTTTAATTCCTCCAACGGATCTTGCATCTTGAGCTCTTTAGTCAAAATAAACGTGCGGAGCTTTATTCTTACTTCTTTGGATACACTCTTGCTACCTCAAGAACAGAAGGCTAAGCTACGGAGGATAAGTTCCACAAGTATCTGCTCTATGATTTCTTCTGTGGAATATTATGTACGATGGTGTTTTAAACCCGCCAATTCCATCTTCGCATCTAGACATCGAAGAAAAGCAGCGATCCTGCAATCACCGCTTGCAAGAATTTTGGCAAAAATAGGTGGACCCAAGGCAAATCGCAGATTCTTTTGTCTAGAGTGATAAGCGCAGCATAATTGTACGAAGCACCAGTATGGGCTGTCGCAACGGCTACACTTCAAAATGCCCCTAGAAAAAGTCGTATATAAAAAAGCGTATTTGCCTTTTTTAACCCCTTACACAAAATAGCTGTAGGTGCAGTAGCGTAGTGATTGGTAGTTAGAACTACCGTCATATGAGAAGTTTCTTAGGCTTGCCGTTCAGAATCGCCGATAAACTATAGATCCCATTTGTTGTATCACAAATTTAACTTCGAAAACAAACATTATCAGAGATGCTGGGTGTGAGGGCCGCTAATGCAACGACTCCTAATTGGCCACTGATCATAAAATGCCGTTGTAGTCCAAATAACATAAATAAAACTAAAGTCCATTCATCAACAGACTTTAAACCTTCTGTAGCTACAAAAGATAAAGCTTATCAGTTTATTGAACATTTTCTACCAATTCATCGGAAATCCCAACATTCCCAAAATGATTATTTCCATTTGCCAGGACAAAGTAAAAACCAAGGCATTCAAAGCGAATTCATTTGACAAATCCTTCAACTTCTGTTTCTTGCGTATTGGGTATCTACTTTGAGAAGATGAAAAGTGAGTAGGTAATCCCTAAAATCATTGCACAAAGAACTGAATGATTGACTACGGCGAAAACGCTTTGTAGATTTCAATCAACATTTCGAAGTATCGATTTCCAGAACCACACAGAATTCTTCAGATTGAAAGGATCCCTTTTGATAGCACCAACTTGTAATTCATTACCAACATTAATAACATACGAACATCTCTAAAGCAAATTATGAACCATCATATTAGTACCTTCAAAAGTTTCTTAACGCCCTACAGGAAGTTTGTGAATGTGAAGTCGTAATGATTAATTTGTGGCCAGCTTAATGGAGTTGATAAATTACATTTGCACATCAGATGTGGTGGATGGCAGTTATCCGGAAACCGTTGCCTGGGTTTCGGTTCAATGCGGAAACATTAATTTGTTTGGGGTCGAGTGAGCTTAACCCTCATTAAATTGCATGTGACATTTTTCATTCTCCATTAATTTGCATACATGGGATGTAAGCCATTAGGAGCGTAAAGCATTCCTGAGTAATTGCTTAAATGGAGTTGTCATTTTTAAATTTCATTGACCTTGCGGCGGTATGGGGATGATGTATGGTTGTGTCGTATTTTTGATAATTTTGGTAGTTACCTGTTATTGAGTCGGGGTTTTGGATTCATTTTGTATTGTCAAAGCGTTGAAAGACAAATTGAATTTTGTTTTGGGGGCTTTCGATTTCGAAGTACCAACTCTGTTACAGCTTTTGATTTTCTGGTAATTCTACAAATAAAAATTATTTTTGTGTTTTCTGTAGGACTGCTGTATTAAGCTCAGTTCTACTGTTTATGAAGGGATATTCGGTCGACAATGGTTCTAAACTCTTCCATATCAAATATGGCAATGTCAATGAGTTTAATAATTTTGAAATACTCAAAGTACGTGCTTGACGGTCTTACTCTTTTTTATCTTAACTGATATCCCGACCAGTTGGGGGTCATTACTTAAACAAAGCTGCCATACTCTGAACAATTCTGGGTGTTCGCTTACAGCCATTCAGATGAAGTTCCCTGGTATCCGCTAGGACTTCTTCCTTAGTTCTGTATTCCTTCGGTCCCTTCAAACAAAATAAGCATTTCCGGTTCGATTATGGTCAGAAGATTCTAAGGTGGATGCGTTGAGAAACTGATCTGATGATCTGATAAGGATATTTTATTTGAAAAATTCTAAAAAGAATTTAATCCATTTGATGGGTACAAGTGATCACTTAAAAGTTTTGACAGATATATTCCATCAATTAAATAGCAGGTAATCTAATACCTTTTTACCAATTCAGATAAGGTACATATTAGAATAATTATTTATGTATTCGAAAAGATCATAAATAGGCTGTTGTAAAAGGTAAACACACAAGCTCGGTTGAACTTCCCAAATAAAGATATTCACATTATCTTTGCTTTTGGCAAAATGTCATCATACTACCATTACAATCGGTATTTCCATAAGCATTTACAATGTGATAAAGATATTTGGGCTTAAGACACGCATACGATCAACGTACTCAATGTTAATTGATAGGTGAAGTGATAAAAGTAAGAAGGGGCCTAATATATGATATCGATTTTTTTTCATAGCGTGTAGATTATTTTTGAGAGTATCTTGAATCTTCAAAAATCTGATTATTCTTTGTAATACATCCAATTTTTATAACGCTTAAAGTAAGTAGTTACAACACCCAACCTATACTTTTCCGTACCATCCAAACACGCTTTTCATCTAAGTTCAAAACATTTGTTAAATACCCACATATCTGTTAAAGATACTTCACGCTAAATATCTCTTCATTTACAACTAAATCAAACCCAACACCCAGAAAATTAATTCAAAGTAGGTCGACCGCTTCAACGTAGTGAACCCTTCTATGGTTCAACTATACAAACAAGGAAATATATTCCATTCTCCTACTTCCATCATTGTCACATGGACCATGGATACCTTACAGCTCCAAGAGTACCACTTACAACTTACACCATCCAAACATCTGCATTAAAGCCCCACTTGACCAATAGAAAGTCAATGAAATCAAACACTTACGAATCAATTCAATTGACTCAAATATCCAATTTCTTTAAAAAGACAAAAAAAAAATAAAATAAAGAAAGCAAAAAAATAAAATAAAGAAATTGGTCGCATCAATAGAAATCCAATAGAAGTCCCAAAAGAGATTTTCTTCCAGACAACTTCAAAACCATTTTCGGTTGCCCCAAGCGTTACCAGTTTCTTTCCATAATCCTCTCGAGATTTAGATTTTTTTTGTCTAAGAACTACAGCAGTCGATGGAGAATTTAACCAAAGCAAACACAAGAAAAATTTTTTTTTTTCAGGATATGGATTTTTTTTCATTTTGAACATATTGACAACTTTTAGCAATCGGGTACACCATCGTTATATAATATCACACGTGCGCTAGAGTGAAAGGTAGAGATGGAATAAGATTGAAATTAGCTGCGTTCAAAATGAGTCTTGTCAACTATGTGCGCGGAGAAGAGCAATCTTAAGCTGAATCATCTGACATAAGATGTAGGACGATGAAAAGAGTTTTCACGAGATGGTTGCGGATATAGGAGGAGGTCACGAAACTAAGGAGATGACATTCTGAGCAAAAAAGGATTTTTTTCATAAAAATCGATAGCAGCCAAGATAGCAGGTGATTCTCGTATCACTTTACGAAATAGGAAAGATATAACTAACTCATATAGATATATGTACCTTGCTGAGATTTAAATAGCTCAAGAATGTATCCGTGTATAACCATGATTGATTTTATTAAGACTACCGTGGGTGTTGTACTCCACTTTGATAACCTTGAAGAGATAGGTGTACAAAATGTTGGTATTTAATGACTCGGTAACTCAATGGGTTTAGTAATCCTTGTCACCATGGAGAATTCATAAAGATTATCCCTCTGACAAGATAGGAGCAGAAATAGGGGAAAAGTGGAAATGCGGTCTTAAGGACATGGCAAAGATCTCATTTGCGATACATAGGTATAGGGATAATAACTGGGCAGTTATGATCAAATTATTGTAAAAGCACTTTCCTTTCACAGGTGCAATGATTTGAAATATACACATGTGCTTTCGAGAACCTTAACTCATATTCAGATGTGTGTGACATCGTCTTGTTGGATCAGCATGTTGATGAACGAAATGATTTGATTTCGTAGTCAGAAATGTAATCATGTTTGGATTTATTTCTTTAATAGATGTGAGTATTGCGTTTTGAAATGAAAATATTATGGTCATTGGATATGAATACATATATTGCTGCTAGTGATGGATGCAATAAGCCATTAGATCAGCCGCATCTGATGTGCTAGGTATCTCGCGGCCACCAGCAAGAAACCCCTGGTTTGATGAGGAATGCCGACAGATGCTCGGAGCCAAGAACGAGGCCTACAAGGCTTAGCTGCAGGTGAAGACGAGAGCTGCAATTGAGCTCTATAGGCAAAGAAAAAGGGAAGAACATCGGCTTTTCAGAAAGAAGAAAAAAGAGCAAGAAAGCACGCGATCGAGGATAAAGAGAGGTGCCACTCCAGGAACGATGTTCGCAAGTTTTACCAAAGTGTAAAACGTCAAAGCCAAGGATACAAGGCTCGAACAGAATCCTGTCGAGATGAACAAAGAAATATCGTAGTTGAGACACAGTCGATGGTGAGGATATAGAAGTACCACTTCTGCAGACTGTTAAACGGCGATGACGAACAACATTCCGCTGTCAGGCAGAACGAACCATTTAATATTGGCAACGGCAGCGAAAACTGCCAACCACCCGACCTAAGTGAAGTGAGGATAGCAATATCTAAACTCAAGCTTAATAAGGCCGCCGGAAATGACGGCCTTCCCGCTGAGCTTTATAAAGCTGGCAGAGATGACTTGGTAAGCAACAGCCACCAACTCATAATCCAAATCTGGTCGGTTGAAAGCATGCCTGAAGAATGGAACCTCAGCATCGTTTGATCCACAAAAAAGGAGACCCTCTGAACTGCGCCAACTACAGAGGCATAAGTCTACTCAACATCGCTTACAAGATCCTATCTGCCGTAATATGTGAACGCCTGAAACCGTTTACCAACAACCTGATCGGCCCTTATCAGTGTGGTTTTAGGCCAGGAAAGTCCACAATCGATCAAATCTTCACACTTCCGCCGATCCTGAAAAAAACCCAAGAAGTCCAAATCGATACCCACCACCTATTTATCGATTTTAAAGCCGCATACGACTGCATTTATAGAGACGAACTATACAGAGCCATGTCTAGTTTTGGTATACCGTCCAAACTCGTCCGTTTGTGTAGGATGGAGAATTCTCGCTGCACCATCAGGGTCGGAAACGACCTCACCGACACATTCGATACCAAAAAAGGATTTAGGCAAGGCGATGCGCTGTCATGCGACTTTTTCAATTTGATTCTTGAGAGGATTGTGCAAAACTCCCGAGCCAACACCAGAGGCACAATTCTCCAAAAATCGGTGCAACTACTAGCATACGCCGACGATATTGACATCATTGGTAGGACTCAACGTGATGTCATAGCCACGTTTGCTAGTATAGAGAAGGAAGTGGCAAAAATGGGTTTAGCAGTAAATGAGGGTAAGACTAAGTATAAGCTGTCAACACGATAGGACACACAACATCGACGAATTGGACAGAACGTCAACATTGACAGATATAACTTTGAGGTAGAACGGGACTTTGTCAACCTCGGCTCCGCTATTAACTCTGACAACAACATCTCGTCAGAAATCAAACGAAGAATTACTCTTGCCAATCGCTGTTTCTTCGGGCTAAGAAGGCATTTTAGTAGTAAAGCCCTCTCTCGAACTGCTAAGGAGATCCTATATAAGACCCTGATCATCCCAGTCCTGCTGCAGCATAGACCGTATCAAAAGTGGATGAAGAAATCCTTGGTCGATTCGAGAGAAAAATTCCTCGGAAAATCGTCGGTTCCGTTTGCGTTGACGAAGTGAGACGAAGATGGAGACGAAGATTCAACCACCAACTATACGAGCTGTACAGCGACATACGCCTAGTCAAAAAACTCCGCATTGGACGTTTAAGATGGCTAGGACATGTAGAAAGAATGGACACCAATACTCCGGCTCGCAAAGTCTTCGATTCCCAGCCAGACGTCGGACGCAGTAGAGGAAGACCTCGCCTTAAGTGGCGCGCACAAGTAGAAACCGACCTCAACCAACTTGGAGTGCGCAACTGAAGGCAGTTAGCTAAAGACCGGGCTAATTGGAGAGGCATGTTGGTTGAGGCCTAGGTGCATCCCGGACTGTAGCGCCACTTTAGCAAGTAAGATGAGTGCACGACTGGGTCGTACCCAACTTTCTCTTTCACAACGAGTTGGGCGTTAGATCAAATGCCAAACACGCGAGAATATGACAATTTGGGCAAAGTACTCAATAATATTCATTTTTATTATTAATGCTAAAAATTATATAAATAATGTCGAAATGTGATTATATGAACGTTTAGTCCGGAATTTGAAGGAATCGGTTTCTGTGTGAATAATAATGGTTTTCCGATACTGGCCAAAACTGAAAATTCCATTTAATATGGCAAAATAGTTCACGAGAAATCGACAATTTTCTTTATATGGCCTAAATCCAAAAATAGGTTATAGGTTAGTTTTGCTGGAACTATTATAGTGTATATAAAGTTTTCGATAAAACTGAGGTTATGTTTAATTTTTATATGGCAGGTACCATTAATAAAACGGCTAAAAGTAAAAAGTGTTCCTAGTATTTTGATCAAAAACCCTGGATACGAAGTTTGAAGATAATTGGTCAAGTCGTTTAGGCTGTAGTGACCATTATGGACAGACGGACGGAACTCCAAAAAAAAAAACACTTTTTTGGTTCCGCTATCATCGTTATGTACGAATCAATCAAAATCTCGAGGTTGAAAATGTTCACAAAAAACAATAACTTTCTCTTTGTAAGAGAAATAACTTTCAAACTTTCTCTTTGTAACAGAAAGTTAAAAATATAGTTCCAGTTGGTAGCCTTTGAGATTATATGTACGCTTTAAAGAACAACCATCTTACTAATAAGTTTTACGGTTATGGGATCGTTGCGGCGATATTAAAAAGTCGTTATTTAGAAACCGTAAAACCGGAAAATTTATTTGTTTCGCTAAAACAAATTTAAATCATTGCCGCTATATTTTTCTATAATAACTTAAAAATCTAGCTCCTCTTGAGAAACTCCTATACATTCGTCAATAATACGAAAATATCCTTCTCTACTTTTGACCCCCAGGGGGGTTGGGCCCCTATTGGGCACGTCCTCGGGTGGTGGATAGAGGTAGCCGCAGTAAAGCGAAGTTTCGTTAGTTCGTTACTAAGCGAGCAGTTTACTGTGAAAGCCCATCGTGAACCAATCCAAGCCGACTTCATGTTGATCCACAACCATATGGCTATTATAAATTTTTGTTCGTTAAAACGAATAGAAATTTTTTCGAAAAGGCGAAGTAGTCAAGCTCTTATTGCTAAATGAACAAAAGTATGTTCAATAAGCAATTGGAGTAAATGGTGCATGAAGTTGAAGAGTCACTTGGTGTTGCTACTAATTACTTACCTGGTTAGTGGTGACTTAGTAACTTCGAGACCGGACTGGGTTGATAGTGAACCCATAAGGAATCGGTGTGGAGTCCCACCATTGACTATAGAATGGTACCACGGGAATCAGAGGCCTCTAAGACATTGTCTTAGGCTGATTTTGAGGTAGGCCCCCTTGTGGGAGTATCGTGGTGGTTGTGGTTATCAGAAGTCCGTTGAAGCATATGGTATTCTAAAGATGGGAACTTTAGAATACAAGAGGTGCAGATAGACTTCGGGCCTTAGCAAGGTTGAAGTTCGTACCCAATACATGATTTTCAAAAATGTACCAATGTAGAGCGGCCTGCATTGGGGTGCTGACTACACATTTCCATGGTCACGATTATGTGGGTAGGCCCCCCGTGAGATAAGAGCCGTAAAGGCTAGGTGCTCACGTAAAGCATACTCTGAATAATCTACTTTTGACGCCCAGCGGTGGTTGGTCCCCTTCCCCTATTGGGCGCATCCTCGGGTGGTAGAAAAAGGAAGCTGCAGATAGCTTAATATCCTGTCATTCGGTACAAAGGCGATGTTCGGTGAATGGTGGTAGATATAACAGGTGATCTGTGAAGGCCCATCGCAAACCAACCAAAACCAGTTTCATGAAGGACCATGTCCATATGGTAAATAACTGTTAAAAATTGCTGTAAGAATTAGTAATGTGGCGGGGTATGACTCTTGAATCTATTTGAACGAAAGGCTAGAAATAATCTCTTAAGTTTGTTCCACCCACTTGGAAAAGGTACGGAAAGTCAATATTCATATAATGAATAATAGTCATTATTTTTTAACGTTAGACTAGAACAAGCCAATTTACTCCAAAAGTTTGCTGATTTCACTTGGACAGGACACGAAAAGTTAAGAGTCATCATACCGAAAAGCATAGTTAAAGATTCGATAAAGCAATGTTAATATTTATAAAAAATAATATATATATATATGGCCGAATGAAGTTGGAAGAGTAAGCTTAGTGCTGCTGCTTATCACTGACCTCATTTAGTAGTGGTGCTAAGTAACTTTGAGATTCTAGACTGGGTTAAAAAAGGACCCACAAAGATGATAGTGCTGAGTTTGACCAGAGGCTATATTCTGGTACTACGATAGCGGAACCATCATTCTGCGTGTCAGGAGCCGACTGTTCTGAAATAGGACGTGGTACTCCAAATGTTAAATAAAACATAATGCTTTCTACCAATGAAGGTGTAAAGATCGATATCTACAATAATAAGTAAAATCATATAGATTTCTGTCATTAAATAGAAAAGATTAAATTTGGATATGTACTAAACATAAACATAAATAGAAAGACTTGTAGCCGCCCTTCTTCTTCAACTGACAAAACACGGAGAAGATATAGTTCTGATCCAAAAATCCTGGGTTGTCAACAACCTGGTGTGCAGACTCAGAACTACAAATTATAAAATGATCTACGTAAGAAATGAAGGTACACCTAGATCATGCATTCTTGTTAAGAGCAAGGATAAGTTCAAAGTACAAAAGACAGCAACTATTTGCTTGTCTCGACATACTTGGCTCACTAAATAACCTGATTGCATAAGCAGAAAAACGCAAAACTGCCCTCATCATTGGTTGCGATGCTAACGCAGATCATACTCTATGGGGCAGCTCCAACATTAACGAACGAGGAGAGTTACTGTATGATTAAATTTAAGAAAAAAGCCCCCTCCTTTTTAACTTGGGGTCAACCTGATAAAGGCCTTGAGAATCTCTAACGAGCACTATTTCTCAGATCAAAGATACATCCAGTTATCTGGACTCTTATCTAAACCCGAAGGTGTTTAGGGATCTCCAAAAAATCAACTGGTCACTTTATAAAGATATTTTAGCCTTCTCTCTGATACCTTAGAAAAACCGATTAACAATATAGAACTGGATAGCCAGGTGGCAATCTCCTCACTACTCCTAAACGATGCAAGGTCATCAGCCTGCCCTATCCGATGGCCTCTTGGGAGGGCCAAGCCTCCCTGGTGTAATTCGAATCTCAGGATTCTTAGGAAATTAATATAGGCAACTATTTAACAAGGGCAAGAGCTCCAAAGAGACCACTCTAAGTAGTCTTTCATAGCTTACGAAATTCTGTTGAGGAAGAAAAAATGAGCATCCTGGAGAACCTTCTGTGGTAACATATCAATATAAACATATCGATGATATCATTACCAAAGGAAAACTTCATGTGATAATCAACAGCTTCAAACCATTTAAATCCCCTTGATCAGATGGTATCATACCTGCGGAACTTCAATACTACTGTTGTCGGATCCGTAAAAATAAACAATTACGAGTTTACGACGCGTTAATTTTCTTAAAATCTCTTTATTTTAACCAAAATAACAGAATGACTGCTAGCTTCGTCGGTTTAGCGTCGAGTGACGAAAAAGTATGTAGGAATTGTCATGGACAGGCGATGCGATGGTGTGCGTGCCAATGCAGCGATGACAGCGATGAGTAGGATTGCCTTACACTGCCATGATATCATGCTAGTTGTCTGCGTTTAGTACACATCCCGAAGGCATTGACGGAAATAGAAGTTGTATTAATCCCAAAGCAAGAAAAAGCTCACATTTAAAGCCAAAGGATCTCAGTCGGATCAGTTATCCACTTTAATTTTAAAAACTTTTGAAAGACGAATTGATCTACACCTCCGTACTGGTATTAAACCGGCTGAAATCTCGAAACATGACTACTGCAAAGGGAAGGCTTTTGGACAAAGCTTCACTCACTCATATGCATCATCGGAAGATTACAAAGATCAAAGCAGTATACTACGGTTGATTTACTTAATACTGGATAGCCATTACCATGATATAGAGCATTTTACTATGCATTTTACAATGTCAAAGCGGACACAATCACTAATGAAGTTTTAGATATAAATGTCGATGATTCGATGGGAGTGCTAATTAATCAACTACACAACTCCACCCAAAAGAGGGCACTCTGCCTCCTCTTCTCTAGAATCTAGTGGTCAATGACCTAATAGTTAATCAAGAAAGGAAAGGCTGTGATTTCCAACGCAGCAATAGCTGTAACAGGGAAGTAATACCATTGAAGAACTACAAGGTGGTGCAAAAGTTGTCATCCGTCGCAAAAGTTGTCACCCGATGATTCTTGGCCGTCATTTTTTTAAGTGTTTTGCAAAAAAATCGAAACAATTATTATAGGTGGAGCGTAGGACATGAATCGTGGAATAAATTTTTCTACTTTTTTTGCGGAAGGATTCAAATATTTGCAACCAAAAAACATCGGGTGACAGCTTTTGCGACGGGTGACAACTTTTGCGCCACCTTGCATTTCAAAATTTTCTCTGTATGCTCTAAATAGTCCGCTAGATATGGACTCGGCGTGAACCCTAAAAACATCAAATCAATCCGTTTCAGCAGGAAATGCAAAGTCTCGCACGTTAACCTTCCAAAACTTTATGGCGGTAGCCTTAAGTTTTCAGTATAGGCAAAGTACCTGGGCCAGGTCTTGGATACAAAACTGAATTGGAAAGATACATGTAAAACGGCAATCAGCAAAAGAAAACTCTATTTTGGATACTACTTTTTTGATAATCTTGGTGATCTGGCTAATTTTACTGTCAGAAATTTGCCCCGCTTCATAGTTAGCTTGGAATTGTTCACTAAGGCAAACGAATGTTTAGGAAAAGTCGACAAATGCAAATACGAATCTTTCTGGTCTAAGTGTGTAAGCGAATCGCGTGCAGGCAATATAATTTAACCTAACCTACACATACATACTAACTTTCTCACAATTCATGTGTGCATGTGTCCTTCTTCAACGATGGCGTAACCTCCCGCTTTATGTCGACTCCGAACGGCTAAGGCGAGATAAGATTTTCTTGACCACCGATACTACGGACGATCTTGTAAAGCTATAACCTTTAAAACTAAAATTTATTCAAAGGTATCTCGATATTCCAAAACACAAAACCATATATTAATCTTTTTTGTCTGCTTGCTACCGACGGATTACTTTTCTCTCATTGAAAGTAATATTTTGTCTGTCTCCGGATAAGGTCATCCTGCAGACTTTATCGTGGTCATGGATTAAAAATGAATTTCATACCATTTCTGACAAAGGAGCTTATCATTTTTGTCAAAGTAGTTGTCCTTCAGACAAAGCATCTTTACAGAAAATAAGATATCCTTTTTGTCTGGGTAATTTTCATTTTAATACCATTTCAAATAAAATCATTTTTATAAAACAAATACCATCAGGGTTTTGTCTGACCTTATTCCAACCGTTGGGCATGTTAACTAATTTAAAATTCATTTTATTTATATACATACATACTTTGAGTGAAAATTGTAAATAACGTTGCCACCCAGAGGGATAAGATTCCATGATAAATGTTCAAAGCAAAAATTGTATAAACTTGTTTTCGAATATCCTTTATGCGCCTTCAACCCCAGAAACACATTAACTGCTATTCGACCACACTTTAAATCAAAAGATTTCCAACCGCTCCATTAAATTTTGGGACACATTCAGTAGACCCAATAACTGTCGTTTTAATGGTTTCTATGCCCTTAGATGAATTATGTCCTCGAACCTACTTCACTTCGGCTGGTGCTACTTTGTCGAGACCTGGTCAATGCGAACCTAAGACCCAAAGCGAGTTAGGCATATAATTTTTGTTTATTTTCCACACAAGCACAGTATGAGTTGGTGCCCATGCCCAACCCATGATTGTTTACCCACAAAGGACGTCATCCGGCCAATCTAACCACGACAATATTAATGGGGGCCTGTGTTATTTATTGAATCTGAGTCATTGAATTCTTATTCCATTAAACTCAAAGATAAGTATCAGCGAAATGTGTTCCTATACACAAAACTTCATCCTGTCATTCGGGGTGCCATCATATCATATTGATTTTTCTCATTATGAAAAATTGGGATAACGCTAGAACGATCTCCATCTTGCTCGCACCGCATTTCTAACTATGCTACAGCTCTATAGCGAAAAATTCAAATTAATTAAAAGTTTTAATAAAAGTCGTAAAATCCATCCATGCATTTTGTTATTATCTCTGGCATTCAATGATACAGATACGTTTACGTGTGGTGGGACTGGGCCTGAGCCTGGGTGCTAGGGTTGGAGGCAGAAACTTTCTCCATCAAGTTTGTATGTGGGTGTATGTTTTTGTTGGACCCCGTACTGGGTTCCTGTATCTGCTTGTGAGGGTTACTATTTTTCTCTTCGTCCATGAAAAGTTCGATGGATTTTAAGAGATATGATGGGATAATAATCGTTTCATGCAGATGCCTCTTCTTCATCCTGCATCATCATCGTTGTCATTGTCCTACGATCGTTGTTTGGGTAAAGTTGAACGAGTTTAAGTTAATGCAGATGTTTGCGGATAAAAGTTATAAATGATGGTGAAGTATAGAGGAGAGACATTGAAGACATCTCTACTTCATGCCGAAGACATAATCAATTTTCTTGCTTGCCTGCTCCTCTGTGCAAAATAATGTCATATTGTGAATGGAAGGTAATTGTTTGAATGCATAATATAGGGGGAGTTTTTTTTATACAGCTTGTCCTATAGTCTTGTCAAAGTTTAGTCAGAATTATATTAGCTTTCGGTAGACGGTGATGCACCTATTAAGAGGGTGTTGTTATTGATGTTTTAGAAACTCTTGAGCTGTTTTGAAATGAGATTTTCATTTATTAGTATGGATTAGGGATATGAGTGGTTCAGGTTAAGGTAATGTTTACTATTGGGTAATGTATGTGTAGGCAGGTCTTATGATTCTTTGATGGGAGTTCAAATTGTTACAGAGGTTTGGAGCTCACTCAAGCATTCGTTTGCAGTTATTTCAGATTTTCTGTCTGAGGCGTTCCTAGCATGGTTGATAAATTTTTTTTTATGCCTGAGGTTTCGAATGGGATCCTGGTGCGCAATCGTTATCTGATAGGGGTGTCTTCCCTCAGAATAACATCGAGATTGTGTAAAAATGAGAGCACGTGAGATCATATTACTAATTAGTCAGTCAGAATTATTTTTCAACTAATCTCATTGAGGCAACAATTTTATGGTGGGTTGTGTAGCTGGTAGATATTGGCTTGGGAGTTTTGAAAAATCCTCTAAACAAAATAATGGTTAAAAAAATGGTTAAGTCGTTGCCGACCTTGATGGAGCAGCGAAAATTCTTTATCGTCATAATGCACAGACCACAACTATTCAAAGCTTAAGCTATATTATAGGGAGACAGTCTATGTTTCTTTAATTTTTTTTCCGTGGGCTGGTGGAAATCTTCATAGACACGATGAGCACGTGCCTAAAGTAGTGTGAGATTTTAACTCACTAAAACCACCACCCATTTTGTATTTCTATTGCAACTAAGTAATCGACTTATCCAGCAATTTTTTTATCACGAGTATGTAATATGTTTGGCAGGTAACTTTCCTTGAGAGTTCCTGCTTTTTCCGCAATTTATACCACGGTTTGTTATTATCGGGCCAAATCTATCTGTTTAGTTCTTTGAAGACGCCGCAATATATTTGTTTCGTCAAGAATTTGGAGGACTGTTTTGTTAACGTGTCCTAATAAACGTTTTTTATGTTTTTGTGCAAAATTTTTTATTTCATCTTTAACCGCGGGAATACCCAGATCTCTGCGTATATCTTCGTTCCTTACGTACCACGGCGCATTGACGAATGATCTTAACATATGGTTTTCAAAAGTTTGTAAAATGTTTAGATTCGTTTCACTGGTACAACCCCATAGTTGTGTATACCATATGTTTCTTTAAATGCTTTCGTCTGCGGATTTGAAATCGATGAATGGCTGCTGTATTTGGACTTTTTGTTTTTTTTATCATCTGGCAAAATTTCATGATTTCATGATTGCCCTTGGACATAAACTTCAATGAAAATCCAACATGTATGTAATAACGGGTCCGCCATCTAACGGTTTTCAACTAGTGCTTATTTCTTGTCTGATTCCGCTAAACGAATATGGTTGTGTATACGCTTGATCAACGATGGGAAATTTTACGACATTACTTTGAAAATCATGGTAATGTTGCAGAATGTGTGCGAAAGTTGCGTACGGATTTTGGAAGAAGAGAAGCACCGTCAGCTCAGTTATCTTGTGAAAATAGTGAATGAATCTGGCATCCTCATCGATAAACCAAAGCGTGAAAAGCCAAAAACAGTGCTTACACCCGAGAACATTGCTGCTGTGGCAGAAAGTGTGCGTGAAGCGCCATCAACATCAATTCACTGTCGTTCTCAACAATTGGACATTTCGGAGACATCATTGAGACGAATTCTGCATAAAGACCTTGGTATGACGCCATACAAAGTCCAATTGGTTCAGGAGATGAAGCCAACTGACCATCCAATGCGTTTTCGCTTCGCTAAGTGGGCCTGCGATCGACTTAGAGAAGATGCCGATTTTGCCAAAAAAAATCATCTTTTCAGATGAAGCTCATTTTGATCTTGGCGGGTATGTAAACAAACAAAATTGTCGCATTTGGGGCACAGAAAACCCGCACGCATACATTGAAAAGCCGATACACCCAAAACGAGTCACTGTTTGGTGCGGATTTTGGTCCAGAGGCATAATTGGGCCATTTTTCTTCGAAAATGAGCAAGGAGTGGCCGTTACAGTCAATGGCGATCGTTACCGGCCATGTTGAACGAATTTTTGTTCACAAAAATTGAAGAGGAGGATATTGGCAACATTTGGTTTCAACAGGACGGCGCTACGTGCCACACAGCCGAAGCTACACTCGATGTTTTGCGCCCTGTTTTTGAAGATCGCATTATCAGCCGCAGAGCTGATGTCGTTTGGCCACCACGGAGCTGCGATTTAACACCGTTGGCCAATTATTTGTGGGGTGCCGTAAAAGATAAGTGTTACACCGACAAGCCAGAGACAATTGACGCTTTAAAGGACAATATTCGTGAAGCCATTGGTGAAATACAGCTGCATACAATCGATAATGTGCTTACAAATTGGACCGACCGATACTGCATGGCCAGCCAAGGCAGCCATTTGAATGAAATTATTTTCCATTATTAACCGAAAGGATTTTATTTTCAAATAAAAAAAGAAATTTGAGAAAATGTTCAGTAGTTATTTTTATAGCATTTTCAAAAAAAAAGTTATTTGGCGGACCCTTTATTAGCAAAACGTCAGGAATAGCCAAAATGTTGCAACAGTGTGAAATTTTCGTGTGGGATGAATATCCTATGGCCCACAAGAGATCATAGGAGGCATTCAATAGTGCAACTAAGGATATGCGAGGAAATCAACGGCTCTTTGTTGGCGCCTTAATAATTATTAGATGGTGATTTCCTGTAAACTTTGCCAGTCATTCCTCGATCCACCGCTGCTGATGAGCTTAATGCGTGTTTAATGTAATCATTTCCGTGGAGATATTTGAGAATACTCACATTAACCACAAATGTGCGTGTTCCATCAGACAATGTATTTTCAAAGCAGTTGTGGAAAATTAAAGATGGAAAAATACTGATAGACAATGAAACTGGCTTTATAAATTTACCGACCAATTTTCGCAGTATAGATCAATCAAAAGGAGAATTGTATCCAATCTTTGTACAACAATTATACAAGCCACATCTTTGGCTGAGCTAAATAGCTATATTGGAGGCAAAAAGCAAAGACTTTACAGCAATTTATGAGGACATTTTATAAGAGGTACTAGGAGAAGTTTTAACATCTATACATATTATGAAATAAAATCCAAAAACGTGTATAAATGCGTTCATCTCGAGAACTACTGAGCGGATTTCAATGTGGTTTCCACTGTTATGATCAGTGAAGAAATCAAATTGTTCGTCATTAAAATTGCACCCAAGCGAAGTTGGGCCGGGCTGCTATTTATGAAAAAAATGAGGTGGTCAATTGTCCCACAGATTTTTTTTAAATTTATTGGATTTACTAGGCATGCCACCGCACATGTTGCAATTGAAAGTTGGAGCACCAATCATAACGATTCGTAATATCAACCAACCAAAATTCTGCAATGGCACATGACTTGCTATTAAGATGCTAATGACCAACTTTATTTAAGACACCTTTTTTAATGGAAAATTCAAAGATGAAGACGTTTTAATTCCACGTATCCCGATGATACAAACAGACATGCTATTCGAGTTCAAACGTTTGCAGTTTCAAGTGTGACTGGCTTTTGCAATGCCCATCAATAAAGCGCAGGGTCAATATTTGCAAGTGTGTGCTTTGAATTTGGAAAACAATTGTTTCTCAAATGGTATTTAACTTGTTCACGTATCATAAAACCTGCTGATTTATTTCTCTTCGCACATGAAGGAAAAACCAACAATATAGTTAATCACAGAGCCTTACTATAAATTCATTTAAAAAAAAAACGAGTGGTGGGTGCACGACTAGGTCGTACGCAACTTTCTCTTTCACAGCGAGTTGGGTCAAGTATGAGAGAATTTGACGGACAGATGGACGGAATTGCAAAAAACCTTTTATGGGTTCCGCTATCATCGTAATGTTAGAATCAATCAAAATCTCGAGGTCGAAAATATTAACGAAAACAATATCTTTCTCTTTATAAGAGAAAGTCAACAAGAAAAGCAACAAATAAATGAAACGTCTAGCGAAGAGGACGGGGTAGCGCTAGTTAATCTTATCAAAATTAAAAGTTCATTCTGCTCTTAATTGTTTTGAACGAACATTTTTCGGAAGATCTTCAGTCCTGTTTGGGTTGACAGACTAAAAATTAGACGTATATAGGGAAAGAACACTAATACTTCGCCCAGCAGAGTCTTCGATTCCCAGATAAACGTTGGACGCGGTAGAGGTAGACCTCGCCTTAAGTGCTGGCACAGGAAAATGCCACTAAACTGATGTGATCATGTGATCATTTGTGTTAAACTATTGAATAGCAGAGATTAAATGACCACAATGCATTCGAAGCATAGATACAAAGATCATTCATAATGATATACCTATCGAATTTCCCTTGAAACTCCCAACCGATTGGAAATGCTGTCCTCCTCCCGGATCGGTGCCATCGAAACCTCAAAAGTATTTAAAAAGCAATATGCAAATTCAAAACCGAATCAATATTCACTGCGCGCGAAAAATGTACTTTTAATTCCTTTTTTATATATTTGCACCTCATAAAACAAACTCCTCGCAACGAGGATATGATAATCGATAAATTACTTATGAACGACTTTGTTCTGCATTCTCCTTCATAAAAAATGATTAATGGCTTCTTTAAAGCGTTTAACTAGAACGTAGCGTGAATAGCGATGGAGAAGTAATAAAAGAAAACAAATTTCAATACCCTGCAAGGAGCATGAAGGTGGTACACAGCGATCCTAGAAGAATGCGGAGAAAAAAAAAAGTAGACAAGTCTGCCGCAAGGTCTCGGTATAATTACTACAGACTGTCGCCCCAGGATGTAACTTGAGTTTAATGAGAAGAAATGCATTTGCAGTAGGAGAAGATGGGGGAGCTGCAAAAAATAAAAAGCGATACGCGCGAATAATATGCACTAATTGGAATTTTTCAAGAAAAATACTAATTTCCAATGTGAAACGTGATTTGGTCCTTTTTTCGCCATCCAAGCGGAACTGGTTGGTTGCCTAGTAAATGACAGTTGGAAGTAGATTTTAGAAATAAGGACTATGCCTGGGAGGAGATTTAGGAACAAAGTTGGTATTTTATGAATGCTTGGGATGTAAGAGCAGTAGTGGGTATACCCACTCATTGAAACGCCGCTGATTATCTCTGGCGAGCGGAAGCAGGTAAAAACGAATCGGAAGTCGGGAGTAATTTTGAATTTTAGTGGGTGAAAATTGAAATCGCATTTTAATCTTGATGGTGTAATGCAATAAATCATTTAGTTAATTTATTATACATATTCATTGATTCATTTATTATTTCTTTTTTTAGTTTTGAGTGTCAGTATGGTTATGCCTTTTGAAAGAGCACTGAAGTATAATGAGACAAAAACACACATTAAAAGTGGAAGTTATACCGTTAGATTTCAAGCAATGGTTGGTGCAGTTTTGGTTCATTATTTGGTTTGACGAAGAATGCTGATAGATGCTCGCAGCGAAGAATGAGGTCTGCTTAAATAAGCCACAGGTGCAAATAAGAGCTGCCATTCAGCTCTATAGGCAAAGACGTGGGGAAGAACACCGGCTTTTCAGAAAGAAGAAAAAAGCAAGAAAAGCGCTCGATCGAGGATATAGAGAGGTGCCACTCCAGGAACGATGGTCGCAAGTTTTACCAAAGTGTTAAGCGTCAACGCCATGGATACAAGGCTCGAACAGAACCCTGTCTTAATGAACAAGGAAATATTGTAGTTGAGACACAGTCCATGCTTAGAATATGGAACAATCGGGAAGCGCCTAATATAAACATCATCGACTGTTAAAATGTCGACTGAAGTTTGATCGACAAAAAAAAATTGGCAGTTTAAAATCAAGCTCATTAAAATGTCGATTGAAAAGTTGTCAGTAAAAATGTCGACTTTTATCTAAAATAAAACAGGAACGCTCTCTTTGAATGATTAAAATTACACTGTTAATGTAAAGATTAACAATTATCCGAGACTGGCTTTTTGATCGACAGTGGCAATGTGAATGATGTGAACATTGCATGCATGTGAACATGCGGCGCCGCATGCATGTGAACATCATTCACTTTGCCACTGTTGAGCTTTTACGAGTCGATATTTTCAAAATCGACAGTTGGCATTTTTAACATTTTAACATTTTAAAAATCGACAAATCGTACCCAAGCCGAAGAATCACTTCTGCAGACTGTTAAAGGGTGATGCTTTAAGGCAGAACGAACCACTGAATACTGGCGACGACAGTGAAAACTACCAACTACCCGACGCCACAGTGTGGCGAATCGCTGATTTAGCGTGATTTAATTAAAAAAATTGCATGCGCAAAATTAAACAAAAACCGGTTTCTCTCACAGCGTAAACCTCCTACGTAATGACTGTGCAATTTTTTTTTCGTTTTAGCAAGTGCAACAACAAAAAAATGATGCCAAAGTTCATATTGTATGTAATTTTTTGGTAGAAGGTCAGTTTGAAGAGCAAGTGTTTATTATTTTTTTTAAGTGGTTCGCGAACATTTTTTTTAAAGTTTTATATTTTTTTGAATTAGTTAACTATTAGTGAATATAAAAGTAAGTTTTTTTGATATATAAAGTGTTTTTTGTAAATATTAGGGGGAAAGAAACGAAAAATTGGAGATAAAAAATTTGTTTTTTTGTATTCATTAGAAGAAAAGTATAGTTGTTCAGTGTTGTTCAAGTTAGAGACCGTGTTTGTTATAAAGCCTTGCATATCTATAGATGAAATGTGCTTTAACATCTTGCGCACAGGTGCGACACCCATACTAATTTTTTTCGTTTTTTAGGATGCCAATCGAAATTACGAAAAAGCAAATTTTTGATATTTGGATTTCTTAAGTCAAAATTAAGCGCTTAGAAGCTGTTTTTTCTTTTCTTATGGGTTTCTTTATTGATGTTTCATTTTCCGAGGCAGCAGTAAAGTCAATCAAGTCAACCCTAAGAACATTATGTTTGAAATTTGACGAAAGATGGACCGAAAGTGGTCGGCATAGAGAGCGCTTCGAAAACACATATTCCACGTGGCTAAATGAAACCCTTACATTGCTACAACACATTTTAGATGATAACCTTCTTCATCTCATCTTCAATTGCAATGGCTCATGAAATAAATCTTAGAAAAGACGGAAAAAGAAATACTGCTATCGTATTCAAACAATTATTTAAAAGCTCTCCAAATCGAGGTATAATTTTTTTTTTAAATTTTTCTTATTAAGGTTCAATTGTGAGGAAAACACTAGAAACACATACTTCTGGGTTTTTACCAATAACTACAGATGATGCACTAGCATTGATCACGGACATACAGCTTTCCACTCATCAGTACGAAATATTACGTCAACAAATTAACAAAACTGTTCCTAATTTACTACCATCGTACTACAAAATTAAAGAAGCTAAGACGAAATGCTACCCAAGTGATAAAACTGTTAGCGAATCTTCTGCAGAATGTCAATTACAAAGTTTACTAAACCACAGCGTTGAGCGTTTATGTTTAGCACAAAAAGATGTTTTAAATTCTTTTGCTGGTTTCAAAACGGGTCTAAAAGAACTATCCCTGATTATAAAATGGGGTTGTGATGGCGCTCAACAGAAATCATTCAAACAAAAATTTTCACCTGGTGATCATTCCGATGAAAATCTTTTTTGCATTTCAATGGATCCCATCCAGATGTACTTCTTAAAGGATGAAACTAAAAGAGTACTTTGGCAAAACCCAGCTCCATCATCAACTAGATACTGTCGACCTATTTAATTAAATTTTGCTAAGGAAACAACTGAACTGATCAAGTTTGAGGTAGAATCAATTCAAAACGCCTTCATCACAAACCTGTTACATTTGTGCTGCCAAGCCCTCCGAAATGAACAATTTAGCTAATCTTTCAAAAAAGCATGTGAACCAAGAAGCAATGTCCTTTGGATTAAGTCCGCTTCACTCATGGATACGATTTATGGAATGTATCCTTCACATAGCCTATAGACTAGATGTTAAAGTGTGGCAGGTTAGAGACCAAGAAAATAAAGAAAAAGTCAAAGGCAGAAAAAAATTAATCCAAGAAAGATTTAGAAGTGAAACTGGGCTATTGATTGATATGCCAACTCAACAGTCTGGTAATACTAATGACGGAAACACGGCTAGAAGATTCTTTAGAGATGAAGAAAAAACTGTTTCATATCATCTTAGAAGCTCTTGGGTCTGGATTCCCAATCGATACAGATGCTTTTAAGAGTTATGCAAGAGAAAAAATAATTGTGCCTGATATTATATGCCAGTAAGTGTGCATAAAGTCTTGTTTTATGGAAAACAAATAATTTTATCTTGTATTCTTCCAATCGGACAACTTTCAGAAGAAGCCCAAGAAGCAAGAAACAAGGAAAATAGAAAGTTTAGGGAATTGTTTACCAGGAAAATGTCGCGTGTACATACGAATGCTGACCTTCTAAATCGATTGCTTATAACTTCAGATCCATTTCTAGCAACTTTAAGATGTATTTTGAAAAGAAAAAACAGTTTATTGAACATGAAGTCTTGCAACTTTTAGATGTACCAAATGAGTTACAAAATTCAAACTTGCCTGTTTTTATGTGTTATTTTGTCTCGAAATTCGTGCTCATATGTAAAAATTATTTACTATATTCCATTCTGTGAACAATTTCAAGGAATATAAACCAAAAAAATTTAACACAAACGTTTATTTGTGAGCGCTATTAATTTAATCCCGCTAAATCAGCGATTCGTCACACTGTGGACGTAAGTGAAGTGGGGAGAGCAATATTTAAGCTTAAGCTTAACAAGCCTGGTTAAAAAGAAGGACATCCCGCCGAGCTTCATAAAGCCGGTGGAGATAATTTGGTAAGTAATATTCACCAACTCTTAAGCAAAATTTTGTTGGGTGGAAGTATGCCTGAAGAATGGAACCTCAGCATTGTCTTCTCAACATCGCCTACAAGATCCTATATACCAACAACCTAATCCCAACTTATCAGAGTGCTTTTAGGCCAGGAAAGTCAAAAACTGATGAAATCTTCACACGTAGGCAGATCCTGGAAAAAACCCAAGAAGTCCAAATCGATACCACCACCTATTCATCGATTTCAAAGACGCTTACGACAGCATTTATAGAGATGAATTATACAGAGCCATGTATAGTTTTGGTATACCGCCCAAACTCGTCCGTCTGTGCAGGATAACGATGGAGTTTAGGATTAGGGACCTCGTAGCTAACGATATCTTAAGGCGGTTTTGGAGGTCACGAACTTAAAACCTTTCAAGTATCATCGGATATAAGTGGAGTGCAGTGACGTGACCATAGCAACTTTATCAATACGATGGACATCAAGAAGGAATAGACAGAGAAAGCAATAAGAAATTATGACATGTAACATTGGTCAATATCAACTGCAACCCTAAGACGTTTTCTTTTTATTTCCGATGATAATCAGCATAAATGAAGCATCACGCTGCGGTTTTGAACCATCTCTTGGGCAGGACAATATAGTTTTCACTCCAATTAACGCATCATGACTTGGTACTGCCGATGAACCTTCAGTTTGTGCCAACTAAATCTGTCAACTTTATATACAAAATTAATATCTTGAAAGTTAAACGCTTTTTCGGCTTTTGAAATTCGTCCTTTTTGTGCTATCAAATTAGAAATTAAACCAAGTAGGCCTTATTTCGCATGGATTTTCATTTTTGTACTTACATTAGCTTCACAATTCACCATTTATAGTTCGAAAATCTTGGAATGATGTAGGGGCCACGAACGTTAACTAATAATTAACGCAAATATAAGCACTCGTCGTTTCTTGTGCACTATAACAAACATTTTAAAAAATTAGAAAAATCGGTTCATCGATTTAAGATATATCAAAAAAAGTGGGAGTACAAATTTGCGAGGTCAATTTCATTTCCCTAAGAACTTAAATTACTACGAACATTTTAAAAAAAAGTAAAATCGGTCCAGCCGTGATCAGATTTTAGAGAAATCAAAAGAAGTAAAAGCCTAAGTTGGGTATGGGTTATGACGAAGATTTAGAAAAAAAAGCCTAATCGGTGAAGCCGTTCTCCGGTTATAGATAACTCATAAAAAGTGGGCGTTAAAGTGTAAAAGCCTATGTTGGGTTATGACGAACATTTAAAAAATCAAGCCAACTCAGTGCAGCTGATCTCAAGCGATGCGATTTCCAACGAACGACATTTGATTTTTATTTATCTATATAGATAGATAGATGAATTATTTTAAAATTGAAATAAGGAAAGCCAGACGACTGGGCATAGAAATAATAATTGTCAAATTTTCTAAGTAAGATAGTAGAATGTTGAAGACATATTTGTGTGCTCCAAGATGTTGATAAGGTTATTGCTCCATTTTGATTTGGAGCTGACAAGTTTCAATATTGACTACTGCAAGTATTATCTATATTTCAAAATAGTAGTCGACTATGGAAAATAACAGCTTTTTTTTTGTTTTTCCTTGCACGAAGAAGTTATGATGACACTTTTTGAATAACGAAGTTTTTAAAGAAAGTTGCAATTGAATGCAACCAAACTAACAAATATTCCTTTATAAGGCAAAATATATAGTACTTGTGCGTGAATGTTGAGCATTTTTGCAGTCTATTGTTTGGTTAGAAGCCTGTTTAAGGTATTTTGCAGGAGAATTCACAAGCATAACAGAAAATATGATGGTATAACTACTGTAATGTTATTTTTAAGCTTCCAGAGTTGGCTGTATATGTACCATACGTTAGGATGTTTCGGTAGAGCTTTGCACGAAGTATAAAATATACAGGGCTTACGACTGAAGGCATAGAAAAGCTATGACTACTATATATCGTAGGTGATGAACTACTTTGCCAAAGTTCCAGGTTCGATTCCCACAAACATTTATTTTTTTAATTTTTAAAATTAAAAAAATGTTTAATGAGTTCGAGTTCTAGTAAGATAAGAATTTTTATATAATTAATTGCATTGAATTTCATACTTTCACAATGACAAATTGGGTTAAATAAGGATTGAAATTGAAATTAATAAAAGTAAATAATATAACAAAATGTAAAAACAAAAAGAAAATAATATAAAGTAATATTATTTTTAAACTTAGGGAAGTCTTGCAAATATATTTAACAAAAAATACGACATAAAAGTAAGAAAAGTTATCCCAGTTTTTGAAACTACAACACCATAAGAAGCTCTTTTTTTTACATGCTTAAGTATATGGGTAAATGCTTTATTTTTATACCCTATCCCATAGGGGTATATTAGTTTGGAACATAGAGAAATAATTTAGATACAATAGTTAGACTTTTTCCTATGGGGATATGTAAAGTCAAAAGCTTATGCCGACAAACCCGCTTCGATTCAGGCCTTGGAGGAAAACATCACGCGTGTCATTCGCCAGTTACCAGTCGAAATGCTCGAACGAGTGATCGAAAATTGGACTCAACGGATGGACCATCTGCGACGTAGCAACGGCCAACATTTGATAGACATAATCATCAAAAAATAAATGCCAAAGAATGTTCTTTCAAATGATAATAAACATTCTCCATTAAATTTGAATTTTCGGTGTTTTTTTCTTTAAAAAAGTAGGGAACCTCGAAATGGATCACCCTTTATATGGATTGACTCAGAATCGCTAGCTGAGTCGATTAAGAAATATCTGTCCGTCCGTACGTCAACAGTTTTTCAGCCTTAAATTTTGAACTAGTATGATGAAATTTGGTACACGTGCTCTCTGTTGCTCCCAGCAGAACAAATGTAAATTTTTTTGAAATCTGCCCACTGCCACTACCCCTTTTTAGAAAAACGTAGTTTTTAACCAAACCATAAGGAATTTTGAAAATGTTTCTTAACATTATACTTAGACAATCTGAATATCTGTTTTTCGTTCATATAAAGTTTTTTACTACGCCCACTTTTTAGGGACATTTCGTAGCCTTCTCATATGTTTTCCAGATAAAATTGAATAAGTGGGCAATAAAAGAACTTATGTGAATCTATTATTATTAACAAGTACTGAAATCATAATATCGGCCCAAATACAAGCTCGATAATAAGAATAATCCTCCAATCAAACTGTGTACACCTGTCTTCGTGACATGTCAAATTATTTACGTAAATTAGATATGCATTTTTGATATAAGGGATAACCACCTTTCCGTTTAGTTGGATCCTTTTGACCGATGATTGATAATGTCTTTTTGACATGGTTTACCCCATTGAACGCAATGATTAACTCATTTATTCGCAATAAATTTTTATTGAGATCAGACCTTTGACGGGAAGTCTTCTTTGCAAGCTGTGTTGAACCTATTTAAATACGAGGCTATATCATTTAAGCACCTGATTTTTTTTTTCTCATTTGTCTATTGATTAACAAATATTCTGAATCATATTGGAGCGCCGGATGCACAAATGCTGTAAATAGCTTTCTCTTCTGCTTATGCTGCATTTTGTCTGTCACAAAATAAACCTATCTATTGCCACAACTTTATTTATAAAGGAGTTGGATTAACATCGTTGTCACAGCTTGATTTCTACTGATCATTGATTTCAGATATTGAAAGGAGTTGTTCATTCAAACAATTCAATATGTATCAGATAATGGGCAGGACAGGAACTCTGACTTTTCTAAGTGCACATTCCTCCACAAAATTTTAACCAATATACAGGAAATGGTGGTGGTCTTCGCTCATAATGGCTATATCTATTCATATTGAAGTCTACCATTTTTCTTAAAAAAGTGAGTCATATTTTTGGTTCCCTATCCCAGCTTTTGTAGAAATTGAAGCATCTTGTCTATCACAAAGCTTTTACGAAATTAGCCGTCATCATATTGATTCGTATAATTTAGACTTTATCTGTCTTTTATTTCCCATTCGGTACTCGTTTACTAGCTGAATGATTTTAATGATGTGTGACATCTACGTTTATTATCCCTTTATATTAATGTGCGCAAACAAAACGAAAGGGTCCTTTTAAATGTCTTTTCATGGAAATGCACTAATTTCGTCACGCTAGTGACGTATCCTGGTTTTTAAAAATAGTATACTGCCACTCATATATTATTTTATAAATATATTCCTATTATGTATTTCTTTGATATAAAGGCCTGTTATCGGTTATAGACGCATCCTTTTTATTATTTTTTGTTCTCTAGAAGAATTTTGCACTACTTAGTTACAAAAGTCGTTAATTTGTATCCATAAAAAAGATCTCATTCGTATAGTACGCTTAAATCCAAAGAGATTAAGATTTTATATCTACTACTATAAGATGAGCATCTTTCCCATAGAATTATCAGTTTAATCGGATTGCGCTAGGAATAAATCATGCCCGGCCTGTTAATCCTTCGCATCTTGGAGTACATAGCAACAGAATTGAAATGATTAATTATGTGAGCACAGATGTCATAATGTGCGGTCATTGGAATTTGATGGCAGCACTCAATACGAATTAACAGTAACGAGTGAGGAATTTCTTGACGCGTCATGTGGCACGTATACTTTCCCAAATGAATGTGTGTCAACAACAACAAGGACGATAACACTGTGACGCCGTGGAGTTCCCTTTGACTGCAAGCATTTCAGATGATAAATTCATTTCCACTAAAAGCACACAAAAAGGACACCCAGTCATTTTGATAATATGTAGTCTAATCCAGTCGATTTTTGGAGTGGATATGCTGTTCATTTTCTGTTATACGTGTGTGTTTTTGTGTATGTATTCCAATTTGATTTGTTATATATTTTGGTTGGTCAGTCACCATGCTCAGTAGCTAGGATCCGTTCAATGGTTTGGATGATTGAATTAATGATGGAAGTGAGTTTTATGAGAATTGACTTAGTATTACCCCACGGTCGGTGATAAAAGCGAAGATGGTTAATGGCAAATAAGGAGGACGAAAATTGAAATTTTATAATGTTACGTATACGTCTAAGTGACGAATATAGATTTCTGCAGATTGAATTAGTTTGAGCAGTATGAATCGATTTGTTTTGTTGAGAATGCATGACGCAACTTAGTTATGTCTTGGGTGAATTTGTGCCTCAGCTTATATGGGACTCAAGCCAGTCCGAGTAGTGGATAAGTGAATTCAAAAACTGCCTAGCAAAATTAAATTTGTTCCATGTATTATAGCTTCATTAGTTAAAGCAATTATTCCCATTAATTATGGAACATAACGTCGTTCAAGTGGCTACCTTGTCCGGCTGCTCAGTACCGCATTCTGTCACTGGAATTTCCAAGACCTTGTTGGTTTCGGGCTGTAGCTCCCGTATTGCTTGGATGATATTGGCCTTAAGAGTTTCCGGATTATTGGCATAACTTGGTCCATCAAGGTTCCCCACAAAAAAATAAGTCCAAATTGATCAAATCGCAGCTCCGAGGAGACCAATTGACATCGCTAAGACGGCTGATAGCATGATTTGGCAATTTAGTGCTTCAATTCAGCCAAAACTTAATTTCAAATAACGCAATGTTTGGGCTACACAGCACTCACTTTAGAAATAAGTTTTTAATAGTTTCCAAACTTTTTCAAGCACAAAGCGACTGATTTCGTTATGGTATGACGGCACACCCTGTACAGTGTACACGCCCTTCTCCTTCGGATGTGGGATAAAAATGGTAATATATATTAAGTTCATTAAATTATGACCCTGAAACCATATTTAAATAGGATAAGTCTAATAGACTGCAATACAATGCTTCCAAAACGCAATGGTGTATTCTGTCAACAAAATGTACAGTCATTGTCTATCGTCAAAACTGAAAAACTTTTCATGTTCGGTATGTATGTTAGTAATGGCCTTCGTCGAAACGACCACATATTCGAAGTCGCTAAAAACGCTGTGAGATATTTAGGTTTCCTTAACCGATGGAAAAAATATTTAAGGCCTTCCGACCTGGTCTCAATACATAGAGCGTACATACACTCTCGACACTCTTTGTGGGTAAATGCTCTTTGTGGATTAATGCAATAAATCATAGGTATTTGCATTTAGTGTTTACTAGGAAGAACGGAGCAGTGGTTGTGGGCGAAGCACATTCTCCACATTTGCCTGTTTACCATAAGGCATATTATGTTAGTATAACAACTGGAAATTGTTTGCTATATGAATGTATGCAGTATGAGTTTATTTTCACCAAAGGCAGATTACAATAATCTAAATTTGTATTTTAATTAAATTTTGTGGAATGAAATTCTTGATGTTACAAATTTATCGAACATGAACATGACGTTCATTTCAGTTCTAAAGACTGGGTTCGAATTACATGTTCCTAACGGGTCCGCCATCTAACGTTTTTTTTTCAACTAGTGCTTATTTTGTGAATGGTAACACTTAGCTCATGTCTGATTTGACAGATAATTAGTTTTATCCTTCCGCTAAACGAATATGGTTGTATATGCGCTTGAACAACGCTGGGAAATATTGCGACATTACTTTGAAAATCATGGTAATGTTGCAGAATGTGTGCGAAACTTGCATACGGATTTTGGAAGAAGAGAAGCACCGTCAGCTCCGTATGTTCATTATCTTGTGAAAAAAGTGAATGAAACTGGCATCCTCATCGATAAAGCAAAGCGTGAAAAGCCAAAAACAGTGCTTACACCCGATAACATTGCTGCTGTGGCAGAAAGTGTGCGTGAAGCGCCATCAACATCAATTCACCGTCGTTCCCAACAATTGAACATTTCGGAGACGTCATTGAGACGAATTTTGCATAAAGACCTTGGTATGACGCCATACAAAGTCCAATTGGTTCAGGAGTTGAAGCCAACTGATCATCCAATGCGTTTTCGCTTCGCTAAGTGGGCCTGCGATCGACTTAGAGAAGATGCCGATTTTGCCAAAAAAAATCATTTCAGATGAAGCTCATTTTGATCTTGGCGGGTATGTAAACAAGCAATAACAATAAACGAGTCACTGTTTGTTGCGGATTTTGGTTCAGAGGCATAATTGGGCCATTTTTCTTCGAAAATGAGCAAGGAGTGGTCGTTTCAGTCAATGGCGATCATTATCGGGCCATGTTGAACGAATTTTTGTTCACAAAATTGAAGAGGAGGATATTGGCAACATTTGGTTTCAACAGGACGTCGCTACGTGCCACACTGCCGAAGCTACACTCGATGTTATGCGCCCTGTTTTTGAAGATCGCATTATCAGCCGCAGAGCTGATGTCGTTTGGCCACCTCGGAGCTGCGATTTGACACCGTTGGACTATTATTTGTGGGGTGGCGTAAAAGATAACTGTTACGCCGACAAGCCAGAGACAATTAACTCTTTAAAGGACAACATTCGTGAAGCCATTGGTGAAATACAGCTGCACACAATCGATAATGTGCTTAAAAATTGGACCGATCGTGTAGGCAGCCATTTGAATGAAATTATTTACCATTATTAACCGGAAGGATTGTACTTTCAAATGAAAAAAATATAAAAATATTCAGTAGTTTTTTTTTATAGCATTTTCAAAAAAAAAGGTATTTGGCGGACCCTTTCTAATAAAGCCAAAGGACCAAAAGAAGCACCCGTGGTTCAACAGGCAGCTTTCTAAAATGAAAAACATCAAGAACAAAGCATTCAAAAAATATAAACTGACCGCAATGTCAGAAGATTTTTCAATTTTTTCTCGTTTTCGTAAAGAATAAGAGTTTCTTAATTTTTGTACAAAAATTATATATATTCACTGGTATCGAAAATAAACGAGTGGTGGGTGCACGACTGGGTCGTACGCAACTTTCTCTTTCACAGCGAGTTCGGCGTTAGATCAAATAGTGCGCATTTTGATTATTAATGCTAAAAAATATATAAAATGTCGAAATGTGATTATACGAATGTTTACTCCGAAATTTGAAGGAATCGGTGTCTATGTGAAAAATAATTATTTTTCGTTATTGGCCAAAACTGAAAATTCCGTTAAGTGATAGTTGGGCTAAAACTAATTATGTGGAATTGTTTAAAACTATTATAGTAGTATATGTATTACATTTGATTCAATTTGATATAGTAGTTTGTGAGAAATTAACAATTTTCTTTATATGGCCTGAATGACAAAATCCGTTACATGGATTTTCTCGAAAAAACTGGGCATGCAGTTTTGTTGGAACTAATATGGTTATAGTATGTATACAGTTTAATCAAAATCGTTAGAGCCGTTTTCGAGAAAATTGAGGTTATGTGTAATTTTTATATGGCAGGTACCGATAATAACATGGCTAAAAGCAAACAAAAAAAATGGCCTAGAATTATGACCAAAACAAGCTTGGATACGAAGTTTGAAGAAAATCGGCCAAGCCGTTTAGGCTGGGGAGACCATTACGGACAGACGGACCGACGGACGGAATTCCAAAAAACATTTTTCTAGGCCCCGCTATCATCGTAATGTTAGAATCAATCAAAATCTCGAGGTCGAAAATTTTCACGAAAACAATATCTTTCTCTTTGTAAGAGAAAGTTAAAAATAACAGCAAACGTTTTGGGTTTTTATTAATTCAAAACGGAAAACTACTGAAACTTCTATTGGTATTGAATATGAAGGAGTTCGCTCGGACAATGTTCAATCGTCTCTTCTATCACCGACTTGGGAATTGACTTCAGAAGATGAAGTATTGACATCATCTCAAAAATTTGAAGCCAGATTTAATCCTGGATTTGATGGTATACCACCCGTATTAATTTTAAAATGAAGTTAGTGTCTCTCGATTCAACTAACATTGATTTTTAATTTATCGACAGGCATTTTCCCAAATTGTTGTAAATTTTCAATTGCACAGAATTGCTTTTAAAAAAAGATTAAATAAATTATTATAATTGCTCATAGGGTTTTTTACTTTTGATTAGAATAACTAACGAATGTAATTACTAAAAGTACAAGTTTTTCCCTTTGGTCTTTTTTATAATTTTTTTTTTCCAAATTAGGTGAAAGTTTTTTTGATTTTTTTATTACATTTTTTTTAAAATAAATTGTTTCTCCTTATTTTCTTAACAATAAATCAAAAAATTTTTCAAGATTTTTTAATTTATTATTTAATTATAAATTTTGTAAAAATATATTTTTTTCTCTTACTTGAAAAGTTTTTTTTATATAGTTATATAGTCTGTAAGTTGTAGTAATAATAGAAGACTTAAATGAATAAATAAATAAACAAAAATAATCCCCAAACTTGAGTTACATTCCCACATCTGGTCATGTGCAGCAAAAACATAATTGCACTTACTTGATAGGTTACAAATGCGTACGATTAAGCTGATAGAAGACACAAGCGTAACGAACTCTATAGTCTCACTAGATCAACGCAACGTACGAATTTTTCCTAACTAACACTCTTTTAGCACTTTTAGGCTCAAACTAAAAAGCCAGTTGCATTCCGCCCAAACATTCGACAATTGCCGTGCCACAAATGATAATCAATTTAGATAGATAGATAGAAAGATAGAAAGATAGATAGATAGATAGATTCTTTATTTACAGATATCCGAAAATGTTACACATGTTTATAAATAAAGTTTAAATAGCGTGGCGAAAATCCGTCTGCCGTTATTTAATGCATTATTACTATTTACATATTTCAATGAGAGTTTTATTAACAAATAATTTGGACTTTTAGATTAGTTAAATCAAAAAAGGAAAAGTGTAAAAAAAATAATAATAAAATTGAAAATTAATGAATTATTATACATGATTTACAGGATTTTTTTTTTTAAAAAATAGTTTGGACTATGTTTAAGTTATTTATCAAATTGAATGATGCCATTTTTTGAGGTGCAATACTTTATATAAGGAACTTTAAATTGGACTAAAATCAAAACACAAGAGATAACCTTTTAAGATTGGGGAACAACAGCTCTAGCCAACTTTTAGAAAGCTGCCAGTCTAAAAACATATTACGATAGTTCATGGCATGTGAGACGCAGCGAATAAGTAACTTCCAACCTTCGCTTCCATTTTACAACCGCATACACTCATCAAATGTTTGGTTACTTTTGGCAAAATTTATTCTCCGGATTTCTTGAAGTATTGGACATACCCCCAGGAAGTGCAGCAGATCTTCCCTTTGGTTAAGGTTACAAAGGGTGCACTTGGGGTCTATGTCCGTTCTATAGGGTCTATAGTTCAATTCAAGCAATTCGGTGCGGATTTCAAAAATGAGACGCGTTTCCACAATTGAGAATCTGCTATCGAAATAATTATTTGATCCTAGGTTGTAATGTAGCTGCCTAAATATTAATCTTGTCGATGATGATCTCGCTCGATCAATACAACTTTGGTAAAATCTGTTATATACAGCAGATATAAAATCATAGAATAAATAATTCAATTCATCCACATTGCTTATAGACAGAGTCAGAGGGCAATTATATACATTGGCTATATCATACCATTGCTTAAATGGTAAATGACCGCGAGAGAAAGCAACTTTAAGAATTTGTTGTTGAAGATTTGTACTGGGTCTCCGAAAAACCTTACAAATATAGTCTGCATTAGCCTTATGGTTTTTTATGTAGATGTATGGAATTCCCGACTCTACATATATGGCATAATTTGGTGTATTGGTTGGCAGTTTGATAACACGTTTAAGTATCGTTGAATTGCTTCAATCTCCTCCAGGTATTTATATCCATACACTTCATTTGCATAGCAAAAGCAGCTGTTGACCGTGGCATTAAATACTTTAAACTTAGATGCAGGATCGACGTTACTACTTGAAAAAAGTTTTTGCCAGAGCGTATTGATTGCAACTTTCGCGGTGGCTGTTTTATTTTTAATATTTATTTTTTAATATTTAATATAAATTGTAACTTAGCAAGAAACCAAGGTATTTGTATCGTTAACTACTTCAATGTTGTTACCATTTAGGGTTCAGGTTCCCTCACTCCCAACAGGATTTTGTTTTCTAAACACCATTATCATAGATTTGCTAGTATTAATCTCGAGGTCCCATTTGTCACAGTAATCCTTCAGCTTATTTATTTGCAGTTGCAAAGTCGACGGGCTTTGGGAGAAAATGACCAGATCATCCGCGTAAAGTAACACTTTAACTTCCACCCCACCATAGCTAATACCACATGGTATATTCTCACATACAGCATCGATATACAAGGAAAAAATAACTGGACCTAGGATGCAGCCTTGGGGAACACCAGTTCTTGTGGCGAAGATTTTTGATCTTTGACTACCATTCAGCACAGAAGCAGAGGTGTTTGAGAGAAATTTTTCATAAACTCTTTTGAACTTTTTTGAAAGCCCTAGAGTTGACAGTTTGAACAAGAGAGAGTTACGATTGACTTTATCGAACGCAGCTTTAAAGTCAACAAAAAAAGCGTATAGATTTTTTTGTTTTCGATATATTGTTTCTGCTGTCGGTGCTTAAGGAAAGTGATGATTAAGGAAGGTGATGATTAAGGACACAAGCGTTCTCACTTTAGCCTCTCACTATCAACTCCTACTCTCACCTCCACGCTGGTGACTGGTGGGTGCCTAGTACCTCGACTGGAGATGGGGTATTAAACCCCTGTGGAAGGTCGTTGGTGGCAGCAAACGAGAGAGAGGGGAGGAGTGTCCTCTCAATAAGGCACTCACTCTCAGGCGGCAGCGGAGGAATTCCCTAGATGGAGTCAATGGTGGCGCCTACAGCTCCAGTTTGATCGAACTATATGACCTGCTTCGACATATTTGAACACCAGGTCTATAAGGATTTCCAATACTAAGCCAGGGTATTGGAAAAGAGTTGGTGGCGGAGGAGCCCTCAATGGGTCAACGGCAGCGCTCATACCCCAAAATGGGCTACTGACATCGGTATTTTTTTCCGGCCCGCTGTCCTATGGTCAAATCAAGGCCCTCCAGGCTGGTTTTTTTCTCCAAAAATCGGTGCAACTACTAGTATACGCTGACGATATTGTCATCATTGGTAGGAGTCAACGTGATGTCATAGCCACGTTTGCTAGTATAGAGAAGGAAGCGGAAAAAATGGGTTTAGCAGTAACTGAGGGTAAGACTAAGTATATGCTGTCAACACGAAAGGACACACAACATCGACGAATTGGACAGAACGTCACCATTGACAGATATAACTTTGAGGTGGTACCTCGGCTCCGCTATTTACTCTGACAACAACATCTCGTTAGAAATCAAAGAAGAATTACTCTTGCCAATCGCTGTTTCTTCGGGCTAAGAAGGCAATTTAGTAGTAAAGCCCTCACTCGAACTACTAAGGAGATCCTATATAAGACCCTGATCATCCCAGTCCTACGGCACTGAAGCATGGACCGTATCAAAAGCGGATGAAGAAATCCTTGGTCGATTCGAGAGAAAAATTCTTCGCAAAATCTTCGGTCCCGTTTGCGTTGACGGGCTATGGAGACGAAGATTCAACCACGAACTATACGAGCTTTACAGTGACATACCCCTAGTCAAAAAAACACCGCATTGGACGTTTAAGATGGCTAGGATATGTAGAAAGAATGGACACCAATACTACGGCTCTTCGATTCCCAGCCAGACGTCGGACGCAGTAGAGGAAGACCTCGCCTTAAGTGGCGCGCACAAGTAGAAACCGACCTCAACCAACTTGGAGTGCGCAACTGTTGGCAGTTAGCTAAGGACCGGGCTAATTGGAGAGGCATGTTGGTTGAGGCCCAGGTTCATCCCGGACTGTAGCGCCACTTAAGAAGAAGAAGAAGAATATTGTTTTGCTAATGCTGCTAATAATGTTATGTTATGGAGAAAATTTGGTCCACAGTCGACAAAATTTGCACGAAACCCAGCCTGAAAAATATTTATTTTATTATTTGCTTCAATCCATCTGATCAGATGACCGTATAAAATTTGGGTGAATACTTTTCTCAGATAATCAATTTACCCTCAAGCCTATCATTGAAATATGGAGATTCATTCCTAGGGCAAAACTGACCAAACTATGTTTTTCCTCCCCATTCCAATATACAAAGATTTATGACCAACACATATCGGTGTCTCCTCCTTTTTTATCCTCAATTTCCTTAATGCCCCTGCTGTGCCAAGCACAATAAAAAAAGTAAGCTAATTCAGAAGTTATTTTAAGAGCATAACTCAAAAGTCAAAAGAAGGTTAAACTGAAAACCTAAAGGGTGTGCACATGTTATTGCATATTACAAACCAGCGAGTAAAGAAAACATCACTAGCAAAATCAGTAGCATTCCATTAAAGAGACCTTCTTAACTATGCCTCCCTTTTTTCACAGCAAGTATGAGTTCTATTCAATTAAAATTAGAAAATTTATGAAAAAAATATATCTTCTAAGCCTAACTGAACAATTTTCAACATAAAAGTACACCCCTTAAAGACTTAAATCTTTAAAATTCCTTTAATTTTCAAAAACTAAACATCGGTATGAGAAGCCATTTTCCGAGAGATGACCAATTCAGTACAAGCGCTAATAGAAATTGCTGGCCCTGTAGTTTTCCAATGAATAGGAACATAAAACTTATACCTCCATACCTTTCGCCTCGTTGATCTTTTATTTATTGCCCAGTCTGTGTTTAATAGCACACAAAACAATTTAAGTGCCCTCGTCGCCACTACCTCCGCCGTCGGAGGTGGGCACTTTTTCAATTCTTTACCTCTTAGCTACACAACAATGCAATAAATTTTCAGCATTCTACTTTTAGTGAAAATATAACAAAAAAATAAAAGAAACTTTGAAAAATCCAAAATTTAGTACCGCCAGGGTACTTAGGACCACATATTTCTTCCTCCTACCGAGACGCACCCTCAGCCATATATTATCCTTGCAAGATTTGCAAGACCAGGATGACACATAATAATCATCATAACAATCAACATTGAAATTGAAATTGAAACATCAATTATGTTTACTGTGATTGCTTGTGTCAATAGTATGTTCGAAGGACATCTTTAGCTTCTCGATTTCACCTATTGTCATCAGCATGCAATACTAGTATGTGGCTGAACCATTTCAGGTGCTAATGCCGAAAGTCTACTGGCCCGGAAGGTCTGATAGATCTCTGCATTATGGAATAATTTACTCAAAATTATTATAATAGTTTCCCTTCTGGCAGGATGTGTATGCGAACAAACGACAAGGGTATCTCGACGAATGTCCTAAAATTAAATTATCTGAAATTTGAAGATATGATGCAGTGATGCTGGGTTCAATTATAACTCCTGCAACGCACCATGATGACGGTGAAGCGACGTCGTTTGATGCGAACGACGACATCTTCACCTTGCACTGATATGGAACAAGCTTTAAGTGATGTCGTTGCATTAAATGCACTTTGCTAATATCATGCCTGGCAATCTTCTGCATTTCAAAGGTCAAGGAGCAATAGATCCCATATGGTAAAGAGAAACCACAATTGTGTAGCATTCATTAGTGAGAATGGTGATACCAATTAATTAATCAGAATGAGCCCAACCGCTAATACAATGGGCCCGTCTGAACGCCTACATTGTCGGTTATCCAGTGGACCGTATTGTCTTCTTAGCTAATAAATGGAACAGGTGCAAGTGAAGCTCTTAAGTGACCTGTCGCAAAATTCCACATACCATGGTTGTGTGTCCACTGAGAAGTAATTAATTGTTTGCTCGACTGTGTGGGTATGGTCGGTAATCTGCAAATGGAAATCGCATTCGAGGTGCTTAACATGTGTAATGGGCTTTGTGTAAGATGAGTGCAATTTGTAGCATTGCATTTGACGGGTTTGTATGACACTGTGTTGCTCTTAGTAAGTCCTTGTGCTGGAGAGTTTTTGATATGCTAAGGGATGCGTATGTTTTTGAAATGATGAGGTCATGTGTAGAGTTATCATTTTAGTGAGCACACTACAATTAACCGACTCCAGTGGAAGTAGGGGTTTGAGATACATACATGTTTTTTATCTAGTCTAATAGAGTTTTTTGTCATTCAAAAGATATTGTCTGTGATATTACATTGTAAATTGTTTGTTTCCTTATTCTACCTCTTTTTGCGTCAGATCATAATAGGGCCCATAGACTACGCATGTCTGCAACTGCACGTACAATCATCAGCTTGCACAATCACACTTCCTCCACACACCATAAATATAAATTCGTGTGCTTATTCCTGACAGGAAAACAACCTCTTCAAACGACTTTGTCCCGTTCCTGTCACGTAAAAAACACACAATATATGCATGCATGCACAAATAAGAAAATTTCTGAAATTTCTTATGTCGCATGTACAATTACATAGTCAACACTACACACTCTTGTTTGGATGCACATTACATGCAAGTAGATATGCCCATGTAGCAGATATCTAGAACCTACAAAGTTGTCATTTTTATTGTGCCAGTGCGAAAAATTTTGTCATTGACTTATTTTTATGTTTGAAGCTACAGAAATGTATATCCATTCAGAGACTATGTTGTTGATACAATATTAATCAATTTAGATAATTATTAATTACATTAATTAATTTTAATTATAGTAATTATTTTTTATGTTGGGTCACATCAACATCAACACAACACAATCAACAATATTATCGCTTTAAATTGTGTAGATATCATTTGAATTTGAATATTATCGCTTTAAATTGTATGTTTATAATAAACATAGAAATTACATGAATTCTGTAACGTAGACATTTAAAAGTTTAATATCCGCTTAAATTGATTTCCCTTAAGAATTTACCTTTTTTGAACCTCGCGCCAAAGAAACCAATGTTCGCCATAATTATTGAAATTTTTTATATGTACTATACCATCAAACTGTTATTCGATCGCGATATTCAACATTCGAGCTGTCTCTTGAAATTTTAGTTGCACCTTCTCTCACTGGATATCAACCAGATTCTTCAATGAATATTGCGAATTGGAACTTTCCTGCAAATATCGAACTCGCTGATGAAGAGTTTAATCGATCTGCACCTATAGACATGCTGCTGGGAGCTGAAGCCTTTTTCGATTTGCTGCAGGAGGGCCAAATCAAACTTGGACTGGACCTGCCTTCACTTAAAAATATTCATCTGGGATGGATAGTATCTGGAAAGTGCAAACCATCGGAAGGCAATCTACAGAGGACGTGTTGCGTCATTTCGACTGACAATCATCTCGATGAATTTGTCGAACGTTTTTGGGAACTGGAAGCAGTTAATGGAAGAAAATCCAAATGGTCGGACGAACAAACGGACTGCGAGAATCACTTCATCAACCAAGTATAGGTGGACTATCAGCTCCATATGCCCCATCTACAAAAAAGGCGATCCTATGTCTTGCAAGAACTATCGAGGCATATCCCTGCTAAATGTCGCATACAAGATCATATCCAACGTACTGTGCGAACATCTTAAACCGTTCTGCAACACACTGATCGGCACGTACTAGTGTGGCTTCCGGCCTGGCAGATCGACTATAGACCAAAACTTCACGCTGTGGCAAATCCTGGAAAATATTCATCGACTTCAAAGCCGCGTATGATATCATACATCGTCAGGAGCTCTATATGGCGATGGCCGAATTCGGAATCCCGGCAAAACTGATTCAGTTGTGTCGCGTGACACTGGAAAACACGCGCTGCAACGTGCAGTTTGGAAATAGCTCCTTCGAACTATTCCAAACGTTCACCGGATTTCGGCAGAAGATACAGAAGAAACAACCGCGAACTCTATGAGCTGTACCAAGATGTGGATGTAGTCCGAAAAGCCAAAACACGTCGACTACATTGGCTCGGCCACATCGAGCGAATGGACAATAATTCTCCAGCTAAGATGATCTTCGAATCCCAGCCTTCAGTTTCGAGAATGCAAGGATGACCAAACCTCCGTTTCAAAGACCAAGCCATCGCGGATGCCAGAGCGCTTGGTCTAGACAACTGGAAGCAGCGGGCCCGGGATCGTAAAGGATGGAAGGATGCAGTGTCTCAGGCAGAGACTCTTCACGGGTCGGGACCGGGAGCCCGATAAGTAAGTAATATGTGATTTTATGTGGTATAGTTTTATTGTAATAAATACCATTTTCGTCAAGCAAATCCGAAACATGAACAAATATTATTTGTTTACAAAAAAATTGCAATGCTGAGCACTTACCATTTGTTAACCATTTCAGAAAATTTCTACTTTACAACTGCAGAGATACTGGGAGCACAGTCTCCATCTAACTATAAAAATGATTAATTTGTAAAATATATAACTATTCTAAGATTTGTTGAAGTAAAAAAATATTACTAAAGCTGCATAATCTCGCATCGAAAGGGAATGAATGAAATATATCTTCTGCAGATTTTTAGATGCGCTTTATACAGTCTAAGACAAAATAACTAGAGCAAGAACGTAACTGTCTTCGAAATAGCCCCTTATTGATGGAGAAAAGATCAGACATTATGTTGACTAAAGATAATTAACAATCCCCAAGGCCAGCCCCTGATAGCTTGTATACCGCACAAACTTCGTATGTGTAGTATAACAATTGAAAATTCTCACTATTCAGTCAAGGTCGGCCCTTGGCATTAAATACCAAAAAAGTATAAACACGAATGACGCTTCGGCAGGTGTTTTTTTTTTAAACATTTGTGACACATTTTGATCCCATAAAAACAGTCTCGAACCAACGATCTTTCACAAACATATTCAATCACTAGGATACGGCAGCGACATAGATGTCATTGGTGACTTTGTGAATATAGAGCGGAGATAAAATGGACAGATTGGATAGAACCTAACAGCAAAAACTTAAGGCAGTAAGGGTCTACCAGCTCCGCTTTTGCTCTGACAATCACGTCAAAAATCAGACGAAGAGGAGTAACCAAAATACTTTCTCTACAGGTTTCGAAGGCAATTTTATAAAAAAAGCTACATTTTAAATCTCACTCTATGCTGTAAGGCGATGAATCATGCACGGTATCGGTAATTATTTGCCTTAGAAGGATTCTTTATAAAAATGTATTAAACAAAATTTGGCAGCAATTGTATTCCAACTCACAAAAGAATTTCCAGAACCACTACAAGCAGCCCTCATCATAAGCTGGCCTTCAACTAAAAAAAACTCCTTTTTTTCTGAATAATTTGGATTTACATTCCACTACGCACTTAATCCATCATCTTGACAAACTCTATTCGGATTATTTATTATTTTCTGCGATTATGTTAGCGGAATGAATTGGTTTCACACGTGCTGCCAGTTAATATTCACTGACATGGCAATGGCACATGCTCAGAGAGCGCTCTTATTCCTTGGCAGCATATGTTCTAGTGGTTGGAAAAGTCTGTACCAACGACAAACCGTTTATTAAAAATAATTTGAAGGAAAAAATTAACTTTCAACACAAGAAGTGGAGCAGCGCACACATGATTCATCATAAAGCACGCAGCTATACGGGCACGGACCGTAGGCGGCGCGGCGTGCAGACACATTTAAAATGAGTGATTTCACAAAACAAAGACTGTGAACACACCCCACCCCCACCTTTCCTAGTTGGTAATACTCCACGATACCCTCATGCAAAATTGATGTTGCTTTTAAAAACAATGAGAACATGAAGCAGTGTCAGACGCAAGAACAAATGAGAAAAAATTCACTAACCTGACATCAAGGACGAGTTGCAACAACAAAAATGAAGGATAATGTAAATTTATTTCAGTAAATAAGCAGTTGCTTTTATTTTTTTTTTAAACTGCTAGTTGCAGAGCGAGGACGAGGAGTTTGTCCGAAATAAGTACTTTGAAGCTTTTATAATGAAGCGTATATGTCATTTTATGTCCCGTGTAATGAAAACTGGAATGTAGGTAGTCTCTTAGTCAAATGACCTTAATAACGTTACTAGGGGGGATAACAATTTAAAAAAAATAAATAACATGCCAACTTTATACAAACTTGAATTTATATGTGCCAATGATATCACAACCGTTTATTTTGCTTTTAACAACTTCAAAAACATATTTCGCTATGTCACTTTATTAAAAGATTGCTTGAAGCAAAATTTATAAAAAAAAAAATTAATTCAATTTACGAAGAAATGTGATGAAAATTTAGACAATTGTGTATGTCTAACTTCACAGTAACTTCCTTAAAGTATATAATTTTGTTTTTCACTACAAAAAGTAATTGTTTTCAACTTTTTGGGAAAGTTTAAAAATATGGGAGTGCGGTTCTGATTTAACCGGTTAATGCTTGCTAACATTTAGTAGGAAGCAATTATTCTGAATTATTGAATTCTTTCTGTCATTAAAAGTGTCAGCTAATATTTCTTTACTTATTTAGTACAAACGTTTTTATCACTTCCATGATGGATGACAGTGATAGTCAAATGACAGATGACAGTGATGTCAATACGTGAGCTGAGGTGGTTACCATTCTTCTAGGTATTGAATTCTTTCCTCACTCTATATAAAAGTAGGATCCAACAAACCACGGTTCAATGAGGAATGAGAGCAAGATGTAGCAGCAAAAAAGAAAGCATTTCAGCAATGGCTAGCGGATCCAACATAAGAGAAAAGATAAGTTCTCATCAACCAGAGAAACACAGCCAACCAAACAATAGAAGCCACAAAGAATGCCTTCAACGAAGGGTAACTAACAAACTGCTGGCATATCCCGGAGGATCAACTGCAAACGTAATCAGTAATAATTGAAGCCACTCCTGATAACCTCCATTAATTAGAACTGATGGATCGCTAGTCACAAGTCACAACACAAAAAGAAAAGGCCGACTTATTCGCTAAAATGTTTTTAGGAAATTCAAAATTAAATTCAGAATATGCGGTACCACCATCGATAGAGCCCGTACCCTCTAGGCTGGTTGAAGTTAAATTTCAACCTCGAAAAATAAGACACATTCTGAGAAATTTGGACTTCAATACCTGGACATGACGAAATTCCACTCATTTTACTTGAAAAATGCGCACCCGAACTTGCACCAATTCTTTGCTGATATATTTCTACAAAAGTATATCGAATAATTAACAGGGTTTGCCCAGTTGCTAAACAATTTCTCGGATCCAACCGATTCCCAAAAAAGGAAGAAAATTCATGCCTGAAAAATACAGACCCATTGCTTTACTATCTTTGCTTTCAAAGATAATGGAAAAAATAATTAACATCGAGATAGTAAATTATCTAGAAAATAATGGTTTAATTAATTAATTAAGTTCAGAAACCATGGAGAAATCCAAGGATATCGATCGAGTTTGGCGCAGGGCTTTGCCACGCAAATTATAAAGAAAAAACGTTGGGAACATTTACAGAGCTCATTTCTGGTTAGTCTTCTTGTGTTTAAGCCGAGTTCCTTTCGGAACCGATAAAGGCATTGATGTGTGATTTTTCAGCGTGATCAAAAGCATTCATAGTTAATGTTAGGCCGGTTTTCCTGGATATTTAACACATTTGCCATTTCTCCATCTACAGTTTTTTTTATGTTATCCATTCTGAGTCAACATTGAAATGTAGTGAGTGGCATGCCAAAAATATTTATTACTAGTTTAATGCCATGTGAAACGCAAGGTCACCGGCCTTACAGTTTCATGGAGGAATATATCTATGCTTCGTTTCAAAAACAGTAAAGTTACCTTTAAAAAGTTTTATCTCTTTAAAAAAAACATTCATGGGCTGTTATTTGATATTAATGCAATACATTGCAGTGATTTTATTGATATTTGGCTGTCCCTAAAGATACAGATATCCATCTTACTGCTCAGCCAGGTCAAAAGTTACAATCATTAGAAAAACAAGAGAATTAGCTCAAGTTGGACATATCGAAGAAGGAAGACACATCTGCCTTCCCGAGATTTAGTGCTAGACCCATCAGTGAATAGACATACATCTAGAAGTCATTTTAGGCCTAGTCCGACATTCATTTCAGACAACTGAAAATGGTTGTTAAAGTTAAACTTTTAATCAAGTTATTATCTTTGTTTATTTCCTCTAAAGTGTGAATTGCGTCAGTTTGGCAGAGATGTTTAGGGGCACTAAGAAATGAGATCATCTATAGACGCAGGAAAGATGGCTCTTAGAGCTGCATTGATACATATGCAAGGTGATCTTTGAATTTTCTACAAAAGTTTGGGTTTTGAGGTTTTTTTAAGAACCGTCTACCAGAAGTTCACGCTATAAAAGAATGTGTGTCAGCATAACTCATTTCTTTCCGAAAGACTTTCTTCATGCGGTCCCTCTTTTACCGGTTGTTGAATATTGCATTTCTAGTTCAATTTCCTGTCCAAGACCAGATCCAGGTACTTCGCTTATTTTACAAATTCGAGGACGTTGTCCATATTCGTCGCTGAATTCAAACAGTTATTTCTTTGTGGCGCGTACCGTACACTTTCAGTTCCCATAAAAATTATTAAGGAACCTATTATGGTAACTTCGGATAGGCAATTAGATAAGAGACTTTCCTTTCTAGAATAACTATTACCCCAATGAACATTACATTTAAGGAAAAGCTGACACAACGTCCCATTGTGTGTATCATAACTTAGAGATCTGAAATGAATTTGATGACAGATAAGTATGCACAATTCCACCTACATGTCCTTACTTACTTACTTAAGTGGCGCTACAGTCCGGGATGAACCTGGGCCTCAACCAACATGCCTCTCCAAATAGCCCGGTGCTTAGCTTACTGCCTCCAGTTGCTTACACCAAGTTGGTTGAGGTCGCTTTCTACTTGTGCGCGCCACTTAACGCGAGGTCTTCCTCTACTGCGTCCGACTTCTGGCTGGGAATCGAAGGCTATGCGAGCCGGAGTATTGGTGTCCCTTCGTTCTACATGTCCTGGTCATCTTAAACGTCCAATGCGGAGTTTTTTGACTAGGGGTATGTCGCTGTACAGCTCGTATAGTTCGTGGTTGAATCTTCGTCTTCATAGCCCGTCAACGCAAACGGGACCGAAGGTTTTTCGAATAACTTTTCCCTCGAATCGACCAAGGATTTCTTCTTCCGCTTTTGATACGATCCATGCTTTAGCGCCGGAGAGCAGGACTGGGATAATCAGGGTCTTATATAGGATCTCCTAATTAGTTCGAGTGAGGGCTTTACCACTAAATTGCCTTCTTAGCCCGAAGAAATAGCGATTGGCAAGAGTAATTCTTCGTTTGATTTCTGACGAGATGTTGTTGTCAGAGTTAATAGCGGAGCCGAGGTAGACAAAGTCCCGTACTACCTCAAAGTTATATCTGTCAATGGTGACGTTCTGTCCAATTCGTCGATGTTGTGTGTCCTTTCGTGTTGACAGCATATACTTAGTCTTACCCTCATTTACCGCTAAACCCATTTTTGCCGCTTCCTAGCAAACGTGGCTATGACATCACGTTAAGTCCTACCAATGATGTCAATATCGTAGTAGTTGCACCGATTTTTGGAAAATTGTGCCTCTGGTGTTGGCTCGGGAGTTTTGCACAATCCTCTCAAGAATCAAATTGAAGAAGTAACATGACAGCTCATCGCCTTGCCTAAATCCTTTTTTGGTATCAAATGTGTCGGTGAGGTCGTTTCCGACCCTGATGGTGCAGCGAGAATTCTACATCGTCATCCTACACATACGGATGGGTTTGGGCGGTATACCAAAACTGTATAGTTCGTCTCTATACATGCTGTCGTATGCGGCTTTGAAATCGATAAATAGGTGGTGGGTATCGATTTGAACTTCTTGGGTTTTTTCCAGGATCTGCCGAAGTGTGAAAATTTGATCGATTGTGGACTTTCCTGGCCTAAAACCACACTGATAAGGGCCTATAAGGTTGTTGGTAAACGGTTTCAGGCGTTCACGAATTACGGCAGACAGGATCTTGTAGGCGATGTTGAGCAGACTTATGCCTCTGTAGTTGGCGCAGTTCAGAGGGTCTCCTTTGTTGTGGATCGGGCAAACGATACTGAGGTTCCATTCTTTAGGCATGCTTTCATCCGACCAGATTTGGCTTATGAGTTGGTGGAAGCTACTTACCAAGTCATCTCCGCCAGCTTTAGACAGCTGCATATCCAGTGATGTCATTTTGAGGCATTTATCCCTTTTTGAGAGATTTTCTGAGAATTTTTGCTATTAAAGGGATTTTCTTTCATAGAAACAATTTCCATATAATAAAAATTTCCAAACACTAGTGAACCGAACCCTTAGGTTAAGACTATACTTTCTAGTGATACAGTTCTGAAACCAAAGCATATTTAATATTTTTAAAATATATTTTAAACTTCAACGCACTTTTTTAGTCCAAAGATATCTTAATTCATTTATTATCAAACAAAATGCAGGCAGTTGTACATCCGGATTTTGCAGAATTTTATAAAGCCAGAATATTTAACTATTGATATCGACATAAGTGACAATCCAATTAGATAAAAATGTTATTTATTTAGGTCCGTCTTGTGATTCACATATATCTACTCTAAATCATGCGAACGAATAATTGTTATTGAAAATGCATTGAAATTTTACAAATCTGCAGCTCCTGATATAAAAAAGAATGTCACTTCAGAGTGATATAAACGATGAGATGGAATTTTTATGCCCAAATATCGCTTTCAATTTCGAAAATCCAAACAAGTCGATAGACTTTTAACAAAAAGGGATAAAGTCCATCGAAAAGGGATTTTTGAACGGTTGATCTGGGATATTCCAATTTAACCTTCTGGCAACACCGGATGTACCTTGGTTTTAAACATTCCAAAAATATCACCAACATTTAATTTTGAAATCGCAACAGTTTAGAGTATTTGATTCTGCTCTTATGTTACAGGTGAGAAAAATTTTTAAAAATCAAATATCAACCTGAAATGGTGCTTGCAGATATTTATAGACATTTCTCTTGAACTGTGGTAGAATGTATATTCGGGGAAATATGTCTTCCAGAAATTCATTCTATTGTAAGTTTGTTATGTATTTTTTAATATTAAAGCCCAGACCGCAGCTCACGCTAGGTTTTATCTCCCACACAAAAATCTCTACAGAGATGAAATTTAGCGAGCAAATTTATCAGTGCAGTACGCAGCTCGCGAGATAAATTCCTAACTTCATAAGGATGGGACACACAAAATGTAGGTGGGGTATAGCAAAATTATGTGTTATACGAAAAGTGTTATACTCGGTGGATGACAGGTCTCCACTTATTTATCTCTCGAAATTAATGTGCGAGGCATTTAAATAGGCGAAATTTTAATATAAAAATAAAAACAAAATGGAAGAAAATGAAGAAGAATATTTGATGGAAGAATTTTATTTTTCCTCAAATGGTAAACAAATTTTACTGACGCGACTGGTTATCTGACATTTACTGACATCTGCGAATGTATGATATTTCCCTTAATCTTCTATATGCTGTGTACGAATTTAGCGAGCATTTATCTTTGGATTGGAGAAAACAAGTGGAGAGTAGTTAAGATAAAATTTAGCGCGAGCTGCGTACTAAGCTAAAACATTAACAAATTTCATCTACTGAAGTACGGGATTTCTAAGGACCTAATTGCTTTAGAAATTCTGACAGTAATAATGCCTTGACTTGATCGTAGGTATTAATACATTATGAGATGTTCGTAAAAAACTAAAATTCGAGCCACTTCTTTCTTTAATTTAAAATGTTAAATAAATAAAATAATAACTAAAATTATTTATTAATTTTTAAATCAGTGGAACAAATGTTGGACCTTCATTCATGTCATGTTGCCATTTTTATAAAAGTTTGCAATCTCTACTATATCCATTGATAAGGCTTCGAATATGATAACTTTAATCTTAATGTGTTACTAATAAGTAATAATTAACACTAATTCTTATTAAATTTAAATAGATTTAATTTGCGGAAGTTGGAAAGTAAGTATAGTCCGTACCAAATCAGTTGGCCAATCTACTGCGCAGGTCTCTTAAAATTTATTTTACAATATCTTAAATTTCTCTTAAAGCTTCTCTCCGCGCAATCGACCGTTGGCCAACTGATTTGGTACGGACTATAAGTAGCTTGCCCAAATGCAATACCGAGGTAAATGCAAATCGCCAGTTTGCATACCTCGATAACGTACCATAGATATATTATTTGCGCATCTATTTCCCTATAGGTTTTACAACTGCAATGCGAGAAAAAAAGGTAACATCACTATTTTGCACAAAGTAATCCATGACTATACGTCAGATAAAAAATAATGGATAAACAAATACAATAAGATATACTAAACCGTATAGTAAGGGTGCTATATACAATATACACTAATAGCAGCCATTTTATACAATATTCGAAAGTGGGTTAACCCCAGGGACAATAAATTCTTATCGCCGTGTCCCTTGTCGTTTGGGCGTTTACGCTTCGTTGGCTTGATAAAATGTGAATTGGTTTACGGGACACAATGTGTTTGCTTCTTCAAGCGTTGCAAACAACTTACCCACTTTAGATATATACCGTAAAATGTTGTGCATGCTGCGGTGTTTCGTTGCATTGCATTCAATATTCAGCACAGTATGTATCCTGTGGTTTTTCTTACAGCGCATCTGTAAGATTCTGCTGGGTTTTGTTCCGGGTGTTTTTTTTTTCTTCTTGTTTAGTGTACTCGCGCTATTTACCGATTAAAGAAGAAAATAAATAAAATAGTACACGAGATTGGGAAAATGTGAACTTTGGTGGGTATAAATCATGCTAAGAACGTGCCGAGAATATCCTAATGACCGCAGTGCCCTATTCGCAAATAAATAATATTTAGAAGATGCAAGTCTTGAATTGCATACCAGTATATCACTGGGGAGGGAAAAATTTAATTTATAAACGGGAGATTGCATCTTGTACGTTCATGAAAATTATTAGGTTTCTGTGGGAAGCATGTAATGGTGTCCTTGGCAAGTAGGAAGTAGGATCTCACGTTTCTTTTTCTAAAGGGGAAAGACGATATATCTTCTAGGCATGATTTTGATATAGGAAAAACGAAATATTTTGTGTTTACTTTTATGGTTATCTTAAAGAGTGAGATACTTTTTGGTTGTAGCTCTGTATAGAATTTCTACGCATTAATTGCAATCTATTATTTGCTGTTTTATTACAGAAACAGAAAGGGGACCACAATAATATATGTATGTCAATATATCATCATTGACAGAAAAATGGTAATTAGAAATACGAAAAAACACATCTGGGTAGGTATAAAATTATAAATGCATGGGTCCTTACAAGCCTGTTGCGCGTTTTTAGACACTGCCCAAAACGCACCAGAACAGCCGCCCGGGTAGACGGACATACGTACATGCGTACGCTGTGAAAAGTGAGCAGTCCATGAAGGAGAGATAAGAAAGGGATGTGACATACAGACAATAGCCAAACATACATACACATACACAGCCACACTATTACATACTCATTCGTGCAGCCTGCACATGCATTCCAACACTGACAGACAAAAGATGCAGCTATAGCTGAAAACCCTTCGTGATGAAATGCCTAGCGGCGGTACCATGGGGAGCAGGATCTGAAAGCAGAGGTGGTTTTAGTTCGGGTTAAAGTCCCACCCTCCAGCTTTCGAAGGTTTCTACCTACTCATATAAAAAAAGCACAGAGTCGAACGACTCTAAAATTCAGAGTAGAGAAAAGGCTTGAATTGAATTTGAGATCATTCGGAAATGAAATCAAAAATACAATGAACGGGTCTTATGAATCTGAGTATAAAATAATCATATTTTGAATAGAATGTTAGCTGCTGTATTGATCCATAGTGTTGATCCATAGAATGTTCACGCTATTTCCACATATGTATAATAGAAGCTCTTTTTGGCCAATTATAAAACGTAAAGGTGTTCTTAACAACACAAAATTCATTGTTTGCATTAAAAAAGTCGAAATCACAGACCACCAACAAAATTAATATTTTGAGCTAATTATCAGAGTACATGGTATCAATTCCATGTACGCTGATAAAGATTAAAAAAAACGATACGATCAAACAAGAAAGGGGAATATCTTGGATTGGGAAATCAATCAAAACACTATAATCAAAAATAAGCAAGCCACTGGTGATCAGATTGTATGATGAAGTCGACGCGATGAATCAACTTAAAGCTTACAGTCATAGCAAAGATTATGAATTCTATACAGATGACGCATAGAGAACAAAAAACAGAAACTTTTGCTCAGTAGCTTCATGGTACGGGCGGGCGGTGTGCATGAAAACACGTGAAAAACAAAAACAAAAACATAGAACAATTTTTCTTATATGGAGTGAGTCATCTGTATAGAATTCATAATCTTTGGTCATAGGCCATTTGACGAAATTAGGTCGAATTGTTTTACAAAAAATATCTAAAGGCAAAACACCTACCTACATAGGATTCAATGCTTTTTAAATCTTATCAAAATGTTCACTGGCTTGAGCAGTAATTACCAAATCAGCAGCGTCTAAACAAAGTTACTTTCATTAAGCTTAGAGATAATTTTAACCAGCCCAGCATCTACTTATTTAAATAAAGCCCAAGTACGATTAGATTCTGAATAATATTCTCATGTCTGGATTTCGGCTAATTGGATTTAAATAAGTTAAATTTGAAATTGAATTTATATTATTTTTTCATCGACAGCAACCTACACACCATTCCAGCGTTATTTCAATATCGAATTTTATAAAATATAAGGGAAACAAAGAGTAAAGTCCTTTGAAGTGCAGAAGCTTAGTCGTTTCCAATAGATTGTGGTCGATGTAAGGATAATCTCACCTGAGAAAAGTTTATAAAAACAAATCAACTGGCATTAACACCCTTCGTAGAATGAATCTTGAATATGAACACAATCACAGTCAATTCAATCTCGAAGTTATATACCACTAACTTAAATCATTTTTAAATCCAATACAATATTACTCCAACCTACACGACTGTTAAAGAGCCTAAAAAAACAACTTCAAAATGTCATCGATTGTCAAATTTAATTAAAAATAAAATGCCCAGTGCTATCACCTTTATCGCTGAGCGATGTTATGCTCCTTTAATGTTCATGTTTTATATATCAAACAAAATGACGAAGCAATCAAGCTTGCCCCCAACCCATTAACTCTGGTTCACATGAGTGATAAATTCACTCATATATTCCCAAGAATACATCGAATTTCAAAACGCGCCGCGCCTGACATCGATACTGACACGCGGCAAAAAAAAGAACCGTCCAGCTTTATGGTGCCATTAAATTATTATGCCACTTTACTGCGGTCTATCAGTCCCTGCGGCCATGATCCCATAAATTGTCAGTTATTTATATTGTTTTTTTATTTCGAGCTGTTAATTTTGTGGTTGAATTTTTTTCATTAAAATGTTCACACAAAATAAGTAAAAGGAAAATAAATGATGTGACCCATATAAAGGATATTTGGAAGCCATCCATCAACGGAATATTTTTTTTTTATTTTTTTTGCTCACTTTTTTCCATTTTTATTCGTAATTTGAAAAATGATTTCTTCCAATATATCATTTGGCGTTTAATTAAAAAATTAATTTTGCATTAGCACCTCAATTCTGTGGACTAGATGGAATAGATGTTGAAAGCTGGTTTCCTCATTTCAAATGTGTATGTCGTCCTTTTTACAGGGTACAGCAGATGGCACGCGAAAATAATTACTCACTATAATTAAAATTAGCTGCAGTTGCATTGAAATGACATCATAGTAAGAGTCTACGATGGTGGTTGTTCATGAAAGAAACCAACGAAAAAAGGATTATCATCACACGCATATACAGACACAATCTATGGTGAAGTAGTAGGTTCGAGTTGGCAGAGTCGCTGGAGAGTGGATAGCAATTTTTTCGGAAAACTTAATTAGAACATCCTGCAGCAATATGGTGCAGCTAAATATTAATTGCTTTTTGCGAATATTAAAATGACGGTAAAATAAAGAAAATCATAGAACAAGGCTACAATCTGCTGTACGAATTATAAAATATCCTATCATATCATTTATTTATATCCGGTCCCTTAGGGAAATACATGTTTTGACACATAGTTTGTAGTATAGAGACATTTTTAAGATAGATGTATTGAGAGGTGTATGGATTATATTCATAGCTGTTAGTCTTTTTGTGTGTCAGCATTTTTGTCACTTGCATTTTTAGTTAGAATGGAAAAAATTGATAACTTAATATTTTATTGAACATAGCAGATGAAGTGTAAAAATTTTTAAAATCCGATGAATTTCGAGCCTTCGATAAAAACATCATTTTTGGTAAAACCATGGCAAATTTAAAATAGTGTCTAATTTCTATATACATTTATAGATAACTTGAGACCGTTCATATTGAAGATTAAATTATAGAGGGCACTATACGATTACGAATTGCACACATATTTTTTCAGTATAAGTAATAATCTTCAAAGATTCTTATTATAAATTGCTGGAGGTATCAATTTGTTTGGATAAGAGTTAGAGGGATTTTTTTGTAGCTTTGAAGGAGGATCTATCAACATATTTAGCCGGTGTTTAAGGATAGTGATGCGATTACATGAGAACACAAGCGTTCTCACTCTAGCCTCTCACTATCAACTCCTACTCTCACCTCCACGCTGGTGACTGGTGGGTGCCTAGTACCTCGACTGGAGATGGGGTAATAAACCCCTGTGGAAGGTTGTTAGTGGCAGCATACGAGAGAGAGAGGGGGGGGGGGTGTCCTCTCACTAAGGCACTCACTCTCGGGCGGCAGCGGAGGAATTCCCTAGATGGAGTCAACGCCACCTACAGCTACAGTTTGATCGAACTGGTAGTGAAATCCCTATAGGAGCTGCTTCAACGTATTTGAACACCAGGTCTATAGGGATCTCCAATACTGAGTCAGGGTATTGGAAAAGAGTTTGTGGCGGAGGACCCCTTAATGGGTCAACGGCAGCGCTCATATCCCAAAATGGACTACTGACATCGGTATTTTCCGGCCGTCCGTATAAAAAAGCTTATGTTACGAAGCAACCAATAGCCTCGGAAAGGACTGATATTATTGTTGACGACCATGCTTAACGAAAAAAGGACAACGCCGTTCGTATCTGCACCTGGAATGTGAGAACATTAAACAGGAGAGGTGCAGGCGAACAACTAGCGGAAGCCCTAAACTGCTAAAAAGCAGACATTACTGCCATCCAGGAAATACGATGGGATGGGCCGGACAAAAAGAGGATGCAAAACTGTGACATCTACTATGGACCGTGTTATAGTGAGCAGAAACAGCGACTATTCGGACTCGGATTTGTTATAAGTGTCAGACTTAGGCAAGAAGTCTTATGTTTCCAAGACATAAGCGAACGCATTGTAACAATCCGCATCAAGGCCAAATTCGCCAACATAAGTCTTATATGCGCTCATGCTCCGACGGAGGAGAAAGATGATATAACTAAGGATTGCTTCTACGAGCTCCTCGACAAAACCTATGAGCGACTACCAAAGTACGATGTTAAAATCGTGCTGGGAGATTTTAACGCAAAGGTAGGAAGAGAAGACCTCTTTAGCAGCACTGACGGAAAATATAGCCCACACGACAACACGTCTGGTAACGGACTTAGGCTAATTGACTTTGCTACGGAACGAAATGCCACTATAGCCAGCACACGGTTTCCTCACCTCGATATCCATAAGGGGACATGGCGGTCTCCAGATCAACGAACAGTCAACCAAATTGATCACATTGCGATGGACAAGAGGCACGCATCCAGTATTTTGGATGTCTGAACATTCCGAGGGGCTAACATCGACTCGGACCACTACCTTGTTGTAGCCAAGGTAAGGATGCGGATATCCACCACGCCACAAAAAAACAGAAATACTATGAACAAATTTAATGTCGAAAGACTGCAATCTCCAGAGACCGCCAAGACCTTCGCGCAACGCGTATCCCTTAACCTCTCGACTCACAACACACCACCAGCATCTAATGTCGAAGAACAATGGCAACGATGCCAACAAGCCATTAGATCAGCCGCAACTGACGTGCTAGGTTTTTGGCGGCCACCAGCAATAAACCCCTGGTTTGATGAGGAATGCCGACAGATGCTCGCAGCCAAGAACGAGGCCTAAAAGGCTAAGCTGCAGGTGAAGACGAGAGCTGACATTGAGCTCTATAGGCAAAGAAGAAGGCAAGAACATCGGCTTTTTAGAAAGAAGAAAAAAGAGCAAGAAAAGCGCCCGATCGAGGATATAGAGAGGTGCCACTTCAGGAACGATGTTCGCAAGTTTTACCAAAGTGTAAAACGTCAAAGCCAAGGATACAAGGCTCGAACAGAATCCTGTCGAGAAGAACAAGGAAATATCGTAGTTGAGACACAGTCGATGCTGAGGGTATGGAAGAACCACTTCTGCAGACTGTTAAACGGCGATGACGAACAACATTCCGCTGTCAGGCAGAACGAACCATTAAATATTGGCAACGACAGCGAAAACTGCCAACCACCCGACCTAAGTGAAGTGAATATAACAATATCTTAACTCAAGCTTAATAAGGCCGCCTGAAATGACGGCCTTCCCGCTGAGCTTTATAAAGCTGGCGGAGATGACTTGGTAAGCAACATCCACCAACTCATAAGCCAAATCTGGTCGGTTGAAAGCATGCCTGAAGAACGGAACCTCAGCATCGTTTGCCCGATCCACAAAAAAGGAGACCCTCTGAACTGCGCCAACTACAGAGGCATAAGTCTACTCAACATCGCCTACAAGATCCTATCTGCCGTAATATGTGAACGCCTGAAACCGTTTACCAACAGCCTGATTGGCCCTTATCAGTGTGGTTTTAGGCCAGGAAAGTCCACAATCGATCAAATTTTCACACTTCGGCAGATCCTGGAAAAAACTCAAGAAGTCCAAATCGATACCCACCACCTATTCATCGATTTCAAAGCCGCATATGACAGCATTTATAGAGACGAACTGTACAGAGCCATGTCTAGTTTTGGTATACCGCCCAAACTCGTCCGTTTGTGTAGGATGACGATAGAGAATTCTCGCTGCTCCATCAGGGTCGGAAACGACCTCACCGACACATTCGATACCAAAAAAGGATTTAGGCAAGGCGATGCGCTGTCATGTGACTTCTTTAATCTGATTCTTGAGAGAATTGTGCAAAACTCCATAGCCAACACCAGAGGCAAAATTTTCCAAAAGTCGGTGCAACTACTAGCATACGCTGACGATATTGACATCATTGGTAGGACTCAACGCGATGTCATAGCCACGTTTGCTAGTATAGAGAAGGAAGCGACGAAAATGGGTTTAGCAGTAAATGAGGGTAAGACTAAGTATATGCTGTCATCACGAAAGGACTCACAACATCGACGAATTGGACAGAACGTCACCATTGACAGATATAACTTTGAGGTAGTACGGGACATTGTCTACCTCGGCTCCGCTATTAGCTCTGACAACAACATCTCGTCAGAAATTAAACGAAGAATTACTCTTGCCAACCGCTGTTTCTTCGGGCTAAGAAGGCAATTTAGTAGTAAAGCCCTCACTCGAACTACTAAGGAGACCCTATATAAGACCCTGATCATCCCAGTCCTGCTCTACGGCGCTGAAGCATGGACCGTATCAAAAGCGGATGAAGAAATCCTTGGTAGATTCGAGAGGAAAATTCTTCGAAAAATCTTCGGTCCCGTTTGCGTTGACGGGCTATGGAGACGAAGATTCAACCACGAACTATACGAGCTGTACAGCGACATGCCCCTGGTCAAAAAACTCCGCATTGGACGTTTAAGATGGCTAGGACATGTTGAACGAATGGACACCAATACTCCGGCTCGCAGAGTCTTCGATTCCCAGCCAGACGTCGGACGCAGTAGAGGAAGACCTCGCCTTAAGTGGCGCGCACAAGTGGAAACCGACCTCAACCAACTTGAAGTGCGCAACTGGAGACAGTTATCTAAGGACCGGGCTAATTGGAGAGGCATGTTGGTTGAGGCCCAGGTTCATCCCGGACTGTAGCGCCACTTCAGTAAGTAAGTATGGTCCTCTAATCAGACTTTTCCATGGCTTTTGGTAGCTTCATAACAATGGGTGTTTTCCTTGATTGATTAGTTGACCAAAGGCACAACCCACAACCGGTAGGGTTAACTCAAGTTAATTAGATAAACCTAGACATAGGGCCGTCAGAATCTACAACGGAATTGAGCGATGTCGTTAGTCGTTTGGTCCCTTACCCTTGAAATTATTGTATGTCCTGTTGTCCGAATATGTCAGACTAGCTCAAGTAAGTTTTATTACTTCGTAGATGTCACCGTTAATTCCATGTTGGGAATCATACCTCTGACTTTTGGGGAGGATTTTTGATTGATGACTTTACCTGTAGATGATTTTGTTAGGAAATGCTCGCGAGCAACCAGCGAGTTATTATTTTTTTTTATATCCTTTCCCATAGGTGTATATTAGTTTTGATAGATAGATGGATGATAGTTACAGCGGCGTAATTTGAATTGATTTTTCGTTTAAAATAATCGTATTATAGTTTCGATAGGAAAAGAGGTTAAAGAGGTAAAAGAAGGATTCAAGGAAAGGGGAATTGGATGTTTTTAACCTTCTTGGTTCAAAACGGAGTATCATCCTCCCAAAAGGACGATAGATGGGATGGTTATTTATGAATAATTAAAAAATTTATTGTTTTTTGTATTCCATTTTTAAAAGATATAACATGCCCCAACTCAATAGTGTTTTTTTTGGATATTTCTATCATCGATCATTTAATCGATCTTTAAGTTTTAAGTTATTTAATATTGTTAAACATAAAATGATTGCAATTTAAAAAAAAATAATTGGAAATTTTATTTGACTTATCAGCCATTCTTCTGTGTTGCCTAAAACTGAGCAATACTCAAAGATTAGTTAGAGGGTATTGACTATATCTTCTGTGTTGCCTAAAGCTGAGCAATACTCAAAGATTAGTTAGAGGGTATTGACTATATCAACCATCTGTGACATTTTTTTCTATAGTAATTAATCCTTCTGTGGGATATAGTGCAATAATATTAGTCGAAAAGACTGAGATGTTGGGTACTGAAAAGAGTCGGTGAGCTAAAAATTTCCTTCGGCGAATTGACAGAATAATAAGATTTGTCCTGAAGGATGGTGCAATATTGGCTAATCAAGTGGTGTAACATTTTCTAATAGAGAGCCATATCAGGCGCGAATAAAGCTCTTAAATTCTATACAGGGCCTCAAAACAAGATTTTTTTTTCATTTGTATGTGCAAAGTTAAATTTTTGGTTGACTTTAAACGTTAAGTTCGAAAGGCTCTTCATGACAGCTCTATGATTGTCAAACATACGCAAGAGCTGAGGCAGTCAATTTCGAGAACTGATTTTATTGACCACTAAAGCACTACATGGTTATTCTAATTAATATTATAATTGAATAACAGCTCTGATTTTCTCGATATGAATGCTTAATTATTTTTTTCCAAGTGGGTTATAAATACATTTGTGGTGCTTTATAAACCTCTGTAGGGTTTGACCACAGCCCGGGCATTTGTGAAAACTTATTTCATGGGTGATGTCCGGATTGCATTTTTCGGGGTACGCTCTTTCTTGTGTTCGCAGAATCTTTTTCGAATATATATATTTTTCGAATATATATATATATACTTTATTGTGCATTATTGTGTTATAGATTTTGGCTGGGATTAAATACAGAACCTTTCACTCAAAAGTAGGGTGACCATGTCCACTTAAAACAGGACACCTTCAAAAACCTAAAATAAAAAAATTTAGAACAAAAAATAACGAAAAAATGTATACACGTACAAGAAATATAGATATTGAGATTGTCTAAATATATTATTCAGACACTTTGTCAAAATTCTTTACCGTTTGGTCAAAACTAATGTTTTACTGAAAAGTGGACGGACAATTTTTACACTTGTTCTGATTCTCCGACAGAGTCTACCTATATATATCAAATTTCATCCCTCTAGCTCAAAATTTAACCCCCAAAAATTGGTAACACAGAGATTGATGGTAACGACTTGCAGACATGCCTATATCGACTCGACTTTGTGGTATATCTATCAAAATTATTTCTCTATGTTACCTACAAACTTAATTTCAAAACTACTATAACTCTAAGTATCCCATAGGTATAGGTATAAGGTTTAAGATATAAACAAAAGATGGCGTTGTGTTCAGAATTAAAAATGTAGACAAATTCTGAATTAGTGTTGAAAGGAGGTTCCGAAAAATTTAGTTAACTGAGAAATCCCAAAAGAGGACAAATTTCATGTTTTTTTCCAAAAAGATACCGGACATTTTTTTTCTAGACAAATAGAGGACATGTCCTCTTAAAAGAGGATGTCTGGTCAGCCTACTCAAAGGCGATATTACCACTGCACCGCGGAGATTTATAAGTGAAAATAAAATTTATTTGAATGAAAAAGAAAATCTCATGCGAAATTGTCTATTGAAAATAAACTTGAATACTTTATCAACGTATTCTATTACAGTGGAATTCAACCTTGAAATATTACAGAGAAATCTAAAATTCAGCTCTCATTTAAAAAACGAATTTTAAAATTCCTGCATCTTGAATATTAAACACGACTTTATGTCTATTATTTCTTCAATTCTAAAAAAAATGTGAGATCGGGATCAAATATGCGCAAGAAACAATAAATAAATAATTAATTAGTTTATTAAACAGAATTCTACAAAGAAATTGTAAAAAATTCTGTTTCTGTAAAAGTAGTCGCTGTTTTAAAGAGCATTATATGAATTTATACGTCAATAAATGGTGTCAAACACCAGTAACAAGACTTTCGAATAAATTATGAATCAAAAGTATAAGTAACACCCAAATTGTGTTTCACAATAATTATTAACCGAATCTTATTTAACCCCAATCGCCAGCGCCACAAAAAGTAAACGAAAACAATTAACCTAAGAGTAAACCTAAGTAATAAACCAAAATTAGAATAAAATCCACAAATCTTAAGCTTAAACTTTTCCCTGTCTGCCTCCTTGTTTTTCTTCCCCTGTATATTTTCGGTATTAATTTCCGCCAACCAATTTCCATGCAGGAAAAAAGAAATACAAAAATCCCTTAAGCGCTATGTCAACACTGACTTTTAAATCTCACACCCACATGCACACATTTTTTTCGGATTTAAACAGATTTCAAAATGAAACCGTTTCTCTTCATTTCGTTACACCATCAACAGCAGCAGTAGGAACCAGCTCCTTTTTATATCGAAACCATTTATAATAAAACCCTGTCTGAATGCTGGGGTATTCTGCTGTTGGTTTCCCTTCGAGCTTTCAATAAATTTACCATTAGAAAACCTCACTTGCACATAAACAGTCGGGATAGCAGGGGATTATCCAAGGAGCTGCTTTTTAAAGCCGTATAAATATCTAATAGAGCTACTGGGGGAGACAATTTATAAGGAAATTATCAATTTCAACATAAACTTATCCTTTTGAAGGATTTTACGACCCACAAATATCACTGCGTTGTAAAATAGATAATGCATGTTAGAAATTCATGCGGATGGAGGATTCTAAAAACAGGTTGTGACTGAAGATAGTAAAAGCTATAAAGATGTTTCATAGGTTGTGGCGGAGATTAGAATTTGAAGAGGTTGTCCTTTGAAAGGAACCGAATATTAATTTAAATCTGCAACTTAAAAGTTGATTGGCCACGTAGATGTTCATTTCATTAAGGATCACTTACATGACTGTATTTATTCAACTATTCAGTGGTTAGCTAGCCGAATTCTATTAAAAAATGCCTGGATAGTTGAGCTTAGCACTGGTTAATGGAACAAGTGCGTTTGTACAAATAAGAGTTTCCAACATACTCGCCATTATATTTGCAGATAAATGTTTGTAAGTGTTGCCATGACTGATACAGCAAGTTCACTCACGAAAGACTTGATGCGATACATCCTTTACAATTTTTTTTTGACAGAAAACCAGACCTTTATACCTTTTAAAATTTGTATTGTAAGAAAACAGCGCGCAACTTTCTAAGAAGAACATAATTGATGGTAGCCACATGCCGGAACCACTGGATTGAAAATGGATCTAAAACTGCAGGAGTCGGCTGCCAAATTTTTGGAAACTTTTAAATCTTTAAGAGCAAGTTTCCTAGTATCTCTGGAAATGCACAGATCCCAGGAAATTACACAGGGAGCTGTGTAAACTATATGATAATATGTCTCCTTACCTGGACCTTTGCTCCGTTCCGAAAAGAGACAAACGGGACAAGATGAACATACGAAAAAGACTTTGATATCCATTTACACATATAGATTTAAAATTAACTGTGAAAACAATGGTGGCATATTCTCAGACGAATTCATAATTCACAGATTAATCAGGCTTTGTGATCACAGCAGTGTATTCCACAGTGACATAGGTACTGGCAATAGCAAAAGAGTATTGCATGGTGCCATTGAGAGCAATATCGCACGGTGATAAGTTCATATTCTGGGGTCGTTATATAATCCAAACGATGTAACCGAAGAAATGACAAAAAATAATGGATCTTGAAAAGATCATGGTCAGGCACTAAAAACGGACATGAATGTTCTGAAATAAAATCCAAGCTATTTTGCCACTGTCATTAAGGACCCAAAGCTCTTGGCTAACAGTAAAATCCGAATTACTACTGGGTTCCACAATAGCCGGAAATGGAAAACGGTCCATGGAAACTTAGTGATGAGAAAAATAAAACAGAACCTCACTTACAAAGTCAGTAGTTGCACTCACTGGTCAAAACCTCCTAAGAAACCACCCAATGATACCAAATCTGAAGGTGATAGTCACTGGAGGACACACTCCCCTTTCTCTGTCACTTGAGCAACAGAACATTTGCAATCCTCTACTTTCAAGAAATGTAAAAAACTTTTCAAAATAGCATCCTCTTCCCTTTAGATATTTCCGGGTGCATATTTTTGAATGAATCATATAAAGCAAAAAGGAAGAACATGATCCGTTTAAAAAATAAGAATGCTCCTTGACTTAGGTAATATGACATTTGATTTTTAAGTTAGATACCGCTAACTAGAAGGAAGCATTTGAAAAACTCTAAGAAAACCACTGGAGCCCATTTTAGTCCTTATACAAATATAATCCCCATATTGTATATCGATCGGCAACATTCCTGCTCAACACACTGTATTATTACTCCCGAAATGCAAACAAATTTTTGTATTAAATCCTCAAAAGTGTAACAAAAACGAAAACATGTACATCCGGGGCAGCGAATGGGAAACATTTTATTCACACGTTCCTGTAAGGAAAGTAAGCGCACGTCATCGCTGTAGTAGTAGTGATGGTGGTGTTGTGTTGTGTTGTGTTGTGGTGGCAGCGGGCGGTTCGGCGGCATGTGAGAATATTAAAATGAATGATTGTAAGAAACAAAGGATCGTAATACACATCCTTTTTGCGAAATATTTTTATTCTAAATATCCGTCCACCAAAACAAGGCGCACAGCACACACACAAAGGAGTAAAAACAATGTCAGGCGGGGATAACAAATGAGAATATTAAGCGCAGAAATTCACTCTGCCACGATACCAGAAAACTTTCCATGCTCGGTAATAAAAATACAAAATGTGAAATTAAGGACTTTTTAAGTTTTCTTGTAGTAACTTTTTAAAGTAACTGTACATGTTTTTGTTCTTTTTTTTGTAGGTCCTAGGTAAACATATTTTTATAAAGAAACAAAATGACTGAATTATGATCCATGTGTGGATAGCTTCGAGGTGTACATGAAAGATAACGGCAAAAAGTGTCTTTTGTGAAAAAAGTTTAATAGGAACACCTCTATTTTTATGTACAGAGACTGTTTGGCCTTTGGCAACATAAGTACATGTGGGGAAGATGGCGAACAGAAAGTAAACATGTTTTATTTGTTCCGAGTTAAATAACAAATAATGATGACAGTTTGCACAAAGTCCTAAAGCTACACCCATAGTAAATCAAATTGGTACAAACATTAATTAAGTGCAATTTAAAGCTTTTCAACATATAGCAACATCTTATTTATGGATAAAGCTTATTGAAACGTGAATAACCGGAACTGCCGCTACTGAAGTGATACAAATCTGAAACACAAGCATCAGAAACCCATTCATTCGTTTAAATGACCATCTGAGCTGCGGGGTCATAGTTCCATAAATAACATTTCCCTGGCAATTGATTTCCATGAGAGGCGACATTAGCCTGTATGAAGTTCTGATTTAACTCCTATGGAGTTTTTCCCTTAGCGTTATAACCAATCTAAATTTCACGTTTTCAATACATTAGCGAACACATTGAAACAATCTGCATCAATGCTAAATTCGCCAACATAAGCCTTATATGCAATCACGCTCCAACGGAGGAAAAGGATGAGATAGGTAAAGATTGCTTCTACGAGCAAATTGACAAAACCTATGAGCGACTACCAAAGTACGATGTGAAAATCGTGCTGGGAGATTTTAACGCAAAGTTAGGAAGAGAAGACATCTTTAGCCATATTGTCGGAAAACACAGCCTACACGACAACACGTCTGGCAACTGTCTCAGGTGAATTGATTTGGCTGCAGAATGCCATAATAGCCAGTTTCACAGTTTCCTCACCTCAATATTCATAAGGGCTCATAGTGGTCTCCTTGTCCGTATCCTTAGATGTCCAAATATTCCGAGTGACTGATTTCTACTAGGACCACTACCTTGTTACAGCCAAGATAAGATAATAATGTAGGAAGACTGCAATCACAGGAGACCGCTTAGGCCTTCGCAGAACGATTATCTCTAAACCTCTCGATTAACACCATACCAGGAGCATCCAATGTCGAAGAACAATGACAGCGATGTCAATCAGATGCAACATATGTGCTAGGTTTCTCGCACCCACTAGCAAGAAAGCCTTGGTTTGTTAAAGAATGCCGACAAGGGAAGGGAAGAATGCTGTAGGAAAGAGAACAACGCCTACAAGATCCGTAATATGTGAACACCTGAAACAATTTTCCAACAACCTTACCGGCCCTTAGCAGTGTGGTTTTAGGCCGAGGAAGTCCACAACTGATCACATCTTCACATGTCGGCAGAACCTGAAAAAATCCAAGAAGTTCAAGTCAATTTCCACCACTTATTCATAGATTTCAATGTCGCATATGACAGCATTTATGGAGATAAACTATACTGAGAATGTCTAGTTTTGGTATAATCCCAAAACTTGTCTGTCTGTGCAGGATGAAGATGGAGAATTCTCGCTGCTGATGAGGGTGGGAAACGATTTCACCGAAACATTCGATGCTAAAAAAGGGTGATAGCACTGTCATGGCACTTCTTTAATCTCATTCTTAAGAGGAGTGCAAAACTCCTGAGCCAACACCAGAGGGTCAATCTACCATAAAACGGTGCAATTACTAGCATACGCTAATGATATTGAAATCATTGGTCGGACTCAAAGGGATGTCATAGCCACATTTTCTAGTATTGAGAAGAAAGCGGCAATAGTAGGTCTTGCTATAAATAAGGGAAAGACCAAATATATATGGTGTCAACTCGAAAGGAAACACAACATTGACTAACTGGAGAGGACGTCACCATTGACAGGTATAATTATGAGGTAGTATTTACGTGACTTAATCTACCTCGGCTCCGCTACTAACTCTGATAACAACATCTTGTCAGAAATTGAACAAGGAATTACTCTTGCCAACCGATGTTTCTGCCACACTCGAACTACTGAGGAGACCCTTTATAAGATCCTGATCATCCATGCCGTGCTTTACGGCGCTTAAGCATGGACCGTATCAAAAGTGGATAAAGAAATCATTGCCCGTTTTGAGAGAAAAATTCTTCGAAAAATCCAAGAACTAAGGAGCTGTACAACGTTATACCCCCAGTCAAAAAAAAAACTTCGCATTGGACGTTTAAGATTGTTAAGACATCTAGACATCGGAAGCAGTAGTGGAAGACCTCGCCTTAAGTGGCGCGCATAAGTAAAAACTGTCCTCAACCAACTTGAAGTGCGCATCTGGAGGTAGTTAGCTAAGGACCAGACTAATTGGAGACGTATGTTGGTATCGTTTCACAGCAGAGCACGAAATTATTTTGAGATCCCAGAATGGTTGATACAACATTTTAGCCAAAAAAAAAATCCTGCATGTGGTAACATGTTTGCCAGGATTGAAAGATACATAATACAAGTCAATAACTCTTCTACGTTTCCCGTTAGTTTAAATTTTTCTTCCTATAACAATATAAAATATTTTTTTTTTACCAATATCATTGCTGTTCAAAAATAAAATCCTTTCTGTAATAAAATTAATTCACAACTCACTCTAATACATTGATTTACATAACATCCCACCCCCTTCAAAATGGTAATTTCTCAATCTCTTCCACTTTGAAAAAAGTTAAAATGACATATCTAACTATGCAAATTAACATCAAAAAAAATATATCACAGGATACACATTAAAATAATAAATAAATAAAAAAGGGCGGCAATTAATGAGGCCCATCACTATACATACCACAGAATAAACATTAACAAGTAGCGAGACAAGTAAGTTCAAACGTTAAGGTCTGCTCCCACCACAAGGATGGTATTTCATTTTTACGATTTTTAAATTGCCCAATAAAATTTCCAAACCGTATAAATTTCCATTTCTGTTCCTTTCTCAATATTCGCTCTCCTCCTCGCCCCCCTGTCATCCTCTGAATCTGACAGTATATGTTTGTGTGTGAGTTTTTGTATATTTTGACGAACGAAATTGAATTTAAAAGTTTAAATCCTGATGACGACTTGAAAGAAGGGATGACCATTTATTTCAACGAAGTTGGAAAGTATTAAACTATATCGGTCGTATATATTAAGACATATAGGCAGGTTGGTCATCAGAAGTGAAGTATACTTTCGAAACTTTGCCCGGTTTCAATATACACTTGCAATTCCTTCTACAATCCAATCAATTGCATACATTTCCTGAAAAATTTAAATTCCATTGACACTTTGCGAAATCAGAACAGCAATTCCATTTAAACCGTTGATTGCCATGCTTGAAAATTCAATCCACTAATGTGTTAAGACAGCAAAATACCCTACTCAAACTGCCAGCAGAATACCTACCATCAGCAACCGACGGAAGCTGGCAAAATGTGCTTGCTAAACCAAATTCAATGATTTCACATTAATTTCTCCAATTTTATCCTTCAATCCCACTGTGGCAGCAACCGCTGTTGCCCCACATCCTCCCCCCCCCCCATATTGGCAGGGACAAACAAACGAGCAAAGAGAAACCAACGCCAGCCAGCATATCCCGAACGCGACAGAGGCAAACGATTGGAGCAACCACATGTAACGAGCATCGATTAGAAGCACCACTAACCACTGCCACCACTACCATTGCCCGCGGCCTTATATAGTTTTAAGGATACCTACTACGTACGTATAGATGGATTTTCACTGTGAGAGTTTAGCTGTGATTTCAGTTTCGATATTCGAATGAACAACATCGCCACCGGCGGCAGTGTCAACTACGACCGACGCGACGGTACCGGTACTTTGACATAGGAAAACGTAAATTTTTACACCAAGTAGTATCTAAGCTTCGACAGCGGGCATTTTGCCTACCTCTTTCGATTTGAGCTGAATGTGGGCCACCCATTTATGACCTTCTTCGTCTCCTCTCACCGGCAAGCAGACACAGTTGGTGCGCTTAAGATGATGCTTCTGCAGGACGGGTAGGGAGCACAATTTTAAATACAAATTCAAACCCAAAGCCATTCAGGACGAGTCCAATACTCACTTCACATTTGCAGCCGCGTTGTTTCCGTCAATAAAAGGATTACGTTTACGACATGTAAAATCGTTTCGTCGACAAAATTTCCCGCAGTCACCCGTCCGCCTCCGCCCCGCTGTGTCACGAAAAATGAAACTTTTTTATGGGGCAATTTAAATGTTTACAGTTTTGAGTATAACGTAAAACACAACGAAAAAAAAAATCAGGGCGGGGCTGAAAAGGCGGACAAAAGGCAAAGTAAAGCGAAACTGAATATCAGCCCGAAAACATGTGTAATTCGATTTAGTCGTCATCATTGTCGTTTTGTTGTTCCGCCCGGCGACCCTTGTGCCTCATAAAACATTCTTTTCAACTGAATTGCACAGTCTCAACGCCCTGAGGAGGGTAGCGCTCGACTGGTGAAGCCCGACAAAAGTCGAATTTGAATGCAACACAACATTTTATTGAAATAATAAAGGAACAAGATTTTATTTTTCCATCGTTTGGGATTTTGTTCATCTGGTTTTTGTTGTTGGTGTTAGTTTGGTTCCTTTTGGAATTCCTGCTTTGGAATACCGTTGAGGAAAAGGTGAAGGCAAGCGATAAGAGTAAATAAGGGCATTAGAGTGGAGAGAGAGAGGATTTCTTTCTGATTTCCATATGTCGTGCTCAGCAGGATGAGTATGAGATGGATTGAATGCAAAGGAGGTAGTAGGTAGATATTATTTTTATTTACCTCCTTTGTGCTTAAAGGATGAAGGATGTGTGCATATGGTGTGGGTTATTATTGGATACTTTGCTACCAAGTGGAAAATACCGTAATATAATAAAAATGTGAATGGAAAAACGACAACAGCATGAGCATTGAGTGTAGAGTGAAGGTGCACTGCGTATGAGTTGTGGTTTGGTGAACAGCTTAATCCTTCTATAAGAGGATTGAAGTTTATCTTAATGGAAGGATGAAAGACATGTTGCCACGTATTGATGAAGTATTGTTATTTAAATTTGAAATGGCAGTTACGCCTGGGATTATAAAAGAGGGCATATATGCAAGTCAATATTGTGATCCGCGGTGGAGCGGTTATGTGTGCGGTTGGTCAAGCGAAAATGTACAGAAATAAAAGCGAATAGGTCCAAGAGCGAAGGCCAATATTTTTTTTTATAAAAATCTGCAAATAAAAAAAACACACTACACATCCCTTCCAATCGTTTGGATTTCATTCCTTTCATGTCTTTATAGTCCGAAAACGGGACATAGGTTTTTTTCAAATATTTTTTCAGTAAAAATAATAAAAGATTTTTGTATCCCCTTTTGATTCAGCACTGTAGAGTAGGACTGGGATGTTCAGAGTCTAAATATGATCACGTTAGCAGTTCGTATAAGGCCTTTATTACTTAATTGCATTCGAATGCCAAAGAGAAAGTTTGTCAAGAGTAATTTGTCACTTCTGACGAGGTGTCGTTGTCAGAATTATTAGCGGACCCGAGTAAGAGAAAATGCCTTACTGCTTCAATTTTGTAGCTGACGATTCTGACCTTATGTCCAAATTGTCATTGTATATACACTATATCGGTACCTACCGAATGTAAGGTCTGTAAAGTCCATGAAGAATTTTGATAGTGCAGTGAAAATTCTCTACAATCTCTACAATCTTGAATTTTGGGTGTCATAACATAATTTCATATTGCTTTGTATAGTTAGTCCCTATAAACGTAATCGAATACGCCTTTAAATGACCAGATGATTGGTACCGACTTGGGCATTTGACAGATTTGGTGTCTTTCTCTTACAAAGAGAAAGTTATTGTTTTCGTGAAAAAATTCTGCCTCGAAATTTTGATTGATTCTAACGTTACAATGATAGCAGAACCCAAAAAAGTGTTTTTTTTTTTTGGAATTCCGTCCGTGTGTCGGTTCGTCGGTCCGTCTGTCCGTAATGGTCTCTCCGATTTTCTTCCAACTTCGTTTTTTTTTTGGCTTTTATATACTTCACTACTATTACTGTTTGCAATAATTCCACGTAATTAGTTTTGGCCCAATTATCCCGTAACAGAATTTCCACATAGACATCGATTTCTTCAAATTCCGGAATAGACGTTTTAGCAAATTATGAAAATCATCAAGTTATCGCATGCTTGGCATTTGATCTAACGCCCAACTCGCTGTGAAAGAGTAAGTTGCGTATAACCCAGTCGTGCACCCACCACTCAATTTTTATAATAAGCACGCGCTAAAGGGTTTATGACTGCCCTTATAGTGTTTGAGCACAGCACGGACATTGGACAAATTGAGAAAAAGAATACAGGAGATACCGATGTCTGTTGGTTTTAAATTTTTGTAAATTGTAATGGAGAGAAAAACTGGTAAAGCATCCCACATTCGTGTTGTTCGGTTAAGGAATGAATCTGTATATTTCATAGTAAGTCCGAAGATAGGCATGGAGGATCAGATGATCTCCCTTCTTGTGAACCGAGCAAATAAATCTAAGATTTAGTTTTTCAAACAGGCATTAATCCCACCAAATTTTAGCTGATAGGCTTGAGTTTAGGTATGGTAACTACTCACCAAATCATCTACCGTAGGATTATGTAGATCGACAGAAAGGACATAACTTCCCGCCACCTATTATAGCTTTAGTTTATTTATTGATATTTTTAATTAAGTTCAGATGAGCAGTATTCTCCGCTGTCTTTGCCAATAATAAATTTTATATTAAATCTTACATTGGAAGCTTCTTTAATTTCCGCTTTGAAGCGGCATTAAACTTTAGGGTCACTGCATTGTGACAAATAATATTACTTTGCACACAAAAATAAACAGAGAAGCTAGCTTTGAAGCCCTATATGTCCAATTAATCCAGATATCCGTACTTGAATATTGACTTCAACAACGATGTGGTCCGAGTTGATGTTAATTCAGGAGTTCCAAAATATATAATCCATGCCTTTTATCTTAAGCAATGTGGCCACTTTGAGCTATCATCCGGACAAAGCCGTTTGTGTTTATGGAAACGGATGTGAAGAAACAACAAGTTATACTTATAGTGACATTTCGTTTCACGACAAAGTCAATTAGCCTGTCCCAACTTCCAACGTAGGCTTTGCACTTCGCCAATCGATTATAAGCTATTTCGACCAGATTGTAGAAATAACCGTAAGTGATGTAAAGCGTGAGGACAAAATTGGGACTAAAGCCTTCTCTAATGTCTCCGATGCATAAGACTTATTAGCTTCTCCCTATCCGACTAGTCCTGACTATATTAACTATATTTGTGAACGGGCCAAAACCAACATGACTCTCCAAATAAGGCAGTCCCGGGCTAATTAAAAATAATAAATAATATTCCTACTTATGGCAAATTCTTCCTCTACTACGTCTACCATCTGACTGGGAAACGAAGACTTTGCAGGCCGGAGTATTGATATATGGTGTTGAAGAAAAATTATAGCAACAATGGTTAACAAATGGTCAGTCAATGACTGCATAGACTTATATATATATACCAAGAGTGCTTTATACTCCTTTGTGACCTAACAGTACTTTGAAAAAGTACAGCGGTTTGCCCATGTCACATGTTTTATTAGGCTTTGTGGTAAAAAGTGCAAGAGTAATATAAATGTTATCTGGAAAAATAATAGAAGCAAAGGATTTCAACAGTGATTCTAAAGCAAATACTGTTCTTTTTATGTCATAAGCTATAAATAGTTTCTCTTGTGTTTCAGTTTTGTCAAGAGCCAAATATTGAAATCAGTGAAGTTTTAGTTTTATTAAAATGGGTCATGGATTCTGATCGCGAGTTAATGAACAAAATTAAGAAAATGTGGCAAAACAATGGATGAAATAGCACAGGTCATGAATTGTTCATGTATTAAAAAAGAAACCAGATGCAGACAACGGAAAACAACACCGCGTTTGGACCAACTGTTAGTACAACTATGCAAGAGAAATCCGTTTTCTTCTTCAACGGAACTAAAAAAATGAATTAAACGCCCAAGTAACATGTCGCACAATAAGAAACAGACTAAGAAAAGCTCGGCTTCCTGGAAGGAGTCCCAGAAAAGTCCCGTATTTGAGCCAAAAAAATATAAAACAGAGACTGATTTTCGCCACCAAACACCTCCGCCGTGCAAATTGGAATAACGTCCTATGGTCGGATGAAACCAAGGTCAACATGTTTGGTTCCGATGGGAAAATGTATGTGAGACGCCCAAAGAACTCAGCGTTTGATCAAAAATATACCAAAAAGACAATTAAACATGGTGGAGGGCAGTTTACTGCTTTGGGGGTGCTTTTCGACGTCTGGGGTTGGGCCAATATTTTGGATTAAGGACAAAATGTGTGCCGTAGACTATGTCCAAATCATAAACTCAGTTATGCTTCCATTTGCTGAAGATAACATGCCGATAAAATGGGATTTTAGGACAATGACCCTAAGCACACCTCAAAGTTGACAAAAGAATGGTTTCACAAAAATAAAATAAACGTTATGGAGTGGCCATCACAGTCCCCCGATCTCAACCCAATAGAACACATATGGGGCGTTCTTAAGCGCAAGATCGGAGACTTTAAGGCCAAAAAAACAAGCATGAATTATGGTCACATATTCAAAATGCATGGTACTCCATACCTGCCGAGACCTGTGCTAACCTAGTTCGTTCCATGGGACGAAGATGTGAAGCTGTAATACAAAAAAAGGTGGAACGACTAAGTACTAAAAGAGATTAAAACACTTTTACTGTTAAATAATTCCTTACTTCCAAAAAAGCAATATTTTAATTTTGTTTCTATTATTTTTTTCAGGCTAAAATAACGAAAAACTGAAATCAATTTATTCATTTTATATACATCCTCTTTATTAAAAAAAAATGTAAATATTTGTAAAATACTATTAAGAATAAGTTAGTATATGTTAAATTTTCATAATTTTTCAGAAACTTGTTATTTCATTAATAATCGACATGACACACAAAAAAGGAGACCTTCTGAACTGCGCCAACTACAGAGGCATAATTCTACTCAACATCGCTTACAGGATCCTCTCTGCCGTAATATGTGAACGCTTGAAACCGTTTACCAACAACCTGATCGGCCCTTATCAGTGTGGTCTTAGGCCAGGAAAGTCCACAATCAATTAAATTTTCACACTTCGCCAGATCCTGGAAAAAACCCAAGAAGTCCAAATCGATACCCACCACCTATTTATTGATTTCAAAGCCGCATACGACAGCATTTATAGAGGCGAACTATACAGAGCCATATCTAGTTTTGGTATACCGCCCAAACTCGTCCGTTTGTGTAGGATGACGATGGAGAATTCTCGCTGCACCATCAGGGTCGGAAACGATCTCACCGACACATTCGATACCAAAAAAGGATTTAGGCAAGGCGATGCGCTGTCATGTGACTTCTTCAATTTGATACTTGAGAGGGTTGTGCAAAACTCCCGAGCCAACACCAGAGGCACAATTCTCCAAAAATCGGTGCAACTACTAGCATACGCCGACGATATTGACATCATTGGTAGGACTCAACGTGATGTCATAGCCACGTTTGCTAGTATAGAGAAGGAAGCGGCAAAAAAGGATTTAGCAGCAAATGAGGGTAAGACAAAATATATGCTGTCAACACGAAAGGACACACAACATCGAATTGGACAGAACGTCACCATTGACAGATACAACTTTGAGGTAGTACGGAACTTTGTTTACCTCGGCTCCTCTATTAACTCTGACAGGAACATATCGTCAGAAATCAAACTAAGAATTACTCTTGCCAATAGCTGTTTCTTCGGGCTGATAAGGCAATTTAGTAGTAAAGCCCTCACTCGAACTACTAAGGAGATCCTATATAAGACCCTGATCATCCCAGTCCTGCTCTACGGCGCTGAAGCATGGACCGTATCAAAAGCGGATGAAGAAATCCTTGGTCGATTCGAGCGAAAAATTCTTCGGAAAATCTGCGGTCCCGTTGGCGTTGACGGGCTATGCAGACGAAGATTCAACCACGAACTATACGAGCTGTACAGCGACATACCCCTAGTCAAAAAAAACTCCGCATTGGACGTTTAAGATGGCTAGGACATGTAGAACGAATGGACACCAATACTCCGGCTCGCAGAGTCTTCGATTCCCAGCCAGACGTCGGACGCAGTAGAGGAAAACCTCGCCTTAAGTGGCGCGCACAAGTAGAAACCGACCTCAACCAACTTGGAGTGCGCGACTGGAGGCAGTTAGCTAAGCACCGGGCTAATTGGAGAGGTATGTTGGTTGAGGCCCAGGTTCATCCCGGACTGTAGCGCCACTTAACGAACGAACGAACGAATCGACATGAACAAATTTTGTTTCTATTATTCCCCGGTTTTGGTTTTAGCATGTTCGTCAACAAAAAGCGCCGGTTGTTTTGTCACAAAAATGGTTTTCACGTAATTTAGCACAACCCTGATGGTAACCCTCGTTTTGATCCCAAACAACATGCTGGAACTCCCCGGCAGTTATTCTGACCAGGAGTTTATTACATTGTATTTGCATATCGTTCAATCATTACTATCAAATAAGGCGGATAAACCTGATTGGATGAGACCAGTATCTGATGATTAGACATACTGGCAGGGAAAATAAGCAAAATTGATTTGAGGTCTAAATTGCTACATTAGAAGGCGACCGGTGCCTATACTCTTCCTACAAATCATCAATCATTTTTAATTAAACTTAAAATTTTGTGAAACTAATCCTTTATTAATATATTAATATGCATAATGCACATAACACAGCCTCTCCAAGAATGCTCAATATAAATTCATAAAAAGTGGTTGGTTACGAACTTAATTTCAAATAAATTTTGTTAATTTTTTTTTAAATTGTACCTACACATCACTAATTTCGATAATACTGCCCATCTAAAAGTTCCGCCATTTCAAATTCAATTATGATCCCGTGGTTAGCTTTACAGTACCCACAGTAAACTACATTTCGCAACAACACCTGTTGTGTTTCTGGATAGGTACTATCCAGTCGTCTAATGGAAATGTATCAGGAAATATTCCATTATCAACAAGGACTTCTTGGAAATCCCCTACAAAAATGTTTCAAGTATTGGAAAATCCAGATGAATTGTGTTCCACTTCCATGAAAGCTAATGAAAGCTTCAAGCTTTCAATGAATTTGGGCGGGTAAAAGTTTTTCCAATTCATCGAAAAGTTTCCATCTAAAACTTTTACAACCGACGTCATAACCAAAAGCATCCCATGCATGCCCCATATTACAACAACTCACATAAAACACTCTAAAAAATTAAATAACAAAAAAAAATAAATAAAAGTTACGGATGCTATTCCTCTCAACGAGACTCTAGAGCCTTTCTTACAAAGCAATCCTCCCCCCAAAAAGGACCTTCAACATATCAACAAAACGAGAGCCAATTTATTGATTTCAATTTAAAGACATCCTTCTCAAAAAAAAAAAAAATAACAACCGTCAGTTGGAGTGTCTGAATACAAATCTAATCTGATGGCGTAATTGATTGGATATTCATACTAGATCCCGATGGAGAGAAAGGACACGGAAAAAGGATTTCCTACCCCATCACCAGGAGACGACACAAAGTCGATAGGTAGATAATCCAATACAGAAGGTCACGATGGAAATTATATTTCGGGAACATTTTCTCTTCAACAAATGACCTCTGCTTCAATGGAATGTCCCTATCCCTCTGGGAAGCTTCAGACATGTTTTAGCGAAAAAATCCAGCAAAGTGACCTGCATTAAGGGATTTCCATCTTAATCTTTTATTCGTTTATCAGGTTATACCTTCCATTCCAAGTTCCAACATTAGCCTCCTCTCATCGAATATCAAGTTACTTGTTTTTGTATCACTATCATCGCCATGACATGGGCATTCCATTAGCCGATGACGCATCGTTATGCCATTAGGGGTATACAACTTATTTTGCCTTAAAGAGCATTCGGAGGAATATGGCAGCACTCCCGACTTCCTTACTGATTCCTCCTCTATCAGAACAACAAGCCCCTTTGATTATCCGTTTGTTGGCGTTCGATTAATTTCGGGAGCATCATTCCATTCTGCCGCTGGATATTTACCCACCAACCAGACTATATTCCTTGTGTACAATCTTTCGATTTGAATTAATTGCTACAATAGCTCGTTTGTCTCATTTACTACGCCATCCAGATATCCTAATCAGATAATGGATGATGCTTGGGCCACAGATTAGGTCTTACTTCTCATGCCAATTTGATGGTAGAGACGAATGATGTTTGAATGTGGAATGGCTGTGAAACGATATACCTAATCACAGGATATACTAATTATATACATCCTACTTGGGAAAGAATATAAATATGCCTTCAACAATCTCACATTTCTCGATCTTTTGATTATTTACCACTCATTGGAAGAGAAAACTCCTTCAGGTGCCTATTCTTGACAAGTCAAGGTCACGCACTAAAATAACTCAATTTGAAAACGAGAATAAACAAATGCCCATTGTTATCCTGGAATTGAAATTAGACTCATTTTATAGAGCATAGAGAAAGCCTTTTATGTAAGAGGGGGCCTTTTATTCCAATTCTCCAGGAGAACGTTTTAAAGGTGTTAAATTACAAACATAAACTGGATATAGCACTTTCACCATTACAGACGTTTCGAAATTGTCTACGACTGATTGTCGATGTAGAAGGATTGTATGTCGTGACCACGAACCTGGGGCGCAACAACAATTGCGACAGCAAGGTATCCCAACAGGACATTTGGAATTTTTAATCAAACTCGTAAAATGTGAGTTTATTTGTGCTAGTAAAAGCATTTGTATTGCGTTGGTGTTGTTTTTTATTTGCCTTTGCAAAGGACTTCTTTTCAATTACGAAAAAAATTGCAAATGAAAGAGTTTCCATTGAATTATAGTGGACATCGTATTTTAGCAATTTATGGATGTCGTCTGTATTCATTATTGCAATGAATTGGGCGGTGAAACTGAGAATTTTCTGAGAAAAAATTAATTACATAACCAGCAGGGTTCAATCGGGGCGAGAAAAACATGTCAGAGGTGATTTCAACTCATTCATGGATAATTAATTTTCATGGAAACAATGTCTTCAAATTTATCATCAACTTGAAATTAAGGGCATGTTTTGCCTATTCTTCTAATTAATGATGTTCTATATCTTATTAATGCCCTCACATAAGTTAATAACTTGTACTGGGTAGATTGCTGTGCTGAAAGACTGACCTAGATCATTGATGGATTTGAGCTTATAAATTGATAAGGTGATTTGTATTTCTTTATTAATTAATTCACACAAAATGTAATTTTGACAGAAAATACATATTTTTAATAAGAAAGCTTTATTTTTTTTATTGATTCATAGAGTATATAGATTGGGGTTAAGTATAGAATAAAACATCGGATAAATGGTCACCACCAGTACGTACTCATCTATTGAAAGATTCGTATAATTGTGGCTGAATTTCATAAATACACCACCAAATTTCCTCTTTCAAGGCGTTGGTGGTCTTGGGCTTGTTTGCAAAGCAATTTGACTTCAAAAAAAAGTCCAATGGCATTAAATCGCAAGATCTGGATGGCCAATTCGGATCACAAAAACGGCCGATTACACGATTAGAAAATAACTCCAGCAGTAAGCGAATTCTTTCTCTGGTTCTGTGGCATATGGCACCGTCTTGCGAAACTAGAAGTTGTCACATCCATATCTTGTAATTTAGGCACTAAAAACTGGGTTATCATGTCACGATAATAAACAGAATTAATTTTTACTGTCTGACAGGCCGCATTTTTTGAAGAAGAATGGTTCCATAATGCCTCCAGCCCAAAATCCTCACCAAATAGTCACGTTATGTGGATGCATTTGTTTCTCAACACGCACGATGATTTTGTTGTTATAAAATCAGTAGTCATTAGTATGGTCATTACTCATTAGTCTTCAGTTCTTGAGTCATTTGAACTTTGTAAGAATGAAGTTACAAGTCTTCGGTGAGAATTAGCTGTAAAGAGCTTCTCTAAATGCCCAATTCTTGACTACGGTGTCGAATTGATGTTCCTGGACTGTCAGTAATACTCTCTTCGATGTCTTCTTTTGAAAGACTTGTGACAGGACACTCAGAGTGTCTAAGATCACCAATTGATTCAGTCTCCCTGAATTTTTCAAGTATTCTCCTTGATTCTTATTCTTGGTCTTTCATGAGCCGCGCCATTTTTACTAACCCCGAACTGTCAGCTGTCATATTGTTATCTTTTTTTCAGTTGGCAATACATTACTTATAAATGGTGCAGAATTAACTTATCGTTGTATATGGTAGTTCTATTTTATCAATAGTAGATATACCTTGATACAGAAAAAAAGGAGACCAAACTAGGGTCCATTCAAAAACTCAATAATTAAACCTATAGTTGAGGTTCTTAAGATACAATACACCAATTTAAGTCACAAAACATCGAAAATTATCATCCAAATGCCAGTTTGACATTCGGTAAACTATCGCTACAAAATAGGTTCCAAATCTGTGTTTTCTGAAAGAATTTGTTGTAATTATGTTTACCTACATATTTATTTTTATTATAAAATCACAACATTACAATTAGATAATTATGAAAAAAATTATAAAAAAATGCCCACTATTCAGTTGTCGGAAACCCAATTAGAAAAGTCCAACCTTTTCACAGACAACATTTTTTTTTTTCATTTTTATTCAAGTCTTCTTTTATATATTTAATAAGAAAAAAACAGGCCTAATAAAACCATTTTACAATATAAAAATTTCATCTTTTTTTGAAATGTGTTTGATACCAATGGAGAAGAGTCGGTGAAGCCCGACGGATGAGGTAAAAAATGTTCATGAGGAAAAAAATGATCAAGTAGGAAACGAAGACCGAAGCATGGTGTGCTATCATATGGGTATGAATATCGTGCCCTGATTATATGATCAGCCTTGAATTATGTAGGGAGAGAAGAATCCCTTTGGTTGATGTTTGATAGTGCATGAAGATTAGGCGGATTTATGTATTTAAGACTAAAAAAAGTTTGTACGGCACATATTCATAATGTTCCATGTGTAATTGGAAAATTTTCAAAATTTTAAGCAATTTGACGAAATTGCAACTACCTAATTACAAAATACAGTAATTCATTTAAAAATGTCAATAAAATAATTTGAAAAAAATATCTTAAATAAACGGCCCATCAAACTATTACGTTTGACACAAAAAAGAGGACCTTTTTGTTACTCTTGGATCTTTGTCAGACTTTTGCAATAGAAGGAGCAGCGAAAAAAACTTAGGTGCTGTCACTTTCACGATTTCAACCAGGGAAATAGTTGTCCAAGGCAGTAACCACTAGGCCTACACAAAACAAAACCAATAAAATTTACAAAAGGCATACTTTTTTAACTTCCCCAGTATGAGAAGTAGGTATTAAGGAATTCTATAATGGCTCAAAAATCTAAAAATCAGATAATCTGCCCTAAGAAGGTATCCGTCGGAGCGGAAAATTTTCCGCAACGCATACTTCGTCGGACATTAAATTTCATTCGAGGTATGTGTCATCGGAAAGAAATACTACACAAATGCGACGACGAAGCTTTTACTGTTGAGGGGTGTTTTTTTCATTTGAGCTCGTCCTGGAAACACAAATTCAAACGATTAGTACGAAAATTACTTAAATAAATAGTTTTATATAATAACATACATTTTTCTATTACTCCACTTCGTAAACAAATTCCGCGAAGAATTTGTGTCGGAGGAAGTCGGATAAAGAATTGCACTTAGCTGTCAAAAATTGAACGAAAGATGTACCTGAACGCACTTCAATTTTACACTATTGGACATTCATCCAACAATCAGAGTGCGTATAGAGCCCGTAATAATCTGCCCCATTATGATATCCGTTCCGAAAATAAAATTCGCTTCATGGTACTCGTTCCGATCAGCTCTGCGGAACATTTCTCCGACGAACAATGTAACGCACATCGGTGTCTACGTTTCTTTTCAATGGGTTGAATTTTTTGTATCAGTTTTTGACAGCCACACGCCAATTTCTTTCCGATGCATGGTCTCCGATATCTCAACGCGGAAAGAAAGAAAAAGTGAACAAAATGTAAGCAATGAAATAATTTAATTTATTGAAAACTGTTGTTTTAGGGAAAATTTAAACGATAATAAAGGGTGATCCATTTCGAGGTTCCCTACTTTTTTAAAGAAAAAAACACAGAAAATTCAAATTTAATGGAGAATGTTTATTATCATTTGAAAGAACATTCTTTGGCATTTATTTTTTGAAGATTATGTCTATCAAATGTTGGCCGTTGCTACGTCGCAGATGGTCCATCCGTTGAGTCCAATTTTCGATCACTCGTTCGAGCATTTCGACTGGTAACTGGCGAATGACACAGGACAAAGTCGAACGGTGTGATATCACACGATCTTGGTGGCCAATCGACCGTCCCAAAACGTGAAATTATGTGCTCACCGAAATGTTCTATCAATAAGTCCATTGATTGATGCGATGTGTGGGAAGTGGCGCCGTCATGCTGAAACCAAATGTCGCCGAGATCACGAGCTTCAATTTCAGGCATCAAATAGTCGGTTATCATGGCACGATAACGGTCGCCATTGACGGTTACGTTCAAACCGGCATAATTTTTAAAGAAATATGGACCGATGATTCCACCGGCCCACAAACCACACCAAACCGTTGTTTTTTCAAGATGAAGTGGCAGTTCTTCAATCTCTTCAGGTTGCTCTTCGTCCCAAATGCGGCAATTTTATTTGTTTACATACCCATTGAGCCAGAAATGGGCCTCACCGCTAAACAAAATTTGCCTCGAAAACGTCGGATCTTCTTGGAACTTTTCAAGAGCCCATAGAGCGAAGCGATGTCCCTTGGGAAGGTCGAGCGGCTTCAGTTGTTGCACAAGCTGTATTTTGTACGCTTTCAATTTAAGATCTTGACGTAAAATGCGCCAAGTCGTTCCATACGTCAGTCCGAGTTGCTGCGAACGGCGCCGAATCGACTCTCTACGGTATTCGTGTACACTCTCAGCTACGGCCGCTATATTTTCTTCACAGCACGTTCTGTGAGGACGTGGTCTATTCGGTCGAATATTATCCAATAATGAATGCTGGGTCTCAAAATGGGTGATGGTGTTGCGAATAGTACGCTCAGTAGGCCGATTATGTTGACCATAAGTTGAGCGAAGTGCACGAAACACATTCCTCACAGAACGTGAATTTTCATAATAAAGTTGAACGATTTGTAAACGTTGTTCACGCGTAAGTCTTTCCATTATGAAATGCCAAACAATACTAAACAAAAATAACATGAAAGCATGACACGACTCACACGTGATTTCTCAAAAAAGGCTATTGAAAAAAGTATCTCTACTTGGATCACCCGTTATGATCAGCCTTGAATTATGTAGGGAGAGAAGAATCCCTTTGGTGGATGTTTGAATGTGAATGATGATTAGGCGGATTAATGTATTTAAGACTAAAAAAAAGTTTGTACGGAACATATTCATAATGCTCCATGTGTTATTGGAAAATTTTCAAAATTTTAAGAAATTTGACGAAATTGCAACTACCTAAATACAGTAATTCAGATAAAAATGTCAATAAAATAATTTGAAAAAAATATCTTAAATAAACGGCCCATCAAACTATTACGTTTGACACAAAGAAGAGGACCTCTTTGTTACTCTTGGATCTTTATCAGACTTTCGCAACAGAAGGAGCAGCGAAAAAAACTTAAGTGTTGTCACTTTCAGGATTTCAACCAGTGACATAGGCCCACACAAAACAAAACCAATAAAATCTACAAAAGGCATACTTTTTTACTTCCCCAGTATGAGAAGTAGGTATTAGGGAATTCTTTAATGCCTCAAAAATCTAAAAATCAGATAATATTCATGTTTTGAGATATACTGAATTCTTAAACAAATGTATGACTGCCGCCTACAGTATTTCTGTATATAATGACAAAGTCTGTATTTAGTTTAAAGAAAAATTATTTTACCCATGATTTCAGGATCTTGTTTGTTCTAATGAATTCCTCTTCTGCAATTCCTCCTTTTTTTAATAGCGTTGTTTTCACGGTTATTATTAATCAATTATCTTGTCTTTATGAATTTTGTGTTCAATATGCATTGCCATTTCATCATGAATAGACTAACGCGCGCTTACTAATTGTGGAAATGTGGAAATGTATTTCGAAATCAGCGAAATTGTTGTAGAGTTCTTCGTTTTTCATAAAACTACCACACTATTCATAAAACTACCACAAAATTCCGAACCCATTTTACACTATTGGACATTCATCCAACAACCAGAGTGCGTATGAGCCCTTAATAATCTGCCTTATCATTATATCCGTTCCGAAAGAAAAATCCTCCGATTTCGTACGAATCGGAGAATTTCGCTTTATGGTACTCGTTCCGATCAGCTGTACGGAACATTTATCCGACGAACAATGTAACGCACATCGGTGTCCATTTTTATATCCTATCCCATAGGGGTATATTAGTTTTGATACATAGCTTGTAACAGCTACATATACCTCAAAGTATATGGATCGACTCAGAATCGATAGCTGAGTCGATTTAGCCATGTCTGTCCGTCCGTACGTCACCAGTTTTGGGCCTTAAATTTTGAGCTAGAAGGATGGAATTCAGTACACGTGCTCTTTGTTGTTCCCAACAGAACAAGTTTTTTTTTTTTTTTAAATCCGCCCACTGCCATGCCCCATTTTTAGAAAAAGGTATTTTTTGGCCAAACCGTAAGGAATTTTAAAAAAGTATCTTAGAAACGTTGTTAGACAATCGTAATATATATATTTCGTTCATATAAAGTTTTTGGCCACGCCCACTTTTTGGGGGCGTTTTTAATAAAAAAACCTTTTCTGGTCAAATTTTAAAATTTTCGAAAAAATGCAAAATTTTGATGCAAAATCATTGGCTTAATATAAACATTTCCTCAATAGACCATTTTACCCACGCCCATTTTTTGGGGGCGTTTTCTTACAAAAACCATTTGTATGCCCTACTCCAAGGCATATGCAAAGAAAAACGTTGTTTTTTTGTCGAACCATAAAAGAATTTGATTAACCTTCTGAACAATATGTTGTGACAACGTCATTTTCAATACTTTATGACCATAAAGACCACATTTTGGGGATATTAATTTTAAGGATGAGATGGGATAGGGTATTAAACGATCCGCACAGCGGATTGTAGCCTTCTCATATGTTTTGTATCTGTTTTTGACAGCCACACTCCAATTTCTCTCCGATGCATGGTCTCCGATATCTCATCGCGGAAAGCAAGAAAAAGTGAACAAAATGTAAGAAATGAAATAATTTAATTTATTGAAAACTGTTGTTTTAGGGAAAATTCAAACGATAATACAAGCACCAAACAATATGAGCGTTTAGTTGAGTTGATGCATGAGAAGCCCGACGTAGCTCGGAACTTCATCAAGAGGACTCCAGAAGAGGTTCCTGATTTTTGCTGATGTCAAATGAATGCGTTGATGAACCTTAAGAAAATGGATAATATAAGGTAGAAAATTTCTTTCCGAACGGATACGATGATATGGCAGAATGAGAATATTGCTGCAGTAGAAGAGAGTATTCGTGAAGGACGCCGTGTTATAAATCAGTTCGTTGCCGTTCTTAAGGTTCGGCCATCTCTTATGGAACGTTTGGTTTTTTTTGAAACGTGATCTTGGTTTGAAAGCGAAGAATTGAAGCCGACTGACTTTGGTTTATATTTTAATTTTTGTTTGCGGGCCTTGGAGCGGCTTCAAATTTCTCCATTTATTTGTATCGGACTTTTTTTTTACAACAAAGCTCATTTGTAGTTACGTTAATAAAATTGACGTAACTTGGCCGATTAACAGCCGGAGCCCATCACCAGCTACCATTCCAACCCCAAAAATACATTGTTTGGTGCGGTTTATTGGCAGGCGGCATCATTGGACTATAATTCTTAAAAATTCGGAAGGAGCGCGTGTTACTGTTAATGGAGATCCCTACAGAATTTTGGTTGCCGAATTCAAAATATTGGTGTAGCTGACTTGTTGTTTCAATAGGATGGCGCTACATGCCATACAGCTAACGAAGCAATCACTTTATATAGGGAAACGCTCGATAAAAACATCATCTCAAGAAATGTTCCTGCCAATAGGCCACCAAGATCTTGTGATTTGACACCATTGGATTACCCTTTATGGGAATATGTGAAATATTTTATTTACGTCGATAAATCCGAACGATTGAAGCTTTGGAAGCCAACATAACTCTTGTTATTCATGGAATACCGGCCGATATACTTGAAAGAGTGATAAAAAATTGGACACTCGGAATGGACTATTTAAGAGTTATTGGCTAACATTTGAAGGATATTATCTTTAAACATTCCGCAATACATCGATTGTTTTTTGTTTTATTTATAAAAAAAGTCAGGAAGCTCCTATTGGATCACCCTTTAGCATAAGATTTTAAGACTTAATATTTGTTGGTCAACATCAGCCTTAGAGTCCAGGAGCCAAATTCCGAAAGCGTGAGTTTTCTGCCATGTAAACACTTCACAAAACTCACATTCACAACCTGGGTACACCCATAGCAGTTTGTGTGATTCCGCAACATGCTGTGAGTTTGAGTGTGCTAAATGAATGTTTTTTGTCAGCGGAGTGAACTGAATTCATTTTCATTACATAGTGGTGAACAATATTTTCGGTTCGTCCATTTTATTCACGTTTCCTTATTCACAGCCGAAAAGAGAGTGAATTATTTGTTGTCCTTGTGTACACGGCAACTGTCAAAAAACGCACTTGCACGCTTGCGGAATCGGAACAAGACAGTGAGCATATTTTTTCGTGTACACAGCATAACTCACCGTTGCGTAATTCGGCCCTAGTAGTGAGTAGCTAACTCGGTCTTATCTACTCAGTGCGAAAAATTGTTAGATAGGTGTTATAATACTTGATTTATATGTATCGGGTTTTTCAATAAGAGCGCTACAAACGTTTTTTTTAAATAAAACAAAACCGGTTTTGGATATCAATGAAATTCTTTATTCCTGTGAAAGTACGTTCGATGCCATTATATATGGAACTCGATTTATTTTGAATGGCCACCACGGGCACGCTTGCAGAAGTCCAGACGCTGAACCCAATTTTCGCTGATTTTCAAGCATAAATCGGCTGATACTGCTGCAATTTTACGTTCGATATTCGTACGAAGTTCATCAATCGTCGCTGGCTTGTTGGCATAGACCATAGACTTGACGTAACCCCACAGGAAATAGTCTAACGGCGTCAAATCGCACGACCGAGGCGGCCAAGCGATTGGACCATTTCGTGAGATAACACGTTCTCCAAACTTGGTTTCCAATAAATTGATTGTGACATTCGCTGTATGGCTTGTGGCTCCTTCTTGTTGGAACCACATGTCCTCTTAGTCCATATCATCCAATTGGGGCCAAAAATATTCGGTTATCATTGAAGGGTAGCGATTCCCATTCACAGTAACGTGCCGGTCTTCATAATCACGGAAGAAGCACGGCCCAATGACGCCGCCGGCCCATAAACCACACCAAACCGTAATTTTTTCAGGATGCAATGATGACTCATGGAGTACGTGTGGATTGCTGCCTGACCATTACCGCATATTTTGTTTATAGACGAAGCCATTCAGCCAGAAATGAGCCTCTTCGCTAAAGATGATTTTTCGATGAAAATCCGAATCATTTTCAAGTTGTTGCTCAGCCCAATTCACGAACATACGACGCTTCTGGTGGTCAAGCGGCTTCAGGTCTTGCGTCAATTTAATCTTGTAAGGATGTAGGCCAAGATCTTTTCGCAAAATTCGTCACAACGACGTCACAGAGATGCCCAACGCTTGAGAACGAGGTGTGAGAGACACATTTGACACATTTCAACTGAAGCCTCAGCGGCAGCAATATTCTCGACACTACGGGCACTTCCTTGTCTCACTGGCACGGGAACATTTTGTACTGTGCCCGTGGATTCAATTTTTCCACTAGACGCTCAATTGTTAATCTGATAGGAAGATTATGACGACCACAAATTGGACGTAGCGCTCTTAACGTTGAGGCCACTGACTACGAATTTCGGTAGTAAATTTTAATAATTTCGACTCTTTGTTGGCTCGTATATCTTTCCATCATGAAATGGAAAATCTTACTGAAGAGAAATGTCAAAAGAGCGGCAAGAAATATGGCGTCAATTGCTGACCCCGTCGCTCTACTTTTGTAGCGTCCCTGTTGAAAACCCCTTTTTAAAAGGACAGGAATAATTTGAGATCAGTCTTTTGAAAAAGAGGTAAAACAAATTGAGTCTTTCACGTGCACTGCAGTGTTATGTATGTATGAAACGAAATAATAGAATAGCATATCATATACAAAGATATTTCAAAAAGAGTTTTTTTTAATGTATTTCTAAACAAAACAAAAAAAAACCACTCCAATCATATTAATCTAATATTGGTCAAATAAAGGTTAACCACATTTGAGACAATCGAATGATTGATATCTGAATTTCCTGTCAATATGTCACTACACTAATTAATTGAAATTTAACCGGTTACCGCAAGTGCGCTGCATAATATCTCACAATTAACCACATTTTTGCGGTTGCTTTTGTGTCGAGTTTGTGAAAATCAATTATCCGTATTGGTCCTATAAATTTCATTGAACTCGTATAGTTTATGTTTCCTTAATGGAAATACAATAATGTCATAATTTGTTGGTCGTTTACGACCACCCTCTAAAAATAACAGACATTGTGGCTGTACTGGAGTGGATATATACGCGATTCTAGGATTTTCAACGAAAGCACGATAAAATAACATCTTGAACGGGGTGACTTTCAAGGACCTCTGTTGGGTGATGGCGGATATAAATGCACCAACCATCTTTACACATCTGTCCTGAATCCTGCTTCATCAGATGAAGAAAAATGTAATACCGCTCAGCTCACACCTCGATGGGAACTACAATTGAGGGAATGTTTGGCACATGGAAATTCAGATTTTGCATTTTACTTACTGGAATCAGAGGGTCATTGGAAAAGTTTTTTTACATTTACATTACATATCGTTACGTTAGCCGTGCTTCATGATTTATATATTCTTCAAGTTGTTAACCTATCAGAACTAATTTGCATTTGTTTTCATACCGAAAAAAACCGAGTTTGTGCTGTTCACAAATAGAAGAACAATACCACACTTCGAACCACAAGCTATAGAAGGAATACAACTTAAAACAGCTGAAAGTGCGAAATATCTGGGAATAATTCTAGACAGGAAGCAGGAGTTAAGAAAGCAGCAAATGCTTTCTACGCATGTAACCGAATATTCGGCAGAAAGTGGGGACCTAGCCCCAAAATAATCCTGTGGATGTATACGGCTATCGTGCGACCAATACTCACATATGGCAGTATAGTCTGGAGGCAAGCCACAGACAGAGCAACCAACTTGAAGCAAATGACAAAAATACAAAAACTAACGTGTATAGGGACAACCAGTGCGATGACCCCAACCTCTGGATTGGAGGTGATTCTGAATCTGCTGCCCTTGGATCTATACATGCAGGAATCAGCTGCCAAAAGCTCCTCGAGGATCAGCCAAACAAACAGCTGGATCCCAAGCCACGCTGGGCATGCGCAGGTCCTAAAGAAATACGTAGGGAGCGTAGTAAACTCTGACTATCTATCTCCCTATCTAGATTTCGATAGACCCTTCACCTGCTCGTTTCCGAGCAGAGACGAATGGGACCAGAATGAACCCACAAAAAGGAAATCGATATTCATCTTCACAGACGGATCAAAGATGGACTGTGGAACAGGTGTTGGCATATTCTCAGAGGAATTAGTAATACACAAATCAATCAGGCTTCCTGATCATAGTAGTGTGTTCCAGGCTGAGGTGCTAGCAATCGCTGAAGCGGCTCATTTGGTGTCAATAATGGAAATACCACACAGTGGTATCACCATATTCATTGACAGCCAAGCGGCTATAAAAGCAGTATCTGCTATCGAAATTAAATCAAAGCTAATTCGCCGCTGTCGCGAAGAGCTCAAGGTTCTCTGCTCACAGCATAATGCAGATCTCTGCTGGGTTCCTGGTCACAGGGATATAGACGACAACGAGATGGCCGACGAACTGGCAAGAAATGGATCTGCTACAGATCATGATCAGGCACTACAAACGGTCGACCCACCACTCTGTAACCTCAGAGAAAGAGTGGAATACAAAACCCGAATGAAAGCCAATACCAGGTGGAAGTCATTGACTACCTGCGAAATATCTCGGAAGCTCTGGCCAGAATACAACGGAAACCGAACCAAAAAACTTTTGCGGTACGACAGAAGCTCCTTATCTAAACTGGTAGAACGCTCTAACTGGTCACAACTTTCTCAGAACCCATGCAATGAAATTAAATCTCAAGGATGACGATATCTTTAGAGGCTGCGGCGATGAGGAAACACACGAGGATACACCTCACTTCCTCTGTCACTGCCCGAGTCTCTGTCACCTGATTAACAAAACACTTGGAAGCTACTACTTCCAAGACATCCAAGAGCTTTCCGATATTTCATTACCCTATCTTTACAGGTTCCTACGAACATCAGGATGGCTGGAAGAGTGGAGTAACCCATAGTAATGATAAGGAAGGACGTAATTCCACCAAGGGTATCACAATGGGTCCACATGGACCTAAGTGTGGCGGAATAGAGAATCCTCTACTCCACCAACCCGTAAACCTAACCTAACCTAACTTTTCATAGATAATGATGAATTAAGCGAAGACACCAACATTGCTTCAACTCCAGCAAGCCCTCGCCAAGAACCTGTATCACACCTCAACACTCGAAGATCTTATATTTTTACCCATTTTCCTAATACCTAAATGCATGAAAGAATCAAATTTAAAATAAAATTTTAGTATGGAATATGACAGGTGAAGTGTTGCCAATTTTTGTCTTGATTTGAGTGCCAGAGAGCGGATTGTTCAGATAAAAAAAATGTTTATTAATAAAACAACCATCGCGCCAATGATGAACTGCCGCGCAGATGGTCTGGATTCGATTCCCAGCCGTAGCAACACCAAAATGATTTTTCACTGGCCCTCCTCTCATGATGATCTGACAAAATATCTGTGTAGTATCAATTGTCAAGAATAGTTATATCAACTTATCTGTTAGGAATTGGCATAAAATAGGAGGTCCAGCCATCTTACAAGAAGTACACATGCACAAATGAATGGTTGTGAGAAAGCTAAGCCCTGAAAATTCTGCGGCAGATGCATCGTTTTGTAACTGTATACTGACTTTGTTGGCTCAATAGACCTGCTTGCCGTGTATTTGTTATGCTCTTAGCGAAGTCTCTGTTAAAATGGCTGACAAAAATATCGATTTTTATCTCCTGTCATGCAATACCTAGTTCGATTATTTGTGCAATGGAAAGGTATTGTTTTCTTTACATACAAACCTGCTACAAAAGAAGCCAAAGTACGAATGCGGATATACACAATGTGACAATAAATGCGAAATAATGTAAAAGGCTGCTGGACATTGCGGTCTTCCTGCCAAGCTATAACGGGTGATCCAAGTAGAGATACTTTTTTCAATAGCCTTTTTTGACAGATCACGTGTGAGTCGTGTCATGCTGTCATGTTATTTTTGTTTAGTATTGTTTGGCATTTCATAATGGAAAGACTTACGCGTGAACAACGTTTACAAATTGTTCAACTTTATTATGAAAATTCACGTTCTGTGAGGAATGTGTTTCGTGCACTTCCCTCAACTTATGGTCAACATAATCGGCCTACTAAGCGTACTATTCGCAACACCATCACCCATTTTGAGACCCAGCATTCATTATTGGATAATATTCGACCGAATAGACCACGTCCAGCACGCTGTGAAGAAAATATAGCGGCCGTAGCTGAGAGTGTACACGAAGACCATGGAGAGTCGATTCGGCGCCGTTCGCAGCAACTCGGACTGACGTGTGGAACGACTTGGCGCATTTTACGTCAAGATCTTAAATTGAAAGCGTACAAAATACAGCTTGTGCAACAACTGAAGCCGCTCGACCTTCCCAAGCGACATGGCTTCGCTCTATGGGCTCTTGAAAAGTTCCAAGAAGATCCGACGTTTTTTTGTTTAGCGATGAGGCCCATTTCTGGCTCAATGGGTATGTAAACAAACAAAATTGCCGCATTTGGGACGAAGAGCAACCTAAAGAGATTGAAGAACTGCCACTTAATCCAGAAAAAACAACGGTTTGGTGTGGTTTGTGGGCTGGTGGAATCATCGGTCCATATTTCTTTAAAAATTATGCCGGTGCGAACGTAACCGTCAATGGCGACCGTTATCGTGCCATGATAACCGACAATTTGATGCCTGAAATTGAAGCTCGTGATCTCCGCGACATTTGGTTTCAGCAAGACGGCGCCACTTCCCACACATCGCATCAATCAATGGACTTATTGAGAGAACATTTCGGTGAGCACATAATTTCACGTTTTGGGCCGGTCGATTGGCCACCAAGATCGTGTGATATCACACCGTTAGACTTTTTTTCTGTGGGGATATGTAAAGTCAAAAGCTTATGCCGACAAACCCGCTTCGATTCAGGCCTTGGAGGAAAACAACACGCGTGTCATTCGCCAGTTACCAGTCGAAATGCTCGAACGAGTGATCGAAAATTGGACTCAACGGATGGACCATCTGGGACGTAGCAACGGCCAACATTTGATAGACATAATCTTCAAAAAATAAATGCCAAAGAATGTTCTTTCAAATGATAATAAACATTCTCCATTAAATTTGAATTTTCTGTGTTTTTTTCTTTAAAAAAGTAAGGAACCTCGAAATGGATCACCCTTTATAAAGCCGGTGGAGATATTTGGGAAGTAATATTTGCGAACTCATTCGATCTGATGAGAGTATGCCTTGGTTGCCCCATCCACAAAAATTAATGCTGTCAATAAGAAAAGGCATACAATATCGACAGAGCGTCACCTTTGACAGCTACACTTTTCAGGAAGTAAGGGACTTTGTACCGATCCTGCTTAGGATTGAACGGTATCCCGGTTTTATACCATCGGATAGGTCAACAATGCTCAGGAGCTTCTTCGCTTAACCACGGCGATATCAGATCGCTATAGAACTGATGCTGAAAAGCAGCGCACCGAACGTTAATGACTAAATGAGGAAAGTGTTTCTGCACTTAATCAGGACTTTGTGGACTTTTAGTCCACTGCCACTCCTATATTTAATTTATTTATTTACAAGGTCTAGATGGGGCTCATCCACCATATTGGCGCTGTTCAATACGTACTGGACGGGTACCCAAAGACTCAAATGGGATGACGACCATAAAACCATAAGAAAAAACATTACTCAAAGTTTTTATTTTTTCTTTGAAAATTAAAATTTATTATAAAAATAAAGCTCATAATAAATTTAAGCCGAAAGGCAAAAATAAAAAAAAATAGAGATAAGGGCCAATAAGTTTGATTAAGCAAACATGTTAATGATAAGTTAGATTTAAGCATTTCTGTCTAGTATTAAGTTAATATTTTAAAATAATTAAAAATAATTTAAAAATAAAAGGGACTTTGTCTACTTTGGCTCCGCTATTAACTCCGAAAACGACTTCTTGTCAGAAATCAAACGCAATTAAGTAATAAAGTTCTAACTAAGGAGATTTTATATATTGTAACCTAGTCATGATATTTCTGGATTACTTCCCACGGAGCACATCAACAGCTGATGAAGAAATACTTTGTCGTTTTCATCGAAAAAAATGTGCCTTTCTGTTGATGGGTTATTGTGTCCTTTAATTACATTTTCATTAAAGATGAAAAGCATGGCAGCTTAGTAGCCAAATAGACTTAAACACATTTAATAGAATATGTTTCCAAAACACTTTTAGCTTTAGATTCTACCTATGTTTTAAGTGTTAACGCCACTCATGAAATCATTCTAATATTTTAGTTTTCGCAACTTTTAAATATTTAAGTAAACAATATTCTTTAATTAACAATTTGATTTATGGAACTTTAAAAAAAAAATCAAAAATTATATATTGAAATTTATTTAAAAAAAACCTTGTTGTTCCATATTAAAAATAATGTAGTTATTAATGTTATTTGTATATTTTTTTATAATCGGAGAGTGCATTATTGAAATCTCCGTGGAAGTCTGTGGGATTGGCATGTTGGCTGAGGCCCAGGATTATTCCAGCCTATAGCGTCAATTCATCAAGACGGCCCTTTTGCCTTTTCAAGAGTAGCTAAGCAATTATTCTTCTATAAGGTACCCAAAATTAATTTCCACAAGCAATTATTTCTATAGGCCTTATATAGTACTTGTGCGCAGAGGTTGAAAATTTTGGCGGTCGATTGTTTCGGTAGAAGCTTGTTTAAGACATTATGCAGGAAAATTCATAAGCATAACCGAAATTATGATGGCGTAACTTCTGTGTACATGTACCATACGTTAAGATGCTTCGGTAGAACATCGCACGAAGTTAATCCGAAGCACAGCATGTATAGAGCTTACGAATGAAGGCTTAAAAAAGCTAAGGTTAAAGATCGGAAAAAGGTGAAAAGATTGGGACAATATGAAAAGATCGGGAAAAAAGGTGAACAGATCGGGAACCTACCGGATATTGAGTCAACAAGATTCAAGTACTTCGTTGTATTTACTTATTTTTCATTTTATATAATTATAATAATTTTATATATAATATTTATAGTTACAATTTAATTTTATTTTTCAACTCCGAGAAGACTTGCAAATATTTTTGGAAAAACTTTTTGCGAACCCTATAATTTGATTCTGTAAGGCCTTTAATAAGCAAACAAAGTTTTGTCTGTAAGGCTTATTAGAAGTATTTAAAGAAGTCTTAGCTTTCTAGCTTTCTAAAAGTGCACCAAATGTTTTTCCATAAGACTTCCTACAAGTAATATTGCTGGAGGAGAAATAGCTTCGATAGTGCTTTACCGAAGTGAAATGATTAGTTGGGATCTGCACTCTTTCCATACAGGTAGATGAATTGACTAAAAAATGAATTTGTTCTCTTCTTCTATTAATGAATTATAGCAACAATTTTTTTAGAACGCTCCTCAAGTATCAATACTCTTGAAAACGCATATCTCAACTCAGCCGTTTGAATCGACATAAAACTGAAGTCCCACTAATCGTGCATGAAGAACACACGTAGACATGAATGATTGTGAGAGAAAAATCTGTGCCCTTCTGCCTTATGTTTTTTGGTTACTATTCTAAATAGTATCCATAAATGCACCTGAAACCCACTCTATACTCGCCAATAAAAACACATTCATCATCTTCCTCTAACGGTAATTCGAAAACCCGTCAACCGAACTGTATCATCTGTACTAATTTTCGAATTATTACAGACCGTTCCGGCTTGACTGTTTAATAACATTTCCTGTCCATCATTATAACTGCAAATGGCTCACACAAACTTCGCATGCAAATTTACTCCCACAAACATTTCCGTCGCAGCTACATATGTGGGCCGCTACCGCCACTACATCCAGAGAACAACATTTGTGTTGTGCAACATCAATTAGTACGCTGACGGAGGCAATTCCGTAGGCCATCTCACATGCTCCTTTATGGCCTTACTCTCTATTCTGCCAATTAATGTCCACATTTACCATCATACTATGGCTAGTGCTAGGGTACTGTTAATAAATTAAATTCGTGCAACGTAATGAAGGATATCCGCTTTTTTGGTGGTCGATAAAATAGGTCCTGCTTCCGTCTATATAATATGTGATGGTATATGCTGATATCATTCGTATCGGCGTAGCCCATTATTCACATCCTTTTCCAGGACTGATCACCATGTTGTTGGGTGCAATATATACCATCGCCGCGTAATTTAATTTCAAATATTAAATTTTCTCAAAATGGCGAATTTACGAGACACAACAGCTTGTCTAGGCCAATTTGTGCTGAATACTACACCCGAAAGGATTTACTCACGTAAGATAATGTACTTAGATCATTTAGCAGAGGCATACATGAAGTATACTGCTGTTTGAGCTTGAAAATCATGCCGTGATGGCTGTCGTCGGAGAGGAGCAGTATCGTTATGTCCTTGTATGGCAGAAAACCACCGAGTCCTTTCGATGATTTTAGTATGGGAATATTAGTCCCATAGGACGTAGGAAGCTGGTGCTGTTGGTCCTGCTGTTGCTTCAGTATACACAATTTGACTCTGCACAACTTGTTCATAAATGATTTATGGTGAGTGGTGGTATTCTTGGATCCTTTCGTTCAGGGATATGTCGTTCTGACATCACATAATATGGCTCTATGTGCACGCATTATGTCACCCATGGTGGTACTAACCACTACGACGAACCAACCAACGAATGAACAAACGAAGTATTCATTCGGTTCGCATTCCTTTCCGCGCTCTATATATGGCACTGGCGGTGCTACTATTCATATTCGACACGACATTCCGCTAGGTTACACATCTCATTATTTGCTGCTGTTACCAGGCTTAAACCAGCTGCCGTACGGCTGGAATTATCTCTGCGGTATTGTGAGAACTTCACATTGTATCCTGTCTTGCTCTCATGGGTTATGAAACCGCATTCGAATCGCCAACCTCTATTCGGAGACAGTTTGGATTCTATAGATGTAGGAATCTGTGTTTTTGGCCATTGAAGCATTTTATAGTCGAAAATGCCACTGTTTTGGTAAACGCGCCGCTGAGTTGTGTGGTTAGAAATATCAGTTGGATATTAGTCGCATGCCGGGACATAAAGAATTCAATGAACAGATGCCGAAATAGCTTTGCAAATTCATTTAGTTGAATGAAAGTGTGGAGATTTGTCAAGGGGGTATTGGATTCATGAAGGAATTTGGAATTTCACCCATTATAATTTGCGAGCAGAAGATATTAGATTTTGCTTCTCTATATAAGGACCGAGTACTACCAGCCTGGAGTAATGTTCTTATGTTTGGAGATCGGAAAGATACACTAAACTTACTGGACGCTATACCGAAAGACGAGCAATTCGGCTTATAGAACTATAGATACTATTATTAATGATACTATACCAGCAGATGTTCAGAAGAGCTTAGAGCCTTTTTTATCTATTTACATTGGCCGGCAAGATCGCCCAGTTGAACGCTTCATACTTTTTCCTTGGGGCATAACTCGAAGGTGGAAAATGTATCTGCTTGTCGACAACTTGACCAATTGGTGATAGAATAGTTGTCAAAGCACTGCATGAGAGTGTTGGTATTGGTCAAGGAACATCAATTCAGGTTCGTGGACAAGAATTTCCAAGCTCTCTACAACGTTTCTTAAGATCTCCATCTCCATGCTTATAAAGTATAACAAATACATGAACTGAAGTTCATTTTCGGAAAATCGATCCCGCTCAGGAACGAAATACTACTATAGCCAGCACACGGTTTCCTCACCTCGATATTCATAAGGGTACACGGCGGTCTCCAAACGGTAAATCAAATTGATCACATAGTGTAGTGATAGACAACAGGCACCGGCATTTCAGAAAAAAGAAAAAAGAGTAAGAAAAGCGCGCTATATATCGAGGATAAAGAGAGGTGCCATTACAGAAATGATGTTCTTAAGCAAAAGCTAAACTCAAGCTTAACAAGGCTGCCTGAAATAACCATCCCGTCGAGCTGTTTAAATCCGGCGGAGAGGATGCGGTTAGTAACATTCACCAACTATAAAGCAACATTTGGTATTATGAAAGTATATCTAAAGAATGAAACCCTACATCGTTTGCGTGATCAACAAAAAATGAGACCCTCTGAACTGCGCCAACTATAGAGGCATAAATCCCCTCAATATCACCTACAAGATCCTATCTGCCATAATATATGAACGCCTGATATCGTTTACCAACAACCTGATCGGCACTTATCAGTGTACTTCTAGGCCAGGAAAGAACACAACTGATCAAATCTTCACGCAGGTCCTGGGAAAAAAACCTAAGAAGTCCAAATCGATACGACAGCATATATAGCGACGAATTTTACAGAGCCATATGTCTAATTTTGGTATACTGCCCAAATTCTGTCCGTTCGTCTCTGCTGTTTGACGATCGAGAATTCTCGCTGCTCTATCAATGTCGGAAACGACCTCACCGACACTTTCGATAACAAAAAAGGATTTAGAGAAGGCAACGCACTGACATACCTACATATGACTTTATTAATCTCATTCTTGAGAAGATTGTGCAAAACTCTAGCGCCAACACCAGAGACACGATCTTCAATAAATCGGTGCAACTACTAGCATGCGCCGACGAGATTGACATCATTGGTCGGACTCAACGTGATGTCATATAGCCACGTTTGCTTTTATAGAGAAGGAAGCGGCAAAAATAGACTAAGCTGCATACGAGGGTAAGACCAAATGTATGCTGTCAACTCGAAAGGTCACATAACATCGACGAATTAGACAGAATGTCACCATTGACAGATATTACCTTGAGGTAGTACGGGACTTTGTCGGGACATCGACTCCGCTAATAACTCGTGACAACAACATCTCGTCAGACATTAAACGAAGAATTATTCTTGCCAACCGCTGTTTCTTCGGGCGAAGAAGATAATTCAGTAGTAGCCTTCATTTGAACTACTAACGAGATCCTATATAAGACCCTGATAATCCCAGTCCTACTCTATGGAGCTGAAATGTGGACCTTATCAAAAGTGGATGCCGAAATCCTTGGTCATTTTGAGAGAATAATTCTTCAAAAAATCTTCGATCCCGTTTGCATTGACGGGATATGGAGATGAAGATTCATCCAAGAACTATACGAGCTGTACAAGGAAATAACCCTAGTCAAAAAAATCTGCATTGGACTTTTAAGATGGCTAGAGCATGTGGAGTGAATGGACACCTATATTCAGCCTCGGAGTCTTCGATTCCCAGCCAGACCGTCGGACACAGTAGAGAAGGTCCTCGCCTTAAGAGGCACGCACAAGTAGAAACGGACCTCAACCATCTTGAAGGACCGGAATAATTGGAGAGGCTAGTTGGCTGAGCCCTAGGTTCATACTGGACTGGCTCCACAGTAAGTATGTAAGAAATTCATGGAATCCAAATGTAATTTTCGAAAATGAAATTCATCCACAACGTGTCCCTGTTTGGTGGAGATTTTGGGCTAGATGCCTCATACATTTTGAAATCAGACTGGTCAATCATGTAATTGATCACCACAAAATTTCTTTCTATGGGGTTATTTGAAGTCAAATTACAAGAGGGAATAGTGACAAATGCTAGGGGAGAGCTTGCTTGTTTAAATCGTTTTGACATGTGAATATTAGTTCTGAGGACATCTACGCCTAAATAATGATTGGAATTTGATACGCCGCTTCGGAGTGAAAAATCTGTCAAATAGGCTATGGTGATATCCGTCAAAAGATCTAAGATTACCCGGATATATCGACCTGTGGTTTAGTATCCTACAAACAGAAGCGATTGGCATTGGTTCATAGTGCATGGACACTGTGATCTGTATGCTGACATTGCACTTGTACAGGCTAAGGATGCATTGAGAGGACTGTTCTGTATGCCTTCTCTAGAAAATGTTGTTCAACATATTAACATGATTCATTGAATTTGAAAAGAATCCGGGAGAAAGCTGCCTAGCTCACCAAGGCTTCATTGCTTATGAATTCTACATACCTCTTCAAGTTCGATAATTGAATGGATTTTTTTAGGGTTTAAAATACTGCTCCAACTTGTATTCTGATGGCTTTTCTGTATTTATGCAAACCAAGTTTGTTTCAGATCAGTTCAAGACCGGCTGTAGCTAACGAGACTATTGTTTCGTTTGCGGTTGTTTTTATGTGACGAGTATGCTTTTCATAAAAGTTTGTCATATACAGAACATTATATAGGTACTCCATACCCTTTATTTTCCTGTTGTTGGGATGATTTGCAGTTGTTCTTTCAAGAGAATGGTCTTTTAAAGGTTTTTGGCGCAACATGCGAGTTAAGATTCAGAGTATTACTTTTTCCGCCACCAACTTTACATTTACAAGATGTCAAGACCTACAGTTTAATGCCGAACCCAAACGCCAGAGTTGAGATACGCTTTTCTTTGCAGTTGAATCTATTTCGATGATTTGATGATTATTTGTCAAGGCTCTCACTGGTTCAAAAAAAATGTAATACACTGTCATACACACAAAAATTGTAATGTACAGTATTTTACGACAAATGCTTAAAAAAAATTGTAGTTTGATAAAACATTTTTTTTAGATTTGGCCTGACTCAGTTAGGTACGTTGCGGAACCAAGTGTTTGAATATTTTGTCCATTGCGCTATTAAGCCTCACCGAAATCTTTTTGCCTGATTGAATAGGTATCTACCACTCTTTAATTTTATGGGGTATTTTGTCTGATTATGTATCAGGCAGTTTCTTTCATAACTGATTCTATAACTACCTTAAATGTAATCTTCTTTTTTTTTGGAAAAAGGTTGTACATTATTTGAAAAGAATAAATTCTGAAGTACAAAATTGAGTCCTTTTATATGAAATTCCTTTTTTAAATGTTCTAAATTGGTTTACTCAAAGCAATGCTTGTCCATTAAATTCCGTTTACCTGAATGAATATTATTTAATAATGAGCTTTGATATTTATTCACCTTCTAGGTACATTTCAATTATTCTGAAAAAAAATTGTAGGTATTCCGAGAACCATTTTTCATTGAATTACACACGCGACGTGCCTTAAGCTCATTTGAATCAAATTAAATCAGAATCTAACGACAAAAAGGGCAACAGCCTCGAACAACAACCATTCCTAAATTGAGGAAACAAATTCTGCACGTGTCCAGGATCAAATGACACCTCCTTCCAAATATAAAGCATATACCACAATGACCACCACCCCACCACAATTGGTCAACTCCCAGTATCCCTTTATCTTCTTATCAATTTAGGAAATTATTTGCACCCAGAAAGGCCTTGTTATCATAACCATTTTGCTTTGCCTTGGTATATCACTACATTGACTGGCTTTCTAGATCAATTTGTCCTTTCAAAGCTGATTTTTTTTATTTGTAGACCTGTGGTTGACTGACACTAGTTTTTTGTTGATTTTAGCCTACCCCAACAAAAGGTTAATAAACTGTATAGTCATAGCCATCACATTATGGTGGTATCCTTGCAAAAAAAAAATTAAGCTACAAAATAAATGCCAAAGCAACAAAACAGAGGTAAGCTTGAAAAAAAAATGTCCCTGATGATATCAATGTCCATTATCAGTTGAACGTGTTGTGTATCCGCCTAGAACTATACACCAACACCATTACATAGAAACAGAAAAGTACCGAGGATAAAGGCAATAAGCTGCCATTCAAAATCATAAATTTCAGTTGTAACGAACGGGATACTGAACGCGATGCTGGCCAGAGAAGAATAATTCTTTGGACCATAAAACGCTTTCTTTTCCGTCCTTAATACATTTCACTTTATTTCCATCCTTCGAAGTTAATCGATTTTCCATTCAAACCATCTCCCATGTCGTTGCCAGCGCCAGTCATCAGCATTGACCTTCGACACAAGATTCTCTATCGTGTTGTCCCTTATTTTTTTGCAAGTGTATGTGTGTACAGCCTTCCCCATAGTGCTGGTTGTGATGATGTAAAAAGAAAAAATGGATTCCTAACTGCAGACACGAATTTTCCTTCCGCAAAATAGTCCTTTTGCTCAACGGCATAGAAAAACAAAGCGCATAGTCCCAATTCTTGTTCATCCTCTTAAATGGTTATCTTCATGCTATTCTACGCGTTTCAAGGTAAATCCGAAACGATAATAATCTAGAATCGTCCCTGTTTTACTTGTTTGTCCTTATCGCGGGCCAGCTACGCTTTGTCAAACAGCAGTTCTAACCCAAGAGAAAATTACTCGTCCGCCGCACCCGGCACCATTGCTTTCGTATTGTACTTGTGTTAGCCTCGTTTTGATGGTCATCCTAATTTACTGTGCTTAATCCTGGCGCTGATTATTAGCTTTGAAACAAATGGCCTTTTGATGAAAAGGTTGTTTGCCCTGGAGTCGGAATGCTGTACCGGAGTCACACGAATTGGTGGATAAACGATTTGTTGTACCTACACAGTGGTGCTTCTACTTTTTAACTGGAAATTAAATGGGCTAAACAATAATGAAGTACAGTGATGTCGATGGGCAGGAAGGAGTGCGCGTATTAATTAAAATGTTCTGGGGATTTTAGCAAGATTTGTATCATTTTCGTAGAAGGGATTTAATGAGAATGTGCTCAGTTTTCTATAAAAGAGGATGCCACCTACGACAATCGCTGTTATGACAAACTTATAGGAAAATATTAAAATTTGTAAGTTGTTCACGAGTACATTTTATTGTTGTCAAACATTTCAACGAGGGCTACATTTATTTATCGCATTACAATGTTAATATCACCGACAGACTTTTTTTCTTTCTATCTCACCCGCATCGTCGCAATAAAATCAAATGTTTTCGGTAAAATTCCGAAGTACACACGGTCGAGACTGGATAGATGTTAAAGTCAAGGGAATGTTCCTTTCATTTTACAAAAGGACTATGCCAATCGACCTACAGCCAGACGTACGTTCGGAGAAAACCAAAACATTCATACAAAATGTGTGATTCTTCCGTTTCGTGCTTCAGTAGGTTCTAAAAGTTGGTTAGTGTTACTGGTAGTCCTCCAATTCCATATATGCCACACATGGGTATAGTGGGGTGCAAAAGTTAGTGGACAACATTGTTGTGAATTGGCAATGTTCCCACCGATGTTTTAGGAAGGAAGCCGTAGGAAGATTTAAAAAAACATATGAGAAGGCTACAATCCGCTGTGCGGATCGTTGAATACCCTATCCCTATCCCATCCCATCCTTAAAATTAATGTGTCCAAAAAGTGGACTTTATGGGCCTATAATATGGAAAATGACATTGTCACAATATATTGTTCAGACAGTTTATCAGAATCTTTTGTTGTTTGACAAAAAACATCGTTTTTCTCCTGCATATGCTATGGAGTAGGGTATACAAACGGTTTTTGTAAGAAAACGCCCCCAAAAAGTGGGCGTGGATTAAAATGGTCTATAGACGAAATGTTTATATTAATATTACTAATGATTCTGCATTAACAATTTTTTTCGAAATATTTAAAATTTGACCGAAAAACGTTTTTTTATTAAAAACACCAGTTTTTGGGCCTTCAATTTTAGCTAGAAGGATGAAATTTGGTACACGTGCTCTTTGTTGCTCCCAGCAGAACAAGTGTAAACATTTTTGAAATCCGCCCACTGCCACGCCCCCTTTTAGAAAAACGTAGTTTTAAGCCAAACCGTAAGGAATTTCAAAAAAAGTGGATTGTAGCCTCTCATATGTTTTTATCCATAAGTGCTGTTGAGCAATTTTTTACATTATTATTTTTATAATTTTTTACATTTTAATAATATTGATAAAAAAGTCTATAGACAGTTTTGAATAACGCCCACTTTTTGAAGCCGTTTTCCTAAGAAATGAGTTTTTGTATCAAAAACTTAATAAAATTCAATAAATTATCTGATACTTAAATTTGTCGTCTTAGGCCGTGTGCCAATTGTGTTAAAATTTTAGATAGTGGATAATTTTTGACATTAGTGTGGTGAATAGAAACTTCAAAATTTTAACCTGCTCAACAGCTCGCTAAAATTTATTCAGTGGCTAATTTTTGACATTTGGTATACCTACTGAGGAGTGAGAGTGATGGATAGCACACCAGTGTTCACATGTGTGGGAAAATAGCACAGCATTGAGATTGTATAAAAAACAAAGAATGTGTATTTCATATCAATAAATGTAAACAAAGTTTTAACATAAACTAAAATTCGGTTTTTAAAAAAGGATGGTTACAAAAATTTTATGACTACATTTGTTTCGTTATATTTTGTATGCGAAATGTGTGTAATTTGAACGAAGTAAAATGGATATCCTTAATAATGAACACAAATTATACGACAATTATGTTTTAATGCCAATAATAAATAATTAAGGTTTTTTGTATGATTTCTTTTAAGCCTATTCGGTATTTTTTTATTAAAAGGCAGTTTATAGAAAGGAATTTTGTTCCAATTCTTTTGTGAAATTATTGAAAATAGTATTTAAATAATATCCCATTTAATCCAATAATTGACACAGCAAAAAGTCAGATTTTATTTACCACAGCAGAAATGTCAAAAATTAGCCAGTGGATAAAATTAACCCATTTTTAACGCAATTGACACACGGCCTTAAAATATTTGTCGCCTACTTTTTAGAGGGCCTTTCGTGAGAAAGACGTCTTCTATATTTGGAATCGAACCTTTTGTTATTCTAAGTATGAGCATTTATAATTTTAAGTTTAAGCTTTATATCATGTTTGACGTTGAATTAGATCAGAGCAGTACGCAATTATTAACATCCTTGTTTGGAAGAATTTTTCTGGAAGACCTATTACTTATTTTTCTATAGATAATTTGATACATTCGTATTTTGGGCTGCATTTCTTCAATGACTGTTTACGGTTCAGAATATTGCAGGTTCCCATACAAAAAAATGTTAGCTGGAAATTATTTGGCAAACTTTTCCAGAAGAAAGAACTCACAATGGGATTCCACAGCATTTCAGGTTCATGAAAACTACGAGGTTTCAAAACCATAAAATTGGAAAACTCTAAGAGATTTAAGAAAAATTAATGAAAGCTTATGGTGTTCAATGTGCATAATTCGTATTATCCTTTCCAGTCATAGAATATTGGTACACGTCAAAGGACAAAAAACGGTTGTCGCAATGGGCCGATACATTTAACATAAAAAACTACCCCTACTATATAAGATGACCGGTGTTGTAAATGAAGATTAAAACAGCGCATTGAAATGAGATGAACAAGGAAATATCGTAGTTGAGACACAGTCGATGCTGAGGATATGGAAGAACCACTTCTGCAGACTGTTAAACGGCGATGACGAACAACATTCCGCTATCAGGCAGAACGAACCATTTAATATTGGCAACGACAGCGAAAACTGCCAACCACCCGACCTAAGTGAAGTGAGGATAGCAATATCTTAATAAGGCCGCTGGAAATGACGGCCTTCCCGCTGAGCTTTATAAAGCTGGCGGAGATGACTTGGTAAGTAACATCCACCAACTCATAAGCCAAATCTGGTCGGTTGAAAGCATGCCTGAAGAATGGAACCTCAGCATCGTTTGCCCGATCCACAAAAAAGGAGACCCTCTGAACTGCGCCAACTACAGAGGCATAAGTCTACTCAACATCGCTTACAAGATCCTATCTGCCGTAATATGTGAACGCCTGAAACCGTTTACCAACAACCTGATCGGCACTTATCAGTGTGGTTTTAGGCCAGGAAAGTCCACAACCTATCAAATTTTCACACTTCGGCAGATCCTGGAAAAAACTCAAGAAGTCCAAATCGATACCCACCACCTATTCATCGATTTCAAAGCCGCATATGACAGCATTTATAGAGACAAACTATACAGAGCCATGTCTAGTTTTGGTATACCGCCCAAACTCGTCCGTTTGTGTAGGATGACGATGGAGAATTCTCACTGCACCATCAGGGTCGGAAACGACCTCACCGACACATTCGATACCAAAAAAGGATTTAGGCAAGGCGATGCGCTATTATGTGACTTTTTCAATTTGATTCTTGAGAGGATTGTGCAAAACTCCCGAGCCAACAACAGAGGAACAATTTATCAAAAATCGCTGCAATTACTAGCATACGCCGACGATATTGACATCATTGGTAGGACTCAACGTGATGTCATAACCACGTTTGCTAGTATAGAGAAGGAAGCGGCATAAATGGGTTTAGCAGTAAATGAGGGTAAGACAAAGTATATGCTGTCAACACGAAAGGACACACAACATCGATGAATTGGACAGAACGTCACCATTGACAGATATAAGTTGAGGTAGTACGGGACTTTGTCTACCACGGCTCCGCTATTAACTCTGACAACAACATCTCGTCAGAAATCAAACGAAGAATTATTCTTGCCAATCGCTGTTTCTTAGGGCTAAGAAGGCAATTTAGTAGTAAAGTCGTCACTCGAACTACTAAGGAGATCCTATATAAGACCCTGATCATCCCAGTCCTGCTCTACGGCGCTGAAGCATGGACCGAATCAAAAGCGGATGAATAAATCCTTGGTCGATTCGAGAGAAAAATTCTTCGAAAAATCTTCGGTGCCGTTTGCGTTGACAGGCTATGGAGACGAAGATTCAACCACGAACTATACGAGCTGTACAGCGACATACCCCTAGTCAAAAAACTCCGCATTGGACGTTTAAGATGGCTAGGACATGTAGAAAGAATGGACACCAATACTCCGGCTCGCAGAGTCTTCGATTCCCAGCGAGACGTCGGACGCATTAGAGGAAGACCTCGCCTTAAGTGTGCGCACAAGTAGAAACCGACCTCAACCAACTTGTTGTGCGCAACTGGAGGCAGTTAGCTAAGGACCAGGCTAATTGGAGAGGCATGTTGGTTGAGGCCCAGGTTCATCCCGGACTGTAGCGCCACTTAAGTAAGTAAGTAAGTTGAAATGATAGCAAGCGTGTCTAATCTTTTACTAAATAAGCAAATAAAATATGGCAAGGCCACAATCGTCAAAAAGAGACTGAGGATCGAAATGTTCTACAAACGAAACGTACATATAATACTTCCACTGTATTTTTGACATTTTTACAAAAATGTTTGAACATTTTACTATAAACTGAATGATTGAAATTACAACAACAACTTGCGTACAACAACATGGTTTGAGTTATACCTATTTCGGATACTACCAAGTATCCTCATCAGATTCCTTCTAATAGTGATGCCATTTGAACATTCAGTTCTCAGAGAAATAATTGAAACAACTTATTCCCTAACCGGGGATTGAGCTTGTAACAGTTTGTTTTTTTAAGAAAACACCCATAAGAAATGTTTGTAGCTAAAGACCTTATATGGATGAAATTAATTTTTTTTTATAACTTGGTGCCTCGAGACGTAGTGAATATTGAATAGTTTTTATATGTTTAAGCTGACTATTTCATTTGAGCATTGGTTGTTAAAATAGCGATAAAACAATGTTCGGCAGAAGATATTTCGAAGATTTTCAAGCGAAACTAAAGAGTTCGCAATTCTTTTGTCTCCTTTAAGGTTTTTTCGCACGAGCTTAAATCTTATCTAGGAGATGCAATATTGTGTTTGGTGCATCCGACCAGACGTGGGCTTTGAATATTTCTTACATCGATAAAGGAAGCCTAGACATTTCGCTGCATTTTTAGCAAGATGCATTGGAACATCATTCACTTTGCCACTCTCGACCTTTTACGAGTCAATATTAGTCGGTATTTTCACCAATCGACTTCTCAAAAATTGACATTATGACGGTAGATTTTTTAAATCGACATTTTAAAAATCGGCAAATCGTACCCAATTCCGAGCATGAAGAGCTTCTCGGTTTCTTCAACGTTAGTGTCATTCATGAATAATGGCTGTAGATTTTGGTTTCGCTCTGACGACATAAGACAGCGTTGTGTTTTTGAAGCGTTGAATTCTACTCTGTTGGATTCACCCCATTTGATAATGCTGTCGAATCAGAATTCAATGATCTTAACATATTTTATTGTTTAGAGTCGACGCTCGAAGATGAGGCACGTGGACCTGAAAACAAATATGAGAAACTGGGAGTACTGACACCAGTGAATGAATGAATTGGATTAGAACTTTTAGACATTAGATCATTTATAAAAAATAAAAAGAGCGACACCAGCATTTATTTAGGGAGTTTCAGACTTAAAAGCGCCCAAAGAACTTGAATTGAACGTTTCGAAAATTTCGAAAGTCTAATCCATTGAAAAAGTTTTTCATTGATCCCAAAATCCACGCATTTTCGACCAAAGGGCATATGCCAAACCCTGTCAAACGCCTTTGAAATTGTCTTAATATCACTATTACCCAGTTTAGTTTTTATAAAAAGTGGACGTGCGAGTGGGCGGATTTTAAAAATATTTACTCTTGTTTGGGATGCATGTCCAAAGAGGGTATATTTTTTATATACATGGTTTTTATTATCCTAGTTGAACATTGTCGGATGGACTTAATATCAATATGCAAATTCAATGAGATATCGTAAAAAATGCTTTTTTAGGAAGACGTCCCAAAGAGCGCTTAGAAATATTTCAAAAATTCTCATGGTTTTATCAAAAACGACATTTTCCGAAAAATAGGTACGGCAGTAACTTGTACTGGACAAACTATATTAAATTATAAAATTAAAGCTCAAAATGTAAGGCCTACAAATCCGTGATATACTCGGACAGACGAATGGACGGGTCTGCAGTAGTACGGTTTTTTTTTGTGGTTAGTGTTCTAATAGTTTAGGTATGCATACGAACACCGTTATTTATATTATTTGCTTAGCCTAGGTTAATATTAGAGTCAATCCTTTCCATGGCTCATGGTGGCTCCATAGCAATGGTTTATTTTTATGTGATTGGTTAGTTAACCAAACGCATTTCGTTCAACCAGGAGGATCAGTTTCATTTTCTTGGATAGACCTAGGACATTCAAAGGTCAGAATGATTATATTTAAAGATACTATCCACATAGTATTGGAATGGATCAAATATGGTCTAATTGTGGTGACGAATGGATTGAACCCATTTTAACGTATCTTAGCGATCCTAAAACAAATAATTTTTCGTTGGTAGGTAGGTAGAAGTGGCGGTTCGGCATGAACCCAAGTAGCACTTATGTGCCTTTTTGTAACCACAACTCTTGTTACCTTTATTATGATTGTTGTTGTGGATGTGATACAAGCGGTCTCTAGATCCAGCCTGTGAGGTTTAGAAAACGGATAAAATCTTGTATCCTTTTACCCGAAAAGTCGCTAAGGTTGTCGAAAAATGGTTGGTCTACGGCACGCAATCTGGCTTTTGCTAGTGCAGCTGATTTGCAGATAAAATAGGAGAGGGTTTCTCTCTCATTTGTGTTAGCGCAACTGCGGTATTGCGGGTTGAATGGGATACCTAGTTTGGCCGCATGGTCTCCAGTGCCCCGTGACAATCGCCGTAATTCTTGCGATATCTGGGCGGGTTCTATTCAGTAGGTCGTTTGTTCTGTTTTGTCGTCGGAGGGCCATATCGTCCTCGATATGACGCAACTTGGCAACCTTCTCCGTTTGGAGTCGGCCTTTTTCAGGAAGTATGAGTGTATTTTTCCCTTAACCGCACCTAGTAGGATACGGACCCTTGCCGCGAGTGAACCGTGAAGAGCTGAGCCTTGCCTGGCCAGCTCGTCTGCACGCTCGTTTCCTTCAATGTCGCTGTGCCCTGGAACCCAGAGAAGTGTGACCCTGAAGCGTTCACCAAGGTGGGCAAGTTCGTTCCGGCATTCCTGTAGGAATGGTAGCCGAGTTGATGGCCTTTGTGGCAGCTTGGCTATCTATGAGAAAAGCAATATTTTGATTTTCCGTAGAGTTACGCTCCAGTACCGTGCAAGCCTCTTGAATAGCCAGTAGTTCCGCCTGGAATACGCTGGCAAAGTCCGGTAGGCGGTATGATACTGATATTTTCAGTGATTCCGAGTAGACTCCGGACCCCACACCACAGTTCATCTTCGATCCGTCGGTGTAGACGACCATGTCGTA
>OW052183.1:6490396-6625434 GCA_932526625.1 Rhingia campestris
ATTCGTATACAGGTGCTGTACAGCCTGTCGTGTTAACAGAGCAACTCATCAATGAAGTGAGAGCACGAATTCAGCCCACCATAAAGTCCATCGTTGAGTCTTCGTCGCGGTGGAATTATGGTGGAATGGGTGGATGGCGCGCTACTACTACTACTGCTTCTGACTTCGATGGATGACTGCCCGTGCTGCCTGATTTTGGAGATGCAAAGGTGGGTGGTTTGTTTAGAGTTTTGTTTTGGCATGCGAGCGCGAGCACATAGGTTTTTGATAGCTCTTCTGTGACCGCATATATTTTGCAACAGACAAAACAAATAGACGTTACGCTACGAACGAATCAAGTGCCGAGGAAAATTAAGAAATGCAACAACGTTGTTGTTTTTTTGTTTGCATTGCCTTTTGGCCGCACCTCCTTTACCGTTACCGACTCTGTTGTCTTTGTGCCATGGATGGTTTCTTTTTCACTTGGATTGCAATGCGAAATGAAATTTATCTAAGAAATTCATCACACAAGAGATGAGATTCGTCGTGAAATTGGAGATGAATTGCAGCGGTGAAGCATGCACGGATATAGCAGAGTGGTGGACGACGACACGATGTATGGGGGAGAGAGTCGAATGAAATCAAATTTGGATTGGTGGAGGACCTGGACGTTGGATTTACTTTTGTGGATGGCAGTTTAATTTAGTAAAGATAATATCACTGTTGGATTGAAATTTATACCTCTGGGAGTTTAACTGCATGAATTAGGTCGTTGCAACAAAGTATGATGTGCCATGGACTTCTTGGTAAGGTGTATTTTTGTATGATTAGCAAAATGAAATCTCTATTTAGTATGTGGTTGTATATTATTTGTGCCTTATAGTTGAACATATTGAACATGGCAGTATGCCAAGATTGGGCACATGAATCTATTTACTTAATGTGGCTTTATAACTGTATTGACCAAATGGCGTGCCAGTGCACATTTAGCTCCGAAATGCTATAACATGTTGTGGCCACAAAAGGTTCTTTGGACTGAGTTTATTTTTCTACCAAAGGATGTAGAATCTGAGTGCGATTTGACATAATCTTAAACTAAAATCATTTTTGTCAAACAGCCATTAAGTCAACATTCGCACAAAACGTTTTAAACAAAAGAGGTGTATACCAAACTGACTTTTACGGGCTTAATTACAAATAAATGTTGAAGTTGCATAAATAATAGTTGGCCCGTTTTTTAATATTGAAAGCATTATTAAATTCAAATACTCATAAATAGTCTTATATTTCTTGAGTAGAAAAAGCTTCGAATATCACTATGGCTCCCTCTGAGGCGACTTAGGCGACAAATCACTCCAAGGCGCAGTATTAACATACGAAGCGAAACATTTAATGTCTTGCAAGTGTGTAAACACGGATCAGTGGTGATGTTGTAAAGAGCAGGGTTATGAATCGTCTATACTCAGCTGCCGGTCAAAAAAAAAAATAAGATGAAGAACAAACGGCGTTTCAAAAGTTATTCGCAAAAACGTCGATGCGGTAGTGAACACCGATATCCATGTTATGAATCGTCACCAGATTCATATATATTAACTATTGTGCACAATTTTATGGGCCATATTGATTTTCAATTCGTTGGATTTATATTTTAAATTAGTTTTTCATACAAAATTCGATCAAGAACGCCGCTAAGACGTTTCCACCATAAATTAAATAAAAACTTATAAACCGTGTCAAATTGTAGAAAATGTTCAGAAAGAACCGTGTTCCTGTCGTTGTTAGTTAGAATAAGAGTGGAGGAAAAATTATGATGAACTATCAGGGCATATTTTCGCCAATCCGGTAATTAAAGCTTTGAATTAACAAAATCAGCAGCATATCGGGGAGCTGCTTTAGTGTTAAGGCTTCGTTGTACTATTGGAAAGTTTGTTTAAATCAACCAAATCTATCGTAATTAAATCAATAAGAATATGTAAGTATACCACTAATTTAAAAAGTTTTAATGGCATCTAAAGATATTTTAAACTGCCCATCGATACTCTAAATTCAAAAAAAAGTAATTACTTAAGTGACTTTATATCTAATCTATAATCGCAGCTTTAATCAACATGACTCCTTAATAAGTAGTCTGAAATTTAGGTAGCTGTATTCAATTGCGCCGCACTTTATTTATTTATGCGTGCCACTCATGCCGATGTATTTCTTTTTTGTGTCTACAATCGCTCTACATGTCCTAGCCATCTTAAACGACCAATGCGGAGTTTTTTGACTAGGGGTATGTCGCTGTACAACTCGTATAGTTCGTGGTTGAATCTTCGTCTCCATAGCCCGTCATCGCAAATGGGATCGAAGATTTTCTGAAGAATTTTTATCTCGAATCGACCAAGGATTTCTTCATCCGCTTTTGATACGGTCCATGCCTCAGCGTCGAAGAGCAGGACTGGGATGATCAGGGTCTTATATAGGATCCCCTTAGTAGTTCGAGTGGGGCCTTTACTACTAAAGTACCTTCTTAGCGCGAAGAAACAGCGGTTGGCAAGAGTAATCTTTGTTTGATTTCCTACGAGATGTTGTTGTCAGAGTTAATAGCGGAGCCGAGGTAGACAAAGTCCCGTACTACCTCAAAGTTATATCTGTCAATGGTGACGTTCTCTCCAATTCGTCGATGTTGTTAGTTCTTTCGTGTTGACAGCATATACTTAGTCTTACCCTCATTTACTGCTAAACCCATTTTTGCAGCTTCCTTCTATATACTAGCAAACGTGACATCAAGTTGAGTCCTACCAATGATGTCAATATCGTCGGCTAGTAGTTGCACCGATTTTTGGAAAATTGTGCCTCTGATATTGGCTCGGGAATTTTGCACAATCCTCTCAAGAATCAAATTTAAGAAATCACATGACAGCGCAGCACCTTGCCTACATCCTTTTTTGGTATCGAATGTGTCGGTGAGGTCGTTTGCGACCCTGATGGTGCAGCGAGAATTCTCCATCGTCATCGTACACAAACGGACGAGTTTGGGCGGTATACCAACACTAGACATGGCTCTGTATAGTTCGTCTCTATAAATGCTGTCCTATGCGGCTTTGAAATCGATAAATAGGTGGTGGGTATCGATTTGGACTTCTTGGGTTGCCGAAGTGTGAAAATTTGATCGGTTGTTTATTTTCCTGGCCTAAAACCACACTGATAAGAGTCGATCAGGGTTTTCAATGCCCTCACGGATCCCTCTTTCCTCCTCTTTAATCTTTTCAGGTTTGATAATACATCTAGATGGCTGGAAAGGAATTTACAAGAATGAACAGTAAAGGGACCGATATAGGAGGCACCCACATACGTGGACCCCTAACGGGCATCACAATGGGCCTATATTGACCTAAGTGAGATGAAGGAAGACGTACACCGCCTACCACATCAACCAACCAAACTAACCTAAGCTAAGTAGTGGTGTTGATTCAAGTTTCAGTGACTTACAATTAGTATGAGTATTGGAAGCTGAGTTATACCAGTCAACTAAAAGACTGCTGCATAACCAAAAAAGACATTTGTCAGTTAATTTAACAACAACTTCTTTTATTAATTAGATTAGCAATTAGAAGTAATGACAAACAAATTTTGAATGACCCCTATACGCATTCCATTTAAACCAAAAAATCTCCCCAACAAAACCCAAAGTTGCCACAAGAAAGCTGACTCCCATTGCGATCCAAATCAGTTTAAAGTCCTCAACTTTAAGCGGCACATAGTCCGGTTTCCGAAGTAAATTCAAACGCTCAGTGTCTCCAATTGCAATGAGTTCATTAAACGCCCTGCGTTTCCAAAAATCCAACAACCCCGATGAGTGGGTCTCAAGAATCAAAAAGTTCAAGATCACCTTGTAAATAGAGTTCTTATTGATGGGAAACGCCATCAGCATTGATGTCAAAAAGCACATAACCTAAGACCAGCGAAACAGAAGTTGACCAGAAAGCCTTTGCTGTTCCTGGAGAATAATCCACTTGGGACTATTAACCATGTAGGCGAAGCTGGTATTGAAGCTATCTCTGAAGTTCACATACACAGAAAAATCTCCTTCCACGTGGAAAAGATCCTTGTATTTGTGCTTAAAACGTGGTTCCTGTTTTGATAAAAAAATTAACTCTGAACTTAAGCCGTAGACTTTCCTTCCCGATGTTAAGAGATCATCAAACGATTCAATCTTTCGCTCACTGGGTGGGCTGTATATGTATGTGTGCAGGAAGGCATTGTACCACGTGCTCATCGTGATTCCATTAAAACAAACTACTAAATATATGCAAGAGGAATCTCTATGAAGGATTACCCCAAACACCCTCGAAGGCAACTATCCTGGATGAAGTAATTCATGATTGATGTTCTACGGCCTAATAGCCAAGCTGATGATTCCAACAGGGCTGATGAAAATACTATGATGCCAAGGATTATGAGAAGCGTTTGCCATCGCAAGAAATCAATAAATATCTCATAGGTCGGTATATTAGGTTCAACAGTTAGCGTCGTACAAAAGTCAAAAATCTCGTGGGGATAGGAACACCACTCCAATGAGGTAACCAATACTATTACTGCTGACATGTCAACGGTTCCATTGCGCACAAGGTCAAATAGTGCAGTTGCTGCGAGAGCTTTATTGATTTTCGGTAAACTCAGGGTATATTATAGCCAATTCTCTCAGCATGTCCTTTAGTCATCTTAAACGACAAAGGCGAAGTTTTTTTTTACCAAGTCAATGGAGCTGTTAGTTAGTTAGTTAGATTGGCTGTTCGTACAAGACGAAACACAATTAGCGCCGTTTTGATGCCAAAAACTCGTGCGGTTAAATGTTATGTCTTGTTGTTAGTTGGCGTGTACTAAATCCAACCAGTGGTATTAAGGAAGGCGATCAGTTCTTTGATGTGTTTATCAGAGAGGTCGCGGATATTGTCAAAGAAAGGTTTGCCTAGGGTTCGTTGTCTTGCTCTTGACAGAGCCGGGCATTTGCACAGAAAGTGAGTTAAAGTTTCCTTCTCCCCCACCTCCTTGCAACTGCGACAGTTGGTGTTGTGGGGTATACCCATTCTAACAGCATGGTCACCGATGGGCCAGTGTCCAGTGGTAATTGCTATCACCCTGGAGACTTCCTTACCGGATCTGCTTAAGAGGTCGCGTGTTTTAGTCTTGTTGTAGCGAGGCCACATATCTCTTGAAATGGCGCACCCACTGAGGTTTCGCCACCTATGTTCAGCTGTTTTAAGAGAGTGTGTGTTGATATTATTCATGATAGTTTTTAAAGGAGTGAGAATGCCGATTGCACGTGAGCTGGGAAGGGACGAGCCCAACCTGGCTAGGGCATCAGCCTGTTCATTTCCATCTATGTCACTGTGGCCTGGAACCCAAATGAGACTGATACTGTACCGACTCCCAATGGAGGCCAGTTCATTCCGGTATTGAAGTACTAATTTTGATGACTTCGATACCGAAATAATCGCCTTAATAGCGGCTTGACTGTCGACAAAAATAGCGACATTTTGCTTGGGAGTACTATCGTGTTTAATCGCGTGACATGCCTCCCTAACAGCCAACAATTCCGCTTGGAATACGCTGGAGGAATCAGGGAGGCGAAACGATTTTTTTATTTTTGGTGTATCCGAGTAGACACCTGCGCCCACTCCGCAGTCCATTTTGGAGCCGTCGGTGTAAATAACTGTGTCAAAATCTTTTTCAACCAATGCGTTTTTCCAATCCTCTCTAGTTGGAAAGCCAGCGGTGAACTGATTGTGGAAGTTCAGTTTGGGTATCATGTAGTCGGTATGATGGTCAGCTAGACCTGCTGGCATTGAATCTAGGATATTGCTGTGCCCATAGGGCTTATTGAACCAGCAGCCAGATTCTTTGAGCCTGACTGCACTACACATTGCAATATCTTTGATATGGATATCTAGATGGAGAAGGTGGAGAAGAACCGTTAAGGCATCAGTGGGACAAGATCTCATGGCCCCAGTTGTGCCAATACAAGCAGTTCTTTGTACCCTCTTAAGTTTGTCAATGATATACCCTTTACTCACAGAAGGCCACCAGACTAGTGCCCCATAGGTGAGTATCGGCCGAACAACAGCAGTGTACATCCAAAGTGTCATCTTTGGTTGTAGGCCCCATCTATTGCCGAATGTTTTTCTACAGGCATAGAAAACCAATGGAGCTGTACAGCTGTGATAGTTTGTGGTTGAATCTTCTTTTCCATAGCCGTCCGCAGATTTTTTGCTGAAAACGATCAAGGGTTCTTTATCCGCTTTTGATATACAAACATTGTCGCTGAAGAGCAGGACTGGAATGATCTCTTAGTCAAAAGAAATTGCGGTCAGCATGAGAACTTCTTCGTTTAATTTCTGACGAGGTATATCGAAGCCGAAGTAGAACAAAGTCTCTGACTATCTCAAAATTGTAGCTTTCATCTCTTAAATTTTTGAATGTTGTCTGTTTATTCTTGTTGGAAGCATATACTTGGTCTTGTCCTCGTTTACTGTAAAAAAAACATTGGCGATTCTTTAGATGACATCTCTATTTGTACGAACAGTGATGTCAATATCTAGGTCAATATCGCTGTAGTCGCACAATTCAAGAATGATTGTCGCCCTTGTGTTATCTCGGAATTTTTCAACCTCACCTTGCCTAAATTTGATTACGTATCGTAGGTGTTATGGAGAAATTTGGGCTGGACATAGATCGTATAGTGCACCCCTATAAAAGGAAATGTAAAATCGATGAAAATGTAATGGATCTTTCGGACATCTTGAGTTTTTTTTAAGGTTCTGCCAATATTATGAAGATTTGATCAGTTATGGATCATTCTGGACTAAAACCACATTTTTTCAATAATTATACAGTGAACTGAACGTTCACATAGCATCACTATTAGAAGGAATCTGATGTGGACATTTGGGAATGTCCGAAATAGCTATAATTCCAACCAAATAGTGTTGTTGTATACAAGTTGTTTTTGTAATTTCAATCATACAATTGATATTCAGACATTTGTCAGGGGTCGACCCCCTTAGAGTTAGAATCTTTGTTACTCCTACCTCACTACTACTACCTTGATAAACGTTGATTACTCTGTTAATGATGACCTTTGACTTTGATGTTGACTTTTGCCTCTTTAATTGGCACAGTTAGGAGGTTACACTCTTTGTGGATATTGGTCTAGCATTAGGTCGTTGTTGATTGACCGTATTGATATTGTTTAGAATGTCTAAATATGTATGTATTTCAAATAATTGACTCCATGACTGATCGAATAGTTTGTTCCCCCTAATAAATAAAAAAATGAATTGAATGAGAGAATATAATCACGAAAGCTTCCTTCTGTATTATTGGCCACTAAATATATCAAAAACCTAATTTTTGCTCAAAAAGTGGCTTAAGAATCCCAAAACCAACTACCACCGCAAATTCCTCAACTGTGCTCCACTTCGCTTGGAACCAAAAACGATCTATTAGCCAAAAATTAATTCCATCACTTTTAAGCCAAACCCCAGTGTCACTAAGCACCGAGCATAACCACCTTTCAAGTAGTGTGACAATCAGTAGTTTTGTCTTCTGTCAACTCTCAATGACGCACATTAATTTTAATTTAATTACTTGAATCTCAACTGCATTGTATATATTACATTTCGCAATAAAGCGAATGTTTCCTGTGCTTCGACGATCATATCAACATTCCATCTTTTAATGATTGTCCCCCTCTCAAGCTCGCCAAGCTCGCACAAAACCAAAAACCAAACAGTGAAACCTTGTGACAGCCCATAAATCTAAATGACATGTAATCGTCAAAAACTTACGGGAACCACTCAAAAAAACCAGCAGCAAGACCAACAAAAAACAAATGACAAGCGAAAGACAGAAACATTAACAAGTACTTAACCAGCCAAACCATAACAAGAACCGCGCTTTGGTTGTGCCCTGGCGAGGCACTTTTCTGCAAGATCGGAGGGGACTGTTGTTGGCTTCTTTTTTTTTTTTCTCGGAAAAACGCTTCCACATTAAGATGACATTTTATTTGCACCATTAATTAAGCGCCAAACGACAATAATTGAATGTCTCAGGGAACCGCTGGTTAAGAGATGTGGAGGCAGGGAAGTTCAACAAAAAATAGGGAAAACACACGCCTGTGAGTGTGCAGCGAAAAACTTCGGTTATAGAGTCCACAGTTAGTCAGCCAATTAAATTAAATTTTTGGTTAATGATGATAATGCATATTCTGACGGGGGAAGGGTATATTCGGATGGTGGTAAAAATACACAGGCGAATGGAGGGGAAAACTTAATTGTGGAGGCTTTTATTCTCAGGAGTGCGGTGAGTTTGGACATGTGGCTAACCATGGCGGGGCGTTTGTGTTTTTGTAAACATGGGGATTCGTATTTTCTTTTTCGGAAGATTGACAAATGATTTTCTGTGTTTCGGTTGAAAATGTTTTCTGCACTTGGTTGCAGTGTTTTTGGCAGCATGAAGGGTATTTTGGGCCAATTAAGGTAACCACAGGTGAAGTAAACACTTGATGGTTATCTACTTGGTAGATGATACGTAGGTACAGGGACACGGGTTTTTATCGGCGGTGTGTAGATATATATTTAGTGTTGTCGGTATTAATTCTAGTCAAACAAATTGAATGTATATGCTTCTAACGAACATCTATTCTATTTTTTTTAATCGACGGGTTAAGATCTAAATAAAGGGATAACAACTCTCCAACTTTACTGTATACTTGCAGTGTGTTAGGTTTTGTAATAGAGGTGGCACGCGGCTCGCGCAAAATTAAACCCCGTAGGTCCCTTGTGATATGACATGCATCCATCATCTTTCCCAAAATTGTTGACCTATGTCAGCCATTCTGACCTTCCTTTAAAGGGAAGCAAGTAACCTATGTCAATATTATCTATGTCTAGATGTCAAAGATGTCAAAGATGTCTAGGATGTCAAAGAATAAGTTACCGAAGTAAAGTCTTCTTTTAATCGAGAGCGTTGATCTTTAACAGAGAGTGAGGGATGTTTTCCAATTCCCTCTCATATAGACAGCTTTTGTAGTAGTAATTGCAGACGAGTCCTAGTTTTATCGCACGTAGGCCTACCGGACAGAATTAGGCCAGCACTGCCTAAATAATTGACATGCTGTGCAATTTGTTCATCTGCAGTTTTCTTTCTTGATCCAATCCAGATAGCGATAGTCATACCAAACATTTTTACTTCTGGTAGAACGCGAGGGGTATGGATCATTCTGGCAAGCTCATCATCCTTACAGTTGTATACTAAAATCATCTATAATTGCCTAGAAAACAAACGCTACAATGATTTGGAAGGCGAAACGGTATGCCATGTAGAGCATTTTAGGTAAGACGCCTTCAGCTACACCAGATTCAGTTTTGGACATATCCGTGTACCGAGTCGTCAATTCGAATTGAGTCTGACTCCCATTTGAGATGCCTGGGAATGGTAGTCTGGAATGAAGTTTAAAGTCACTCGATTTATGAAAATGTCCGTAAAACACAGTTCGTAGTTGGACTCTTTTGATTAAAAAAGGGGTGTCACTGGTTTAGCATATTAAAAAACTGAAATAATCAATTTTCGCGGATTTCAAGATTATAATTAATTTATTTTTATTTAACTGACTTTCTATTGGCTTGTTTTTAAAAAGAAACACTTTCGTGTACACTGGGCCTGGCTTTTTCTTAAAACCATTGATGTGTGCATCGGCGGGACATTATGGTTTTTGCTGAATCTGATGCCGAATCGAATGATTTATCAGATCATCGCGAGAGGAGGCCCAGTGAAAAATTATTTTGCTACTGTTGAGAATCGAACTCTGATTCTCGCGGCAGTTCATCGTACTTACCATCGCACCACTGAATATACGGCACGCGTGGGTAATTCTTGCCTCTCAGCAAACACACCAGCCCAACAAACATTTTTGTTCGTGCCAGAATCAAATTAAAACAAAAAATAAAATAAAAAGAAAGTTATTCTATGTAGACCAGGGACGGACTTTAAGGACTCTTAAAGGAAAATAATAAGTTCTTGAAAAAGCTGAAAAGAAATTATCAAAAATCTATGTCTATACCACTGAAAAACGATTAGAAAAATGTGTGTCCAAGGTTCATCAGCAGTATAGATTCGCCGCGATTCAAAAACTTGCCGGTTATTATTGTCAAAGCGTGGCCTTTTCACCATTGAAATCCTAAGAGATTTCCAATGGTTATTTCTGAGCGATGCAGGGTTTCTCAATAAGGACGTTGCAATTTTGTATTCAAACACAGAATTATTGAGATATCTATTCCATATTTATTCCATTGTGTTCAAAATTGTTCTGGGACACTTCTAACGCAGTTGGCTTGTTGGCATAAACCAACAACCTAATGTAACCCTATAAAAGGAAACCCATAGACGTAAAATCGCAAAAGCTAGATATCCAATCGATCGGACCTTTTCTTGAGATTATACGGTTATCGAACTGCTCCATGTTTGACCAAATGTGAGAAATGCACCAACATCTCGTTTAAGCCACATATCACTAATGACAAATCCACATCAAATTCTGGTCACAAATAGCCTTCATTGAGGCACAATAACGAACTCCATTGCCTGTAACATGGCGATCATTTTCACTGAAAAATACGGTTTAATTCGACTGAATTAATGAAAACATGATCAAATGGCTTCAGTTCTTGAGTTAATTTAATTTTATATGAGGGTGTAGGCCAACATCTTTACGCAACATTTGCCAAAATGCGGATAAGGAGATTTGTTGACACCCTTAACATTGCAATTAAATTTAAAAAATTAAATTTAAAAAATAACGGGTGATTTTTTAAGAGGTTTAGAAGTTTTTTAAAAAAAAACACAAAAAGTTCGAAAAAATGAATGAAATATTTATTTGAATCGATAGTTTGAACCTTGCAATTTAATGTTTAAAGATAATTTCATGCAAATGTTGACCGCGGCTGCGTCTCAGGTAGCCCATCCGCTGAGTCCAATTTTGGCATACTCTTTCACACATATCGGCCGGTATCTCACGAATGAATGCATGGATGTTGGCTTCCAGTGCGTCAATCGAAGCGGGCTTGTCCCTATAGACATTAGCCTTGACATACCTCCACAAAAAATAATCCAATGGTGTCAAATCGCACGATCTAGGCGGCCAATTGACCGGCCCGAAACGTGAAATTAACTGTTCACCAAACTCGCCTCGCAATTGCGCCATTGTTTCGCGTGCTGTGTGGCATGTGGCACCGTCTTGTTGAAACCACATATCATGCAAGTCAAGAACTTCCATTTCGGGCAAAAAAATCGCTCGGTAGCGTTCACCATTGACAGTAACGCTGCGATTCGCATCATCTTTGAAGAAATATGGCCCAATAATGCCGCCGGCCCATAAAACGCACCAAACAGTGGCTTTTTCGGGATGCATTGGTAGCTGTTGCAATGCTTTTGGCTGATCTTCACTCCAAATGCGGCAATTTTGCTTATTTACGTACCCATTCAACCAAAAATGAGCCTCATCGCTGAACACAATTTTTCGATAAAAAAGCGGATCCTCGGCCAGCTTTCCAAGAGCCCATTCACCAAAAATTCGGCGTTGTGGTAGGTCGGCTGGCTTTAGTTCTTGCACCAGCTGTATCTTAAAAGGCTTTACGCCCAAATCCTTCCGCAAAATTTTCCACGTAGTGCTGTAACAAAGGCCTAACTGCTGGGAACGGCGCCGAATCGACATTTCGCGGTCTTCTGTCACACTAGCTGATACGGCCGCAATATTTTCTTCACTACGCACAGTACGTAAACGTGTTGGTGGTTTAATGTCCAACAAAGTAAATTTGGTGCGAAATTTGGTCACAATCTTCCGAATAGACTGCTCAGAAGGTCGAGAATGCCGATCATAAAATGGAAGCAGCGCGCGATGAACATTTCGAACCGAGCACGAATTTTGATAGTAAAATTCAATAATTTGCAAGCGTTGTTCATTTGTAAGACGATCCATGGTTAAATTGCAAACCAAACTGAAGCAGTTTGACAGTGACACAAGGTACTAAACACACGTCAGCTGTCAAAACCAGTGTTGCCAAAACCAAACCAGCTAAAAAATCACCCGTTACAAGGTGGCGCAAAAGTTGTCACCCGATGATTCTTGGCCGTAATTTTTTTAAGTGTTTTGCAAAAAAATCGAAACAATTATTATAGGTGGCGCATAGGACATGAATCGTGGAATCAATTTTTCTACTTTTTTTGCGGAAGAATGCAAATATTTGCAACCAAAAAACATCGGGTGACAGCTTTTGCGACGGGTGACAACTTTTGCGCCACCTTGTAAATAAATAGATACTGTATCCAGACCTAGCATTTCTCAGAAATGCTGTGGGTCTTAGGACCCACAGCTTGTGTGGCATTTATAAATAAATAGATACTGTATCCAGACCCAGCATTTCTCAGAAGATCAAAACCACTACTCCATAAGACTTAATTCCCAAACAAAATCCAACAGAATATCCACAACCTGCAAGGTGTATCACCTACAACCACTCCATCTCAACTTTCTTAGCGGATTTACGCGCATTCTCGTGTGCTTATTTTCCTAATTACGATTTACCATGTATGACATTTCTGATAGATCATACATTTTTGTTGGTCTCTCAATTACTGTAGGTACCGAGCAATTTAGTCGGCCATCCATTTACCGTTTCATATCAACTTAACGACTACATTAAGCACTTGTCAGTTACCTGGCAGATAAATATCTCACTTTAAGATCTTCTTGGCATCAAAACGCAATTGCGTACGTGAATAGAATACTTAAGACCCCTACAACATCACCGACACCACGCGTAAAGTCATCCGCGAAATAGTACGACATGTAGCCACCACACCCACCCATCCATTAGATGGCTTCGAGTGCACGTACACACGTAGAGAGCGTTTTACTAAGCCACGGCATAAAAGAGAGCACCTCACTCCCTGGAGATGCTGAAGGCCTAAAAGGTCAGTGGGCGTTTCAAACGGTGATCAGCGACGGTGGCGGCGGCGACCGATAAATATGATAACTATAACGCCAACCACTATGTCTATACGCAGACTGCCTGCGATGAGGATGATGATGATATTCCATCCAAAACCGGGGGTAGATAGACAAGTTTGACATGCCCGATACAGAGTAGATACGCGTGCGCGTATACCCGATCTGGCGGCTGTAGGAAATCGGCCAGTCACAGCGGGATCGCTATAAAAGGAGCGCACTGAGGGAACTTCTGTTTCCTGGCGAAAACTATCGCACAAAACTCTAGTGGCAGCCTTCAAAGCTAGTGTGGCAAAAAATGACTACTGGATGGAATGTCACATGGCGATATGCGATGGTGATGACTTCATTTTTATGTGCGCATGAGCAATTAACTCATACCGATGATCTAGTTCACTTATTAAAGTACCCTCCGTCATCGTGGCCATCAGCAGCAGCAGCGGAGACATCTCTCAACATCATCGTTCGCGGTAGCACGCGGGGACGATATGCTTGCGGCGATATACACTCTATAAGTATCGCAACTTAAATGAATTGAGGTTTGATTAATTGAGAGCCAGAGTGACAGCGTGTCAGTGATAAATATGACAATTATCCTAAGGCAATAGGATTGCGCCTGCTTTTTTGTTTTTGTTGCTCTTTCGGTGGCAGGTTTCTTATTTTTTGTTCGTCAAAGATTCATAAACAGCGGGTGTAGGTTGGAAAATGTGCGCCAAAGGATGATTAATGGGGAAATTATGAAATTCCTTGAACAATTTAATTTATGAGGCAGCGGCTGTATGCAGTTCATAGACCGGTTCGCATTTCTTTGCGACGATCACATGCAACTTTGATGGGTAAGAACACCTACGCAGATGGATGTTGTGCATTTGGATTTGTGACAGGTGAGTATCGTTTATCCGTTTTGGTCAGTAAGGAAGAGTGTTTACGTTTAAACAAAATAAATACTGCTTTGGGTGGTTTTGAGGTCTAGAGAAGGATAACGCATAAGTGGCAGATGTTCAATTTGTGTATCGCTTACGGATTGAAACGATACAATTTGATGTTTAGGAGAAGTCATGAAGCCAGTGGGGTTGTTGCTAAATGAGAACCAGTTTTGGGTGGATCTGAGTGTAAAAAAGATCGATGGCTCTACAGTTGTAGATAAATTATCAAATCCTTCTCTCCGCGGACATTTGTTGTGCATTGTGTGAGCATTCAAACAAAGACAAACAAACTTTCGAAACGAATGGAAGGCCAATGAGGGATTTTAAGATTAAGGGACAAAGATTTCAAGTTTACACAAAATGATTGCTTAAAAGTTCACACAAACGCAGGATTTACCCAATTTGACCTCAAGTTATCATGATAAATAGTTGAAACGAAATTCGGCAATGGGATACTAGTGAGGCAGGTAGGCTGTTGGCAATTTCATGTAAGGTTAGGTAAGGTTTGGTAGGTTGACATGGAAATGTCAAGTCCTTCTTATCAATTTTGGTATTTTTCATACTCCTAGGATGAGCTGATCCATTATTTTTATGATGGTAACCAATGTTTCTCTGAACCCTTCAAAAGCTTTGATGAAGCTGTAAAGTTCAATCACTGATTTGTCAGAAAGTTCATCTTGAAAAACGCTCAATGGCAATCGAGTCATAGACTCACTCGATGACTCGTGCGTACGGATTTTGGAAGAAGAGAAGCACCGTCAGTGAAAGTGAAAAAAACTGCCATCCTCATCGAAAACCAAAGCGTGAAAAGCCAAAAACAGTGCGTACACCCGAGAATATTTCTTCTGTGCCAGAAAGTGTGCGTGCAGCGCCATCAACATCAATTCACCGTCGTTCTCAACAATTGAACATTTCGGAGACATCACTGAGACGAATTTTGCATAAAGACCTTGGTATGACGCCATACAAAGTCCAATTGGTTCAGGAGTTGAAGCCAATTGACCATCCAATGCGTTTTCGCTTCGCTAAGTGGGCCTGCGATCGACTTAGATTTTGCCAAAAAAAAAATCATCTTTTCAGATGAAGCTCATTTTGATCTTGGCGGGTATGTAAATAAGCAAAATTGTCGCATTTGGGGTACAGAAAACCCGCACGCATACATTGAAAAGCCGATACACCCAAAACGAGTCACTGTTTGGTGCGGATTTTGGTCCAGAGGCATAATTGGGCCATTTTTCTTCGAAAATGAGCAAGGAGTGGCCGTTACAGTCAATGGCGATCGTTATGGGGCCATGTTGAACGAATTTTTGTTCACAAAAATTAAAGAGGAGGATATTGGCAACATTTGTTTTCAACAGGACGGCGCTACGTGCCACACAGCCGAAGCTACACTCGATGTTTTGCGCCCTGTCTTTGAAGATCGCATTATCAGCCGCAGAGCTGATGTCGTTTGGCCACCTCGGAGCTGCGATTTGACACCGTTGGACTATTATTTGTTGGGTGCCGTAGAAGATAATTGTTACACCGACAAGCCAGAGACAATTGACGCTTTAAAGGACAATATTCGTGAAGCCATTGGTGAAATACAGCTCCACACAATCGATAATGTGCTTAAAAATTGGACCGATCGTGAAGGCTACTGCATGGCCAGCCGAGGCAACCATTTGAATGAAATTATTTTTCTTTATTAACCGGAAGGATTGTACTTTCAAATAAAAAAATAAATTTGAGAAAATATTCAGTAGTTTTTTTTTATAGCATTTTCAAAAAAAAGTTATTTGGCGGAACCTTTATATATCACAAGTTTAGTCGATTTAGCCATGGCTGTCAGTCCGTCCATCTGAGTCTCCGATTTTTCGTCTCTGAATTTTAAGCTAGAATGCTGAAATTTAAGGTTTTTGGTCCAATATGGAATTTTGCCTACTTTTCATTCACAAAAGGTTTATGCAAAAAAATGATTTAAACCTTTTTTAAGAAATTCGAAAAACAAAAATTTTGATGCCAATACGTTGAAAATACGGTTACGTAGTTTTCTTCTTAAGAACACAGCTAACAACTTTTCTTCTCTAAGGTTAACATTTTCAATTTCCAAAAGCAATCACTTCTATTCCGTATTTTTGGTACTTGTGCGCAGAAGTTCAGGCTGTTTAATTGCTCTTGAAGGTAAATCCGCAGGCTTTATAGAAAATGTGATGGTATATCCTCTGTAAGTCTTCTATAACTTTTTCGGGGATGTGTGTAAATGTGAGCTTTTGTTGAAGTAATGTAGAAGCATGACATGTACCTATAGAACTTCTAACTGAAGGCTTATAGCTACTATGACTATTTACTTCTTTATGCGATGAACTACACCACGTTTTCCAAAGTGTGCTCCGAGATGGATATCCTGGTGCACCGCGGCAAAATAAAAAAAGCGAAATAGCAAAATTCCATTACACTAGTGACTATTTCATTTTGTGCTTGTGAACTTGTCATTTTAATCGCAGCAATCGAATTTGAAATGCTCATTTAAAAGAAATCAATACATACAAACAAACTAAAAAATAATTCGTGTAAAAAGATGTGGGAATCCCCGACAAATGAAAATTATTAAAGAGACGTACCAGAGACGACCACATACGGTGACGCTAACTGAAATTTGTACTGGGACGACGTTTCTCTGGTTTTAAACGCGCCCAATAGACGGTTTTTGTTGGGTCGGTATCTATTTATACAGGTTAAAACGAATTGTAGTGCGGTGTATTTAATCTATATTTTGCTTTTAGTGCGTGAATTTTACTTTTTATTTGTTTTTTTGTACATTGATGTGACTCTGTGGATCTATCGACGTGAAAAGATCAAAAGATCGTGAGAGATCAAAAATAATCGGTACTATGGATCGCTGGCTAAAGTCTGGGTCGTTAAAAATAACCGCTGAAAGCTCCTTAACAGTACCCCCAGTAGTTACCAAAGAGTCAGCAACTGGCAGGTACATAATACATAACCACATTTGTTTATTTCATAATGGGAAGTTTCCTATCGCTAGAACCGCATTTGTATTAGATGCGTTTTGTTGGATTTATAATATTTTTTTTTTTCTGTTGTTATCCTCAATTCAGATTTGTGAATTTGCGCGTTTTCCATTTATTGTTCTATTCTAGAGCCAAGGAAAATGACGCAATAGAGACAGCGGCGTCAGTCAGAACTTTCTGAAAAATTTGAGGCAGACAATGTGGCTAGTACTAGTTCTATGGTGATCAGTACTGCAGATAAAAACAGTAAAAAGGAAGTACCACGATTCATATTTAAATCTTGGATTTGCTGAGACAAGTGACAACAAACCCCAATGCGTAATTTGCGGCAAAGTGTTTCCGAATAGTGCGATGTTTCCAGCAAAAATGAAACGTCATTTTGAGGGCATTCATCCAGATTGCAAAAGCAAACCGACTGATTCTTTTAAAAGGAAGTATGGTGAACTTACAAGATCTCAAACAATTATTACTAACCACTCAAAGACAGTGAACAAAAATGCGTTGATGGCGTCCTACTTAGTGAGTTTCCGAGTTGCGCAAACTGGCGAAGCCCATACAATCGCTGAAAACTTAATCAAGCCATGCGTTAAGGACATTGTTGAGTGTATGTTGGGTGAAAAGGCCAAAAAATTAGTTGACACCGTTCCTTTGTCAAATAACACAATATCACGAAGAATCGGAGACTTAGCAGCGAATGTCAAAACTACTTTACTTTCGCGAATAAAAGTCACAAAATTTTCGCAGATGTTGCAGGGTTGGTTATTTTAATAGTATTGGTGCGCTACCAATACCAAAAGTCCTTTCAAGAAGATCTGCTTTTCTGCAAGCCGTTGGAAACTACAACAACTGGTGCTGAAATTTTTTAAATTAATAGACAATTTCTTTATCGTCAATGATATCCCATGGTTTAACTGCGTGGATGTGTGCACAGACGGTGCCAAGGCCATGACTGGAAAAACGTCCGGTGCCGTCTCAAGAATAAAACAAAATGCCAAGGAATGCAGCAGTAGTCACTGCGTTCTACACCGCCATGCCCTTGCAATGAAAAAAATGCCACTCTCCTTAAAAGAGGTCTTAGACGAAAGCGTGAAAATAATTAACTTTATTAAATCTCGACCTAAGAATTCAAGGCTATTCAAAGTATTGTGCGATGAAATGGGTAGTCTACATACGTCTTTACTTCTTCACGCAGAAGTAAGGTGGCTTTCTCGCGGCAAAACACTGACGCGGCTTTTCGAAATGAGGGCTGAAGTCAGAACCTTCCTTATTAACGACAACTTTGATTTGGGCGACAGATTGTGTAATGAGCGTTGGCTCTTGGAATTATCGTATCTAGCCGATATTTTAAAAAAATTAAATGACTTGAGTGTATCACTTTAAGGAAAGACAATAACTGTTTTCGATGCCAGTGATAACGTCGAAGCATTTAAAAAGAAAATCAAGTTTTGGGCGAAATCTTTAAAAAAATCGAAACCTAGACAGCTTCCCAATGGTCAGCGAATGTAAAGAGGAAATAGATTTGGGTATTCCTGACGACATTTTAAATGAGTTTCATTTACATCTGCTAAGTTTGCTCGAAAACTTCCAAAGCTACTTTCCGGAAGAATACCATTCAAACATTAAAGAATATGTGTGGGTTGCAGACCCGTACTCCGCGCGTTTTAAAAGCCAGCATCTCTGACATCGTTGCAGTTTGAGTGCTTAATTGATTTGACATCAGATTCTTCGTTAAATGCAAATTTTGAAACTAAGAAGTCTTTATCAGAATTCTGGTGTATGTTGAAGGACGAATTCAAAATTTTGTCAGACAGAGCCAAAATAATTCTTCTGCCGTTTGCAACAACATACACGTGCGAATCAGGATTCTCCGCCTACGTTGGAACCAAAACAAAATATAGATCCCGCCTCGATGCAGAGCCAGATATTCGGTTGCAGTTGTCCCAAATTCAACCAGATATACAAGCATTATGCAAAACCAAACAGGCACATTTTTCTCACTAGATATTGAATTCCTTAAGTTCTTTAATTAACATTGTTCTTGTTTTTTTCGTTGAAGTTACTTGATTTACTTGAATTTAATAAAATATAAAAAAAAATTGAGTTTTGCATTTTTTACACGTTATGTAACTGCGAAAATAGCGTTAGTGTAACGAAGTGCTCCTCGACCAAAAAAGATTGGGAACCGCTGAACTACAACAAAGGATGTTTGGATTCGATCAGCAGTCATGGCAGAATCAATTTTTTATTTCTTTTATTTTTTTTAATTTCGATAAGGCTTCGCTAAAATAATCTTTAAAAAAGTCATTCAAAATCATTTTTCATAACATTGCCTTAGAAATAAGGTTGATAGTGCTTTATCGAGCGAAATTGTTAGTAAGGCGCCAACCTTCAACAATGGAAACGTATAACGTAGGGGACTGTGGTTTTTTCAATATTTAAATAGGTTCGGTATAGTGCGTACCAAATCAGTTGGCCAACGGTCGATTGCGCAGAGAGAGCATTTAAGGGAAATTTAAGATATTGTAAAATAAATTTTAAAAGACCTGCGCAGTAGATTGGCCAACTGATTTGATACGGACTATATCAATAAGAAACCTTTACGATTATTTAAATTTGTAAATAGCTTGATGGCAGTAAGGACCCCAACGCTTTTGTTCAACTATCCAGAAGCTTGGCACCATTTACTACATAGTTCCGTATATGAGACCGGTACGATTTCATCGGAACTCATATCGTAGTTATTTTGTACAATGCCCCAGACTAATTGGTATAATTGAAAAAAAAAATCCACGCTCATAACACCTCATTAAGATGCAACCGCTGAACTTATTACAAAGAAAAAAAAAATGTCAAGAATTCGCATGCTACAATCTTTCAAAACAACAAACGCCTCAACCTTTCCTATGTCAACATCAACAACTTCAGGAAATCATGCCCGCATCTGCTGCCAGGCGCGTTCGGCGCGCTCTTCACACAACAAAGTGTTGTTCAAATGTCAAAGTTGTTTGACATCAAACAATGTCGAACACGACTGCAAACAGGTGCTTGTCAAAAGTGGTCAACACACTGGGAGGCCACAAAAAGTCAAACACGCGCGACCACATGTTCTTACTCTTGTTCGAGTTCAAACAGCCGAGAGAAAGACGAACAAGCGACTACAATGAGAATCGCGCACACATTGTTGCAGTCGTCGTCCTCGTCGTCGGCAGTCTATTGCGCCGCCGCACGCGTCTTAATTGCCATTTGATGAACTAAACGGATTAAACGTGACAACCCGATACGGGTTCTACGACTGCAGCTCCAAAAACAATAGCTTGCTGCTATAGAATGCGGCATTCCATCGCATACAGGAAGTTCAATTTCTGATTAGAACAACCTTTTGTTAATCTTCGGTCCGGACAGAACTTTCCTAGACCTACCGGTATACAGGAAGAAAAAAAAACATGGTGCTCCACCCGATTGCGGTTGCATGTATCGATTGCAAGTCGAAGTCGAGCACATACAACACCGCGCACATCGTAACCCGGGGGGCAATGCGAACATTTTTTTCTAGATCAACTTTGAAAATCGGCCATAATGCGCTCTGCTCTCTCAACAAAGACAGCCGACCGGTACGATCCGATGGTAGCAAATGCGACATCGCCAACGACGATGACTACGTCGTCGAGGACGACGACATTTCGACGACTACGACGAGTGTTAAGCCGCACGACATTTAACATTGTCATCGCAGTTGGGGCCTTTTAGGAACGGCACAGTAGTCACTTACAACAGCCCCCCCTCTCCCGATAGTAGGTGAAACCAAAGCAAAGGCGGTGGCGGCGGCGTAAGAAAACACCGCCGATCGGCCGACAATTGAGGATCCATTTTGGTTTTATGTCTCAAGATTTTGAGGTGCCGCTGCGGCGCAGTGTCGGCGCTTTCAATCAATCGATAAAGATCTTCATGCACTTGGGCTGGTTGCAAAGTTGCAAGCTTGCCGATTACAGATATCCAGTACTTGCACATAGTACAATCCAAACTCAATTATTTTTGTCATTTAACTGTCGCGCAGACGCGACGCGTCGCGCTTCCAACTTCCATTCCAAGTGCGGCGGGAATGATGAATCGACGCGATGATGATCGTTGTTATGATGACAGTGATTTTGTGCGCGCCAAATGATGATGGTGAAGATGAAGACGACGACGACAACGACAACGACTATCGATGTCGATGACATTCGCTGGAACGATATGATCGCTTTGCATGTGTAATTGGCGGTGTAATTGGTAACAAAATGATAATTGTTGATATTTTGTATGTCGTCGTGTTGACATTTATGAGATGAGATACCGGATGGTGGGGGCATAATGACATGGCGCACACACAGGGTGTTTATTGATTATGAAATCGAGTTTATTGATGAATGAGATTAGGTAATGAAGAGAAGAGTGCCTATGGGGAAGATCACTTAGTGCGCGGAATCTTTTTGATTGATCGTCGCATGACGAAAGGTGGTAGGGTTTGCAAATGACTTGAGGGAAATCACGGTAATTGAGCAAAATTCGATTGAGCAATGCTGATTGAGGTAGGGATTGTAAGAGCAGGGGGGGGGGGGATAATGGGCACAAGTACTTTTAATTATATGATGTGTTGATGACAGGAAGTGGGTTGTTTACATAAATGAAAGGTGAGCTGCGGATGAGTGCATTTACGAGTGATAGTTCCGAAGAGATGTGACATTAGTCTAACGCATTATACACTTTTTAGTCAGCCATGTTCAAAAGACATATTTTATAAGTTCCAGATGCAGGGTTTCTACCTGAGATAAGACACGCTGGGGTCCCTCATTTTAATTCCGAAAGAAACAAAATTTAAACCGTCTTCACTACCCCACCACTTGCGAAATACTGCAATCATCCAAGAGTACAAAGCTCATGTGACGTTTCTCAAAATTGAAGCATGGAATCCGCGTTAAATTTTAGGTCCAATTTGTTGAGAAAAAATTGAGGACCTAAATTTGGAGTTTAAGTCAAACCGCCTGTAAGAGGCTCGATAGTACTAAGGGCATAGCCTTTTCTTACAACCATTCATGTGTAGGTTTGCACTACTTGTAAGGTGGCGGAAGCTCCTGTTTTATGCCGAAGATGATAAAATAAGCTTTTCTTGACAATTAAAACTACTCAGGTGAATTGTCAGATAATCGTGAGAGGAGGTCCAGTGAAAATCCTTACCGTGTGTTGCTATGGCTGGGGTTCGAACCCAGACCTTCTGCGAGGGTGGTCATGCCCACTAACCATCACTCCACTGAGTCCGCTATATAGGGTAAGATTCGAAAGTTCTCCACTCGCTGGAGTATTAATTTTCATTTAATTAATGTGGCTGAGTTAATGCAGTCGAATATTTTCACCGTTTGACTATATCCCGGTTTTATCTGTTTTTCCATTCGCCCACAGTCGATCAAATATTTTCAAACAGCTCTGGAACCCTAGGATGAGCTAGGATAATAAAATCTCTATATATAAAAATGGATCTTGGTTTGTTCGGATGCTTAAAACTCGAAAACGACTGGACCAAATTGGATACTTCCTTCTGCGGATTTGTTCGTAATTGCTCCGCGACGGTTTAGGGGGGAAAAAAAGGTGGCGCTGTAGGCGGTCATTCCATTTGATAACGGCAAAACAACGTTTGACGGGCCAGCTTGTTTGGTATATAAGATCCTTGTCCGAGTCACCAGAACAAGGGTTAAAATTTTTAAAATCCGCCCACTACCACGGCCCCTTTTTAGGAAAACGTTTTTTTCTAGCCAAACCGTAAAGAATTTTAAAAAAGAGTCCGAGCAGCATATTTAGAGAATCGAACTATCTATATTTTGTCAATACAAAGTTTTTTGCCACGCCCACTTTTTGGGGGCGTTTTTTAAAAAAAAACGTTTTTTAGTAAAATTTTTAAATTTTCGAAAAAAAATTTTGATGCACAATCATTGGTATTAATATGAACATTTCCTTAATATACCATTTCAACCCACGCCCACTTTTTAGGGGCGTTTTCTTACAAAAACCATTTGTATGTCCTACCCCAAGGCATATGCAATAGAAAAACGTTGTTTTTGTCGAACCATACAAGAATTTGATAAACCTTCTGACCAACATGTTGTAACAACGTCATTTTAAATACTTTATGACCATAAAGACCACTTTTTGGGGATATTAATTTTAAGGATGGGATGGGTTGGGATAGGGTTTTAAACGATCCGCACAGCGGATTGTTGCATTCTCATATATTTTTACCTAGTATTGATTCGCCAAAAGCTAAGTTTCCAAATGTCAATGTTCATAAGATATCCACTACGGTGGAATTGGTGGATGTTAACTCCGAAGCAGATGGACCCTTTAACTACCACAAATTTTAACCACCAACAGTTGCGGATTGGTAATATATTGCTTGTTGATAAGTCATGAATTTTAATATCTACTCGTTACTTACAATTATAACGCATTTCGGCATTTTTTTTTTAATTTCAGAAAAGGCATTCACAACAGCAGTGACCGAAGATGGCGGTATTGTAGTGCGTATCCCAGCAGCCGGGCGACTTGTTGGAGAAAACGGATTCTGTTCCAGGATGAGATTGGTGACATCAGGTACACATTTAGTAACGTTCGGATGAGCTGCTTTCAATCTGATCCCTTCTCCTCCAATGTAACGCCATACAGGTTTGATCCCTAGTTTAGTCATAGCTTTTGAGAACTCCGTGATTTGAGGTTGTGCTATGAAATTGGTTACGTCGAAACTTTTGCACCTTTGAATATGCTAGATACTGGATATGTCCCTTGTATTTATGATAGGTAATTCGTTTTGGTTGACGGGTCAACTTTTCGAAGATTAACATTTTATTTTGTGATTCTTAGTCAAGGAAACCAAGTGCTATTAACGCAGTATTCCAATTTAGGCGTAAAAATTCTATACACGTTGTACATGTGCTGTTAGCTTCGTTCGTAGTCATCCAATTTCTCTCTTGAGAGGGTCCTCAGTGAAGTCACGTTAACATATTAGGCGAATATGTCCAAAAATTGGCTCAAAGGCGATGACTCTTGATCTTAGTCGGTTAGTCAAAAGGAATACCATACACCGATTTGTATATTAGTTATCAAAGCCTATTGTCCTAACTTTCAAGTTTTGTTCACATGGTAAGGAGATTATGCTGACAACACAATCCGCAATCTGAAGAGCCCATACTATTTCGCTACATGCAGGGTGTCGGGTATTCGGAAAGCGATATCCAATGAGAATTCACAATACATCTGTGCTCTACAAGCTATCGTCTATCGTTCCTCTAGGACTAGGGCTCTAGGCCTAAGGTGGAGAAAATGATGAACCAAAAAAAACAAAATTTGTATAGTCCCATTGAAATATAAGAAGGAAAGGAAAAGAAAGAAAATTTAAAATCCGCTCCTTCAGTCCAAGTCTGTACTTAATTCACAAACCAGAGGGAGCTGGGATTTAAAAGTTATTTCTTTGCTAAGTTCGACTATTTTTTACCTTTTGGACTGCGTTCGCTTCATATAGTTATCAACTGAAGCTAGTTCGCTAAGGATCGAGCTAAATGGTGAGACCTGTCGGTTGAGGCTCAGGTTCACCTCGAATAGTAGCGCCACTTGAGTAAAATTTGCTCCGTACTCCTACTTATTATCAAGCACTTGGCAGTAGGCGAGGGGCTCAGTGGCGCGATGGTTAGTGCGATGAACTGCCGCGCAGGAGGTCTGGGTTCGATTCCCAGCCGTAGCAACACCTAAATGATTTTTCACTGGCCCTCCTCTCGTGATGATCTGACAAATCATCCGAGTAGAATCAATTGTCAAGAATAGCTTATCTCAACTTAGCCGTTCGGAGTCGGCATAAAACAGGAGGTCCCGCCATCGTGCAAGAAGTACACACGCACACATGAATGGTTGTGAGAAAGCTAGGCCCTGGGTACTAACGAGCCTGTTGCGCCAAAAATTTGTATTTTTTTTGTACTTGGCAGTAGGCCTAGTGGAAATAGGGCAAATATGTGGACTAATGCTGCGAGCGAACAAATGGTCAGCAGCCGTTTAGACTTGTTCTCGAAAGTGTCTTCAGAATTTAAGCCATCCCTACACACAATCTGTTACAAGATGAGATTAAGGAAATCGTACGATAGTTCATTTCCTCGACCAGCGCCGGTGCATGTTTGGAAAAGTTTGGATAGGCTGTTTCCAATCTTTGTCAATAATGTTAGATAATACAGTTGTTTCTCATTCGCTGATACCTAAAATTCAGTTGTAGCTTGTTTAAGCTCCAGTACGTGAATGATGTCATAATTGACATTTAAGTCGATTGAACAATGATAGGTGCCGGCTTCAAGTTTGTTAGACTCTTTCAGGATTTGCTTTAATGAGACAATTTAGTCGATTTACCGAGATGGTACGTAGCTACGTACTGATATCCTTTCACTCTCTCGATCGTAGTTTTGAGCATTTACAGTGCGCCGTCAGGATTTTATTCTCCTCTCCATTTATGTCGACCAGCCAAACAAAAAAAAAATCAACGATGGTAGAATGATGTTAACAGGTACCGAAAGTGGCGAAGTAAATACTGAACAGGCTAAGGCCAGAAAAATTCCGAACCAGAAAAAGCGAGGAGAAGAAAATTCTGCGTATATAAAAGTTTATTGTTTTATGCAATTCGCAGCTTCATCTCTTTGGTAATATGACCATTGAATTTGGCTAAGAAGAGGAAATGCCAGAATCGACGTTTGGATGTAAATTCAGGATATGCCTGATGTATCCCTTGCAAATATACATTGTCGACTTCTTTGATGGGTTGACTATCTGAAGATCTACTGGTTGTTTTGGAGATTCTTAGCCCAGAAAACTAGGTACTAGTAATGATAGCATTGTAAGCTGCTACAAGGTCCGTTACTCGGAAGTCATTACCTTTCGTGAAAGCTATACTTTCTAACTAAAGCATGGAAGATGTTTTCTTTTCCATTTTTTCCATGAAACCTGCTAGTATTTTTTTTGGAATTAATACTTCGGAGATGGTTCTCAAATAGGGTCTTTAGTCTCGTCAGTCGGTCAGTAGGATCATGTCAATATTACAGGCTTGTGTTTTGAAATGTGGATCTGATGTAGATCCCAGTTAGGCAATCAATGGTCAGGCTTGTGTTTTGAAATGTGGATCTGATGTAGATCCCAGTTAGGCAATCAATGGTCAGACTAAAGTCACTGCCTCTTGGCCTTAGTTAATTTCCCACCACAAATGCCCATTTTTACCTACATTCAAAATCCCTTCCATTGTATTTACAGGCTAGTATCAGGATCTGGCTGCTTTTTGACAGGATTCATTATCCGAGTTCGTTTTTCTCTTGCAACTATTCAGTTGATTCTCATTTTAATGAACGTACCATATAACACAATCCGCAACCTGGGGAGTCAGTTCTTATTTTGTTACCCTAGTACGTTTTCTGCATTCTGTATTCAATACTACGGGATTGAGCGCTTCATTAGCTTCCAGGCATCATCTGGGCTATGGGACCTGCTAATCAAATATACGTCAGACACGGTTGTAAGGTTCGCCAAAAAAACAGAAAGAATAGATATGACTTGTACCTATCCTTACAAGGAACTTTGGTTCTTCAAAAAGGTTTACGCGAAGGACTTTCCTATACTAGTATTACTACGGGCGGCAATTTTTTATAGCTTCTCACGATGTATCACCGATAGGTTTGCTAGTCTTTAAAGAACTCGTCGAGATCAGTAGAATTATATCTGATGACATTTATTCGGTGTATTATTTGAGTCTCGATTGAACACCTGGGGGACTTACCCCTGTGACACTCTTCAGGGACGGTCAAGAACGAACGTGAATGTAAAGAGGCATATTTTTGAAGAAGTTAGGTCATTTGTGAATAATTAAATATCGGCATTTACGGCACATAAAGGTCCTCAAACCTCCATTCATAATTTCTGTGCGAAATTATTATTTTTGCCACAAATAAGAGGATCTCCTGCTTAACCTCTAATCCCAACGGAAAATAAAAATACAAACTATTTCTAAACGGTAGAATAATTGATACTCCAACTAAAAATAAACTTAAACCCGAATGCAAATAAGCACACCCTATTTGTCTGGTTATAAAATATGCTAGGGCGTGACTTTCAACCAAGCTCATTTAAACGTCAGCATTACACAAAAAATTTGCATAACATTCAATGCGCTTTTGCTAATTATTATACTTTATCTGTCAGACAGACTTATCGTCAACTTGCATCTCAAATCACGACTAAGTACCATTTAACAAAAAAAAAAGCCCTATCGACTCCATTCATCACCATAATGCATCGCAACTAATTAATTAGAGAAAAAAATCGTGTTAACTATTTTATGTTGTTCAATTTCGATTCGTATTGCATTTATTAAGCAATTATTGTAATTACAAACAATGAACAGTAATGGTCTCACTTTACTGCTGTTAGTGCCGCCATGGCTACTATTACTGCAAGAGAATTCACGTGCCACTTGTGTTTGCCGCCGCAATCCAACAAGTGCACAAGTCCATAACACAAATACAAACCTGAGAAGAAGCAAAAAAAAAAATTGTATCTCCAACACGGTCTGCTACAACGAGATTTTTATGTAACCAACGCAACAATAAGGAAATTTTTTTGTAAAACAATTTCTTTTTTTTCCTTTGTATCTACGGGTACCTATCTATCTAATTCCACTCAAAAGTGCATTGACCAGGCAACTAGTCGTTGTCGCTGTCGTATATGTACCCTGCTGACATCTAGTAACCGGAGAGGAAAATCAATTTTCCACCGCTAATTATACGCGCGCGAATGAAAAACGCTTACACCGCTTGCGATGTTTAAATTAATTAATTAATTGCACCAAGAGATGTGACTACGGATCACAATCGCGTTAGAATCCAAACCAATGCGGTGTGAGATACCTACTCTTACGCAAAATTGTGTTCAAACAGTCTACACGTCACCGTCACGTAACAGATGTAACAAGAGTGTAAGAGTGTGTTTTGAATGACTGAATGGCGGTGACTGACTGACAGTTGTTGTTGCTGGCAACGCAACATAAATGCGCGAATGCAAAATAAGGTGCTGCTGCTTATTTCAAGCGTTTATCTTGTTTCGATTATCATCTTTGTCATATGTAGCCATACGGGGGGTTTCTCTAAGGTTGGTGGTATGTGCGAATCTACACATTTCTCACACCTCCTGCCAGTTGGTTTTAACGGTCGATTGGAGGCATGTTTACGGTAAATATACGGTATTGTTGAATAAAATTACTTGTCTTTCAATGGTAATTGTTTTAATTATACAATCTGCATCTTAATGGAATTTATTGGTAATTTTTTCACAATGCACCTTTGTGCAACTGGCTATTGAGGGAGGTGTTCATACTTCTATTATGGAATGACTTGCGGACGGGTGTGGAGTTCCGATTTGACGTTGGTGTGAATAATGTGGACGAGATGTTAGTATGGAAATTTATTGCATTTTAATTGCACTATTTAAGGGTGGAAATAGTGCATGTCTTTAGGAATATGAGATTGAACGCGGATATAAAGACATACGGACCGGTACGGGTGGAGTTAAGTGGGCTGCGATCGTTTCAATCGATATTGTAACCTTGTCGGCAAGCATGAGTAAGAAAGATTTATTTGTTGAGCTTTATGAAGATATTCAACCAACATGCCTCTGCCATAAGTTGGTTTGTGCCTTAGCTAACCGTATATATTTCAAGTTGAATGCGTTTACCTATTGGCTGGGAATCAAAAAGTGGGAGTAAGTGTGTCCATTCGTTCTACATTCGTTTGATCTAATAAATGAAGAATTCTGAAGATCGTCCAAGGTTCGTAGTTGAATCTTCGTTAAAAAAGCTCGTCAATGTAGTAGGGCCAGTAAGTTAGGAAAGTATTTAGTTGTTAAGTAGTTTTTCATGAACTTTTGTCTAGCATTTAAATTATTTTTAAGATGAACATTAATAAAAATATTTTTTTTTTAACAAGCACGCCATGCAAACGAAACTGAAGAATCATCGAAGAAACATGAGTTTTTAACTACAAAGGCATTATTCTTGATCTCTTTAATAAGCATGTTCCTTACAAAACAAAGCAAATTAAACATCAAGATCGACCATGGTTTTCAGCGGCGATTAAAAACCTCATCTCTTTGCGTGATGTAGCTTATAGGCGTTGGAAGTGTTTTCGTCTCGAAGAGCATCACAGCGCTTACAAAGCCTTACGAAATAAGGTCGTTCGTGATATACGGGAATCAAAAAAAACAATTCTACTCCTTACGACTAAACCCATCGCTTGCTGGGCAAAAACTATCGAGGAATATTAGAGAAATTGGTATAGGAAAACAGAAAAACATTACAAATTGTGACTTTGATTGTGATGAGTTGAATAAAAAATTCGCATCTGTGTCCACTGCTGACTCCACTGCCCAGTGGAATTCCTACTCACGCTCCTATATCCAAATACAAAATGAACAACGCCTAAACACCTTTCAATTTTCTGCAACTGATGAAACCAAAGTGCTCGAGAGTTTTCTAGGCACAAAATCAAACTCCGTTGGCTTTGATGAAATCTTTTTAAAAGCAATACTCCCATATTGCTTAAAAAAATATATCACATATGCTTTCAACTCGATTCTTACGACCGGCGTTTTTCCTTATGTATGGAAACAGTCTAAAATTATACCCATTCCAAAAAAGGGCACTAAAGAAGAGTATAGACCGATTGCAATTCTACCCCTCCTCTCGAAAATCCTAGAAAAGATAATGAACTCCCAGGTTCGTGAATACCTTGATACTTATAGTTTGCTCTGCTCTGAACAGTCCGGTATCCGTCCAAAACACATCTGCATAACAGCTTTATTAAAAGTAGTAGAAGATATCAGACAGGCCGTAGATGAAAATAATCTAACTTTTCTTACCCTGCTTGATTTTTCGAAGGCATTTGATACTGTTAATCACGAAATACTTTGCAGCAAACTTGTAGAACAATTCAACTTTTCACTATCAGCCGCAAACCTGGTTTCATCGTATTTAAGTGGTAGATCACAGGCAGTTGTACAACATCTTAACCTTTCTTCCCTTAAATAATGGTGTTTCACAGGGCTCTATCCTTGGACCACTTTTATTTTCACTTTATATCAATGAGCTACCCAAATATATAAAGAACTCGTCCATACACATGAATGCTGATGATGTTCAACTATACAATAGCTGCCGAGTTGGTCTGGTTGAAAATGGTGCTTACGAAGTAAACGAGGACATCCAATCAATTTATATTTGGGCACAAACAAACAGTCTTGCTCTTAATCCCACCAAGTCCAAATGTATGGTTATTTCAAGGGTTAAAGTAGACACGTCATTCTTACCTCCAATTGAGCTTAACGGTTCAGTTATCGAGTTTGTTGATACCGCAAGGAATCTTGGGGTCACATTCACAAATAATCTTACTTGGGACAAACATATACGTATCACTCTTGGTAAAATGTACGGAAGCCTCAGGATGCTTTGGGCCTCACAGCCCATAACACCTCTTGCAACTAGAAAAATCATAGCTAAGACTCTACTCGTCCCAATTATGCTCTTTGGTTGTGAGATATTTGGTAACTGCAACTATGAGCTTAAGCGCAAGCTTAATGTTGCATACAACAGCATCAGACGTTACATCTATGGACGTAGAAGGTATGACCACATCTCCGCTTTCTCTAATTCAATATACGGCATAACTCTCGATAACCTTTTAAAATTCAGAACAGTAATTCTGCTGCATAATGTCATGGAAACCCGTCAACCACTTTACTTATTTACCCTTATCCTTTTTTCGCGTTCCTTAAGAACTCTTAAACTTATACCGGCACGCTGTAACTATTTAGTTTCAAAGCGTCAGTTTTTAATTTTAAATTTTTATTTCGATCTTTTGTTATTTTAAATTATTGTTTGCCTACTAGTATTTAATTCACACACAGTCTACTAATTGTAATCACTATATTGTATCTTTCTCGATTCGTTCACTAATTTAAAACGATCTTGTATCTTACAGTGTAAAGACCTTACATAATAAATAATAATAATAATATTTTCCGAGAGCATTTTAACACAGTTCGTGGTTCAACTCTTTTGTTGATTTTGTTTTCCCTCTGTTGTCGGTTGATTTAAGGTTTAAGGTTTAGACCAAAGCCAAAAGATTTGATTAGATTCATGTCTCTGAAGAGTCGTACGGCTTAAAGTTGAATCGTCGATTTCAGAGCTAGTCAATGAAAACGAGACCGTTTTTCGAAAAAAAATGTGTGTTCAAACGAACTAAGGTTTTGTTCATCCGAATTTGATACATGCTTGAGGATAGTCGAGCCGGATTGTTAAAATCACGATTTTTAATGATCTCCTTAGCAGCTGGACTAATCACTTTATTATGGAGCCTTATAGCGTAGCCGAGGTAGACGCAGACCTTTTCTACCTCAAAGTTATACTTGTCGATTGTAACGTTTGGTCGAATTCGCTAATGTTGTGTGTCCTTTATTACTATATTTGGTCATGTCTTCATTCACTGTCAAACCCACTTACTTCTCTATAAAAGCAAACTCGGCAGTGATATTTTTTTAGTTTGACCAATATTGTCGGCACATGTTGCACAGAAGATTGTGCCTCTTATAGTGGCTCTTTGCAACAATTCTCAGGAATATTGATGAAGATATCACATGACAATTCGTCTCCTTATCTAAATCCATTGTTGGAAACGTATAATTTGATGGGCTTGTTGCAGAAATACTTTATGCAGTTCAGATGGTCTCCTTTTCTGTGGTTCGGGTAGGTAAAGTTCAGGCTTCAGTAGTTAAAAAGGAAAGCATTTCCGACAGCAGTGTTGAGCAGTGTATTCTTTTTTTTAAAACCAATGTTCCCCTTTCCCCATACAGTTCAAATGCATTTGTTGCAGCAACTCTCGACTTCGCCAGCAGCGCGAATCCCAATATCCAGGGATTTTTTGCACTGGGTCGATTTAAGGGCTTGTTGAAAACGTCGCTATTATTCCCTACATTCGATGGAATACACGTTCTGAAAGGGTATTAGAGGTCTTTTGCGAACTCAGTCGTTGGACGTTGTCTATCTGTCAATTTGACTGAAATGAAAACGATGTGTTGGTTACAGTGGCACTTCGTTCCTCACATATGTCAAACAGTATAAGTCTGGAAAAAGTTGTTCTGTAACTCCACTTCCTAAGATTTTATTTATACACTTTGGTAGTCGCTCACTATTTTTATACAGGAGCTCCTAGTACTCAGTGATGTCATCTTTTTTCTCGCTTAGCTATGTTGTGAATTTTGCCATGATGCGTTCACTAATTTTGTCGAAACATAAGACTTATTGACTAAGCCTGTATAACATATTCGTATCCGAAAAATCGGCGCGTACAATAACACAGCCTCTCCCATAATATTTTTTAGAGAAAAGTAAAGTCAGCTTTGTAGCAAATTAGGGGATACGTTTGCACCATTTCTGTTTACGAGTTCAAAAGTTCCAGGTTTAGTCACGTAACAAGTATCCCTTTTTGCTTTTTGTATGGTCGTCAACAATGAAGTTAGTCCTTACTGAGGATCATTGGTTATTTTGTTATGTTTCTTTCTGTGGATTCGTTTTAAACCTAAATCACATCTTACAGCGTAGAGCTTGACCCTATAGGACATATGTCTAGACATTCTACGTCAGGCATTCTGAGAAGACTGCATTTATAGTATTTATCTTTCCAGGTTTAGAACTCATTTTGAACGGGTGGATAAAGCCAGTATCTGATGCTTATTACTTGACACAACAACCAAATGTTCGCTCCTGAAACGAAGAATAATAAATTGCCGTTGATCTGTCTTTTAGTCGCACGAGAATTTCTCTTTGCTTTGCAAACAGTTGCTGCACAAAATTGGAACTTACAGTCAAAACTATTTGAATTTACAATTTAGTTTACTGGACGTCCTACTGCCAAGGTATCTGAGGAAGCAAGTACTTGTTCTATATTTTTTTTCTGATCACGGGAACTCTCTCACTAAATGCAATTCAATTAAATAAAATCCACCCAAGATCGATCTCAATTAAAACGAATAAACAAACATTGACTATCCAACAACAAATCACCCCTAAAGGATATAAACCAAAATCCCAAATTAAAATTAAGATGATTCTACCACCAAACAAAAAAATCGAATCTCACGAATTTCGACTTCCTCGTGGATATGTGTATTTGTTTTATTTTTGTTTTATTAGAAGTCAAAAACAAGGTGCTGCTAAAAATGTTTATGGGTGGCAAGATACCATGCTAACCGAGTTTCCAATGAGTTAATGGTCGCAACTAACGGCAGCATCCCAACACAGTTCGTTGTTCAACTCTTTCGTTTTGAATTTTTTTTGTTTTGTTTTTCCACTGCTGTCGGTCGGTTTAAGGTTCAGTGTTTTCTCTCAATTTGTTTTTGGCATGAGCTTTAACGCTCTATAAGAAATACAAGTGCACGAAATAACTCGATAGGTTCATACGATAGAGATAAATCATGATTATCCTCACATGAGTACGGTCGTACATAGCTAATGCACATGTTTGCCAGCCAAAGTTAGGAGGTAGAACGAAACAAGAAAAAAAAAAAACGCAAATAGTGAAATTGAAGAGAATCTCTAGCCTGGTATAAGTAGATACAACCAATTTCATTTTATTCCCCAATGAAAAAAGAATTGAACTCTGATTAAAACGATTACGAGTGAATTAGATAGAAGAGAACGAAAAAAAAGTAAAAGAAACAAAATTACGAGTTAACGATGTTGCTTTCTTGGTTTAAATTGCTTTGGCGCAGAACATTCTTTAACTGATAACACAATTTTTTTTTAAGTGAACATCGTTTGTAAGTCGAACGTTTTAAAAAGTCCATTAATGTGTGGATTTTGTGTGAGTGTGTGCATAGTATTGGGAAGGTCGGTGTATTGAGGAAGTAAATCGAAATGTTCTCACAGTAAATTTACCGGGCAAATTGGAGTTTATTCTTTTAAACTCCAATTTGCCCTGCAGTTCGTATAGGCTTGTGTGATATTAGCAAGGAAATTAATGGACAAAAGAAAACCATTTAATGAATTAATTAAAAAAATTAACACAGAAATAGGTACGGTTTGTTGTGGAAAGCTTAAGGTTGGGTTTTTCTCATCGGTCTTTGTTGAGAAAGATACTAGCATGCATAAGATTTCTCCGTTGAGTTATGGTTGCAACTGGAATCTTTATAAGACCAATAAGTTTTGCATAATTAATGTCATAATGTGAATGTGCTTTAATTTAATTTGACATTTATTTTGTAAACAGTTCAGGAATTATATGGCAAGAGGTAATGAATCGTTATACAACTTAAAATAAAATTATTGTTATTGCTTAATTCCCCGGACTTATTTGTCGGGCTTGCTGAAACCTTGTCGTAACCAAAACAAACCAAAAACTTTGCAATTCTTAAAAGCCAACATTCAAGAAGAAATCAGCAAATTCGAAATAGAAAATAGAGCCCAATTTCTTTATTTTTAACAAAATTTGGGGCACTTCACATTGTGACAATATAACTTCTACGCTTGAACAACGCTGGGAAATATTGCGACATTACTTTGAAAATCATGGTAATGTTGCAGAATGTGTGCGAAAATTGCGTACGGATTTTGGAAGAAGAGAAGCACCGTCAGCTCCATATGTTCGTCATTTTGTGAAAAAAAGTGAATGAAACTGGCATCCTCATCGACAAACCAAAGCGTGAAAAGCCAAAAACAGTGCGTACATCCGAGAATATTGCTGCTGTGGCAGAAAGTGTGCGTGAAGCGCCATCAACATCAATTCACCCTCGTTCTCAACAATTGAACATTTCGGAGACATCATAGAGACGAATTTTGCATAAAGACCTTGGTATGACACCATACAAAGTCCAATTGGTTTAGGAGTTGAAGCCAACTAACCATTACAATGCGTTTTCGCTCCGCTAAGTGGGCCTGCGTTCGACTTAGAGAAAATGCCGGTTTTGCCAAAAAAATCATCTTTTCAGATGAAGCTCATTTTGATCTTGGCGGGTATGTAAACCAGCATACATTGAAAAGCCGATGCACCCAAAAGGAGTCACTGTTTGGTGCGGATTTTGGTCCAGAGGCATAATTGGGCCATTTTTCTTCGAAAATGAGCAAGGAGTGGCCGTTACAGTCAATGGCGATCGTTATCGGGCCATGTTGAACGAATTTTTGTTCACAAAAATTGAAGAGAAGGATATTGGCAATATTTGGTTTCAACAGGATGGCGCTACGTGCCACACAGTCGAAGCTACACTCGATGTTTTGCGCCCTGTTTTTGAAGATCGCATTATCAGCCCCAGAGCTGATGTCGTTTGGCCACCTTGGAGCTGCGATTTGACACCGTTGGACTATTATTTGTGGGGTGCCGGAAAAGATAAGTGTTACGCCGACAAGCCAGAGACAATTGACGTTTTAAAGGAGAATATTCATGAAGCCATTGGTGAAATACAGCTGCACACAATCGATAATGTGCTTAAAAATTGGACCGATCGTGTAGGCTACTGCATGGCCACCCGAGGCAGCCATTTGAATACCTCCAATGAGGTATATGGTTTAAAGCAGTTAAATGATATTTTTTTAAACAAATTTTTATATTACCATTAAACACTCCCAACTTTGAAATTCACGTAAAATCAGGTCATTCATATTATGTTTATTCGAAAATCAAAGGCAAATGCAGATTTCTTAATCAATGTTATTCTGAAGTCCGAAGGCAACTTTCATAGAAAAATACTTTTAATATCTTTTGCATTTGGCTTTACCACTACTAGCGTGATTCTGTACCTTAGTCCTAACATAATATTTCTCTCCTCGCTTGAGCTTCAAGAGATACATAAAGCCGCTTAAACCCTAGTTTGGGAATATTTCAAGTAACCGTTTACAATTCCAGAAATAACCTTGATTTTTAAATTTTGAACTAAAATGTTTCATCTAAACTACAGGCCAAATATAAATGAGTTAGGTCCTAATTCTCTCTCTCTGTAATCTTAATGAAAACGAAGATGTTTTTCACCATTTGCGATCTGCCACATTCTGCAATGTGGCCATGTCTGTCCGTCCGTCCGTCCGTACGTCACCAGTTTTTGGGCCTTAAATTTTGAGCTAGAAGGATGAAATTTGGTAAACGTGCTCTTTGTTGCTCCCAGCAGAACAAGTGTAAAAATTTTTGAAATCCGCTCACTGCCACGCCCCCTTTTTAGAAAAACGTGTTTTTTGACTAAACCATAAGAAATTTTAAAAAAGTGTCTGAGAAACGTAGTTAGAGAATCGTAATATCTATATTTGGTTCATATAAAGTTTTTTGCTACGCCCACTTTTTGGGGGCGTTTTTAATAAAAAAACGTTTTACGGTCAAATTTTAAAATTTTCGAAAAAAAAATTTGATGCAGAATAGTTAGTAATATTAATATAAACATTTCGTTAATAGATAATTTTAGCCCATGCCCACTTTTTGAGGGCGTTTTCTTAAAAAAACCGTTTGTATACCCTACCCCATAGCATATGCAGGAGGAAAACGATGTGTTTTGTCAAACAACAAAATATTCTGATAAACTGTTTGAACAATGTGTTGTGATAATGTCATTTTCTATATTATAGGCTAATAAAGCCCACTTTTTGGAGATATTAATTTTAAGGATGGGATGGGATAGGGTATTAAACGATCCGCACAGGGGATTGTACTCTTCTCACATGTTTCTGTTTATGATGCACTAAAAGCTTATTCAATTATTTCGTTTTGAATTAAAAAATAAAATTTTATGCTATCTTAAGACCTTTGTAAAAAAGTTGGAGTTTTTAACAGTGTGCGCTTAATTTTCATAATAATTTTCCATAATAATTTTGGGCGATTTGAGACAAAGCCAAAAATGAATTCTTACCAAATGACCACATGTTTTTGGTTGATCATATCTTTAAACTTTTTTTTTATTAGAAAATATCTCTAAATAGTGGGCATTGTCTATAATTATCATTTGCGAGTTTAAAACAACCTGTTTAAAACAGCGAGTTTAAAATAGCCTGGCGACATATTCATAACTAGTATGGCCAAATATAATGTGGTCCAACTAAGAGTGCTGTAGCAAAACTATCTGAATTATCTTGGGAGTTAAAGTTAATCTGATTCAATTTGGGAGTCGTTGCTATTTCTATATTTGTATACGATCCATCCAGTACAGAAAGTCATATTACCTTTTGCAGATAAGAACTTATTTTTAGCTAGTTTTTGGACACACTGCGACTGAATAGTGAAGTTAGGCACAGTGGGTGGTGTGAATAAAAATTGAGTGTGAGTGTTTCCTCAGCATTTTGGAGGGAAAATTCCATCTGATGTGAATAACAGTAGATTTCGTTAAGTTAAACGAAAACCCTCCACTCACATATTTTGAAGATGAAATGTATTGAGTGAACAATTGCAAAAGTTGAGTGTGCAATGAAGGTAACTTCAAGAGACAAAAAAGTTAGAAAAATGGAAAATACTTTTTTCAGAAGAGGAATACTTTGAAGGATAAAGTGAAAAACCATAAAGAAAAGAAAATCTGTAATGGAAAGAGAAGATTTCATAAAATGTGTACAATTTTATCCGTGTTGCTGGAAAAATGCCAAACTCCAGAAATGAAAATTAAAAAGCAAGTAAGCTTCCAAAGCAGGTATGTAAGAAAAAATTAAAAAAAAAAAAACAATGGCGTTAATTTGAACTCTTCGATAATCAGGAAACAAATTAAAAACATGAAGGCCCACGTCAAAACAAGAATGTTGAAAAATAAATTTAATAGCTCTCCACTCTAGTTTTCAAACTTCGACTTAAAGAACCTAATTTGAGGAAATTTTTTATTGACACCAAATTAAGTGTTCCCTTTAACGAAAAAACTTCACTCGGAGTGTTTCCTTAGTTTTAATTCATACCGTCCAGTATCAAAAATGTGTCTTTCAACTTTCTACATGAAAAAGAATGAGGACTTAAAACTAGCGTTGACATCGATTCCGGAGAATTTCATCAAAGTTCTTGCATTGACCTAAAGTGTGGTGTGAAATTTTCTCAGGTGCACAAGTAATAATTATTCTTCCATAAGGCACAAAAATTTAATTTCCACAAGCAATTAATTCTATAGGCCTTACATAGTACTTGTGAGCGGAGTTTGAGTATTTTGACAGTCGATTGTGTGCAGGCAAATTCACAAGCATAATCGATATTATGATGGCGTAACTTCTGTAAGGTTGTTTTTAAGCTTCTGGAGATGTGTGCTCATGTACAATAAGTTAAGATGTTTCGGTAGAACTTCGCACGAAGTTAATCCGAAGCATAGCATGTATAGAGCTTACGAATGAAGGCTTAAAAAAGGTAATGTTAAATGATCGGGAAAAAGTTGAAAAGATCGGGACAAGGTAAAAAGATCGGAAAAAGGGTGAAGAGATCGGGAACCTACCGGAGAATGAGTCAACACGATTCAAATACTTCGTTGTACTTATTCGTCTGTCATATTCCAAAGTACAGCCTAGTGGATAGCGTGTTGGACTACCGTGTGAGAAAACGAAAGTTCGAATCCCAGTAAGATAAGAGTTATTTATAATTGAATTTCATACTTTCATAATAACGAATTGGGTTTTTATTAATTATAAGAGATTGAAATTAATAAAAGGAAATAATATAAAAAAATAATAAAAATTGTTATTTTTCTACTTCGAGAAGGCTTGCAAATATTTTCGGAAAGACTTTTTGTGAAGCCGATAATTTGTTTCTGTAAAGAATATTTATAAGCAAACAAAGTTTTTTTCTGTAAGGCTTGTCAGAAGTATTTAAAGTAGTCTTATAGAAGTAAATATCTTCCTAAAAATGCGCCAAATGTTTTTCCATAAGACTTCCTACAAGTAATATTGCTGAGGGAAAATAGCTTCGATAGTGCTTTATCGAAGCAAAATTGTTAGTTGGGTGGTTAATTTTTTTTTAATGTTGTCACAGTGACCGTAAATTCGACCGCTACGTGAACATTTTGGATTTTTTTATATAAATTGGACTCGGTTACACCAGAATGGATTAGCAGCTCACATTTTTAGGGTATTTATCGAGGCGACACTTCTCATCTCAATAAGGAACGAATTGGAGTGTGCGGTGGGCTCCCTTTATTTAGATTTCCGTACAAGGAGATAAAATGGGCATAATATGATAATAGGTATCACCTCCATGATATGATTGTCAAAACTGTGCAAAACCAAATTTTAGATTCCTATGTTCCTACATTATAAAACAAAATCTGATTCATAAAATAGGTGATATATTTTTTTTTTAAAGAGTTATGTTGCCGCACACGATTTAGACCAATTTTATTGGGTTTATAATTTCGTCAAAAGTTTTTCGGATTTGGCAAATGCCAATTGAAAATTAAAAAAAAGGATATCCATAGTAAGACCAGGCACCTTTTGAACTTGGAATAGAGTGTGAAACCTAGGAGCAAAAATAATACCACCAGTGTACAGCGAATGCACTTGTCTTTTTGTTCTAGCTCTCGCTGAATGACATGTTCTAATAAAACCACATCGTGATAAACTGTCATAAGTTTGCTATTGCTTCAATATAGAAATATCAGCACTACCTATATTGAAATGCAACATTAACATCATACTAAGCGCTGAACTTTATCTCACGACATTTGAAAAAAAAAAATCCAACAACCGTTTAGATTTTTCTTTCTTTTTTGCCTTCAACTTCAACCCGAAGCACAGAGGCGGCAACATGGATAAATACTATACCAACTAACAAATCAATTGCTAGCGAACAGCAATAGTCTGTACTGTCAAATTGTCAATTTCCTCTCCAACAGTAGCCAATTGCTACTTCTGACTACTGGCACCCTATCCTAAGCTCGATTCGAGTCAGTGGCAAAACCCCAACATGGGTGGCATGTATAATTAAAATCCAACCCGATACTATGTTTATGACAACGTACAAGGGCAGGGCGACGACGATGATGACGGCGAGGTCTGGGGAAGTGGAGGCGATACGATACGACGCGTCTATCTTTTCGAATCGAATCCAAGTGCAGATTTTTATCTCCCCATCCGAAGAAAGCGAACAAATACACACGATGAAGATAGATGCAGAGAGGCAGAAATTCGATCTGGCAGAGAACTAAAAACATTGCGCTGGGCTGCCACATCCATAAATAATAGAACCAAAAGGAAGCCCAAGCGTGGAGGAGCCACCTCGCGCATCCACCGTTCGGATTGCTCTTAACATATCAACGAAACCGAACCGAAATGCAATCCAAATATAATTATGCACACATTCATTTCCCATGGAACGGTTTTCTACGATTCGGTTCTTTTTTTATTCGTTTGTTTGCACTGTTTTGTTTGTACTCGCGTATCTACTCCAATTCTACGTCTTTCATATCCTTTCTGAAGGCTTGCTCCGGTTAAGATTTATGGATTAACATTTATTATTTCTGCCCCAAGAGACCTGGCTTCGGAAAGACAGCCAGCCAGAGCCGAGACCCCACCAGCCAGACGCAAAATAAAATAAACTCTTTCAATGTTCGATTGTTCGAAGCATTCTCAGATCAGCCGGACTGAGGGAAAGAGCGAGAGAGACCAGGAAGAATGAGATTAAATGGTATAACTAACCTTTGTTACGGGAAGCAATTGCAATTGGGCTGCTCGTCGGAATGGAAACAGGTGCACGGCCTGACTACACACCGAGAAAACTGTCGTTTTAGAAGGGTTTGGCTGGCTGGCTAATGTTGTTAGATAAATCATTTATTCTTCAATGGAGCGTGGAAAATCGTTTTTCCAAGTTTTTTTTTATTTGCTGTTGTTGCTCACCATTTACCATTAAAAGGACGCAGTCTGAAGTGATGCAGAACACCGCGACTGCCGAAGAGGAGTTCCTGGAGTTTTAAGTGGACACTCATTAGGGGAGTGTGCAATGCATTTCGGCAACCGCGTGCTGCCTTCAGTTCGGATTCCCGTAAATAGTTTGCGAAGTACGCCTGCTGTGAAACACCATCGGATTGATGTTAATTTCGTCTATTTACATTTATTGCGTTATTAACGGTTTTTACGATATTCGCATTCACGCAATCACAGCGGGCATACCAGTGCTAATGCTGATGCAGAAAACAGGATGTTGGACACTGATTTAGACATAACAGATACACCTTGGAATTGGAATGTGAGCTATGCCATGGGGACATTCCATGTTAAATGCAAGTCCGATCTTTGCACAGCCATTGGAGAAGGGATTTTACAGGCTGTCAGAGATGGTTGATCAATGTTTACACTGAGGCAGTAAAAAATGGTCACTAAATTAAGGGAACTACCCACACTAAAATCGGGAATTGATGCACATTCCAACAGTTGGGATGTATCTACTTTGGTTGCAAAACCGTCGAACGACAACAATTCGTGCACATCTGTCTAGGTCCTCGTCGTCGCCTTTGCAACGGGTGCTGGGAAGCTTGTCACCCACAACAAGCTAATAAAACTTCAGAGTTCACGTTGTGAATATACAACTTGACGATTTGTTTGTTTGTGAAGTGTGGTTTGAGTGATGGAGCGGTCGTTATCAGCGAAGTTGATGGGTTGATGAAGGGGTATGCCAACAATAAATTTGAATGCCACCTCTGTCACATCTTTACTTTGTAAAATTATGATGGACCTACAATAACGACTCCTTTCTATGTCAATGTGGGAAGAGGTGGAGACAGAATAGGCTGAGGCAATTGCACATAATGCGGACGTATGCGTTTATATGTTTGACCCATGCCCATTTTTTGCAAGCAATCATTTTCTGTCATAACGTCAAACAAAATGTTAATTTCTTATTTAGCTGTTAGGAAATGTTTTATGGTGGTTCAGAAAGAACTTAATTACCACTGAGGAGCGGAGGGTTGGTAGTAATAAAAACGCGTGTCCAGTGTGAGGTGTTCTGTTGTAGTTCGTACGCAATGGGTGTGTTGGATCTAGGATGCATGCATCCATCCATAGGTATTTACGAATATGATCATATTGTGAGATTATTCGAGAGTTCGAATAATAACTCGATGGCCTTTTATAAAGCTGGTCACTTGCCAACACGGTGCACCGTAAAAATCCTGAAGATATTTTTTAATAAAGCCGTTTGACATATGCATGTTGCAGTAAGGGCACTTGTTCCAAGCACTCGTCAACAAGTATAAAACAAAAAATTGTCAAAAATACAAACCAAGCAGAGTGAGACCCACCATTATATCGAGAGCATAATTCATAAGAAGAGATTCGAAGGCAACGAAAGAGTGACTTAAACCAAACAGAGATTTATGGTTATAAAGTGGCTACCAGAAGGATACCAGAAAGTAAAATGATCCTGTTGCTACAAAGGCAATTATTGCTAGGTGAAGCCTATACAGCTGTGGATGAGTAAGTCGTAGAGTAAAGTCAGTTAAACCTAAAGAACTTGGCGGTAACAGCTACGTTTACACCTTGGACAATAACCGAAACTAAACCTACATTTAGCGTAAGTCTCAGCGGTGTATCGAACAAGAACTAAATTGTTTAGGTCGGTCATCCAATTTAGGTTATCTTTGACATAATAAATTTGTAGTCTACCTTGCGCTAGATGGTACCAATTCAACCGAGCTGTTATATTAGCGAGCATTTTTCTATTTTGGCCCAGAAGTCACCACAAACATCGCTTACAATTGGGGCTAATATTTTGAAAACACCACCACAGATGTCGTTAGTTCTGCACTTAATCCTCAGCGGTGTAAACAGAAAAGTCTGAGACTAACATATTAAGTCCCAAGCTTAATATAGTCCAAGGTGTAAGCGTAGCCAATGAATCACATATCGTAAAAAGGCAAAACTACGGTTTAAGGACGAATCCAAAGAAAACCTATGGCTACTCCTTGTAAAATACAAATATGTACAAACTATCCGAAGAAGCAACTTAGGTCACTGTGAAGAGGCAAAAACAAATTATAAGGCTTGGAGTACTGGATTTTAATATCGTAAATCAATGGCTTCGCAGCAGAAATGGCCCCATCCGCTAAAGGAAGTCAGCATGATCTTGTTTCCACCGATTATTTTACAAGAAGAGGCACATCGCCACCATGTATTAGCAATACGAAACGTAAAAGATCATAAATATCAAGTATCCAGGACCGGACGGATTGTTCAAAAAAGATTTTAAAAAAGATTTAAATTTGAGTATCTAGATACGTTTCGAAATCTTATCAGGGAGAACACTAACAATCTTTTGTTAGAATGCGGCACTGACACTACTTAATTACTTAAGTGGCGCTACAGTCCTAGATGAACCTGAGCCTCAACCAACATGCCTCTCCAATTAGCCCGGTCCTTAGCTAACTGCCTACAATTGCGCACTCCAAGTTGGTTGTGGTCGGTTTCTACTTGTGCGCGCCACTTAAGGCGAGGTCTTCCTCTACTATCTCCGACGTCTGGCTGGGAATCGAAGACTCTGCGAGCCGGAGTATTGGTGTCCATTCGTTCTACATGTCCTTGCCATCTTAAACGTCCTATGCGGAGTTTTTTTTGACCAGGGGTATGTCGCTGTACAGCTCGTATAGATCGTGGTTGAATCTTCGTCTCCATACCCCGTCAACGCAAACGGGACCGAAGATTTTTCGAAGAATTTTTCACTCGAATCGACCAAAGATTTCTTCATCCGCTTTTGATACGGTCCATGCTTCAGCGCCGTAGAGCAGGACTGGAATAATCAGGGTCTTATATAGGATCTCCTTAGTAGTTCAAGTAAGGGCTTTACTACTAAATTGCCTTCTTAGCCCGAAGAAACACTGGTTGGCAAGAGTAATTCTTCGTTTGATTTCTGACGAGATGTTGTTGTCAGAAATAATAGCGGAGCCGAGGTAGACAAAGTCCCGTACTACCTCAAAGTTATATCTGTCAATAGTGACGTTCTGTCCAATTCGTTGATGTTGTGTGTCCTTTCGTGTTGTCAGCATATACTTAGTCTTACCCTCATTTACTGCTCAACCCATTTTTGCCGCTTCCTTCTCTATACTAGCAAAGGTGGCTATGACATTACGTTGAGTCCTACCAATGATGTCAATATCGTCGCCGTATGCTCGTAGTTGTACCAATTTTTGGAAAATTGTGCCTCTGGTGTTGGCTCGGGAATTTTGCACAATCATCTCAAGAATCAAATTAAAGAAATCACATGACAGCGCAGCACCTTGCCTACATCCTTTTTTGGTATCGAATGTGTCGGTGAGGTCGTTTCCAACCCTGATGGTGCAGCGAGAATTCTCCATCGTCATCGGACGATGTTGGACGAGTTTGGGCGATATACCAAAACTAGACATGGCTCTGTGTAGCTCGTCTCTATAAATGCTGTCGTATGCGGCTTTGAAATTGATAAATAGGTGGTGGGTATCGATTTGGACTTCTTGGGTTTTTTTCCAGGATCTGCCGAAGTGTGAAAATTTGATCGATTGTGGACTTTCCTGGCCTAAAACCACACTGATAAGGGCCAATCAGGTTGTTGGTAAACGGTTTCAAGCGTTCACATAAACGGCAGATAGGATCTTGTAGGCGATGTTGAGGAGACTTATGCCTCTCTAGTTCGCGCAGTTCAGAGGGTCTCCTTTTTGTGGATCGGACAAACGATGCTGACGTTCCATTCTTCAGGCATACTTTCATCCGACCAGATTTGGCTTGTGAGTTGGTGGATGTTACTTACCAAGTCACCTCCGCCAGCTTTATAAAGCTCAGGGGGAAGGCCGTCATTTAGATATAGCTATCCTCACTTCTCTTAGGTCGGGTGGTTGGCAGTTTTCGCTGCCGTTGCCAATATTAAATGGTTCGTTCTGCCTGGCAGCGGAATGTTGTTCGTCATCGCCGTTTAACAGTCTGCAGAAGTGGTTCTTCGATATCCTCAGCAACTACGATATTTCCTTGTTCATCTCGACAGGATTCTGTTCGAGCCTTGTATCCTTGGCTTTAACGTTTAACACTTTGGTAAAACTTGCGAACATCGTTCCTGGAGTGGCACCTCTCTATATCCTCGATCGCGCGCTTTTCTTGCTCTTGTTTTCTTCTTTCTGAAAATCCGATGTTCTTCCCTTCTTCTTTGCCTATAAAGCTCAATGGCTGCTCTCGTCTCCACCTGCAGCTTAGACTTGCAGGCCTCGGTCTTGGCTGCGAGCATCTGTCGGCATTCCTCATCAAACCAGGGGTTTCTTGCTGGTAGCCGCGAGAAGCCTAGCACATCAGTTGCGGCTGATCTAATAGCTTGTTGGCATCGTTGACATTGTTCTTCGACATTAGATGCTGGTGGTATGGGGTGAATCGAGAGGTTAAGGGATACGCGTTACGCGAAGGTCTTGGCGGTCTCTGCCGATTGCAGTCTTTCGACATTAAATCTTTTCACAGTATTTCTGTTTTTTTGTGGCGTGGTGGATATCCGCGTCCTTACCTTGGCTACGACAAGGTAGTGGTCCGAGTCGATGTTAGCCCCTCGGAATGTTCGGACATCCAAAATACTTGTTTATCGCAATTTGATCAATTTGGTGCTATTGGCAGTTTAGGGCTTCCGCTACTTGTTCGCCTGCACCTCTCCTGTTTAATGTTCTCACATTCCAGGTGCAGATACGAACGTCGTTGTCCTTTTTTCGTTTCGCATGGTCGTCAACAATAATATCAGTCCTTTCCGGGGCTATTGGTTGCTTCGTAACATAAGCTTTTTTTCTTTAGTTTTAGTTAACCCAAAGCACAACCCCAAACCTGGAGGACCCATTTTGGGATATGAGCGCTGAGGGCTCCTCCGCCACCAACTCTTTTCCAACACCCTGGCTAAGTATTGGAAATCCCTATAGACCTGGTGTTCGAATATGTCGAAGCAGCTCATATAGAGCTGTTGGCGCCACCGTTGACTCCATCTAGGGAATTCCTCCGCTGCCGCCCGAGAGTGAGTGCCTTAGTGAGTGCCTTTTTCAGATGGTTGACTTTATTTGCGGATTGCAACCTTCATAAGTTAAAATAGGTCTTACACGGTCATCCAAAGAATAATCACCAGTACCGCACTTTTTTCCGAATATTCGGTTGCGTGCGTATAGAAAGATAGTGTGGCCTTTTTTATGCGTTCTCACACATTGAGCTTCCAGTTGCGTTATGATTCAATTTAATATTTGTTTTGACAAGAGTCGGTGACTGGTGAAGTAGAAATGTTCGGTAGATGATGGTCGGTGGGTAAAAAAGTTGTGTGATTAGTCAAAGAATCACGAACATATTGGTTGGGTTTTTGTTGATTTCGAATGGTCGATAGAATATAAATGTTAGACGGAAATATATTTTTTTTAAGAGGGAAACGTTCCGACAGCATATGACAACATATGTAACTGCTGAATGTCAGTGGTGGTATTGGTTGCCCAAGAATGACAACTACAGTTCCTACAAGCACTTGAAGTTGATGTTGAATGTTTATTCAAAGAGACCGAATCCCATATCTTCATCTCCTGAATCGAATTTTTTTCTTTTTAATCTTCTTCTCGGGCGTTTTGGACTCAACAGCACCACCGGCAGCGGCAAAAGCTCCATCACCGTCCTTAATGAGTTGTTTGACGCTCTTGCCAGACAACTCCTTAACCACACGGGTCCGAAGTTCTGCGTTGAAATCAATACCGACCGAAGTTAGGATATTCTCATTATCAGCATTCTTGGGGCTCCCTTGTCACCAAGGATAGCCAACATTTATGCAGCCACGTTACAAATTTTTATTCGACACGAAAGGTGAACTGCACTAAAAACAAAACTTTCGTTTAAATCAACTTAAGACAAAAATAAATTAACAAACAACCATTTTCCTTAAAATTCAGATTTTTCAAACTTTTGTTGACATTAGATGAAACTAAGATAGTTCTAGTGGAAAGGTAGAGGTTGATGAAATTCCCATGGTCTCGACCGAAAGCTCGGAATAAAATTAATTATCTACAAACTGGTGGAAATCTCTCCTATTGAAGACCAGCATTCCTATAAAATATTTACAATCGACTGGAAAACCTCATCAAAAATTCACTTAACTCAGTTATATAATTTTTTTAAGACGCTTTTAAAAATTATCTTCGGTGCTACTGTCCTTCACCGAAACAATAAAATCCGATACCCACGAACCGATGAACAACATCACTAAAGCCATATCGCATACGAGTAGAAAAGTCTGAAATACTTCTGAAACCACTTATCTAATCTCCAGAACGAAGTGGAAAATTGTAAATGGGATTTTTAATTAAATTTCAATTTCAACCTGTGCTGCACTGCTGCTAGTTGATACAATGTGCTTAATGTCTTCTCCAGTTGTCTCTTACTTTATCTGTTCTCTTTCTCTCTAATCGGTGATTTGATTTTCTTTTTTTTTTTTTCTGCGCTTAACCATATTATTCTGTTTGTGCGATCTAAGTCTGAGATAAAAATCTCAGCGCGGCGCAGTTTCCATTCCATTGCTTTGCAGTTTTTTTTTTTTTTTTCACTCAAGTTAACCTTGTGAGCCGCTCTTGCACCATGATCAAGTTCAAAACCATCGACGCAGCCATCTAATGCATTTTTACTTTACAAATAGCTGAAAACGGCTCTCAGTGTATAGCGTTGTTCGCGTTGCTTACATAGACACTTGTTAGGCTAGTTGGACTCTTCGGGTGTGTGGTAGTGGTTTTGTTTAAATGCACATCGCTAGATAGTCTTGAGAAGTCAACCATCGGTTGAGAGTAATCAGCGAGCATGACCTGGCACGATTTTTTATTATTATTTCGTTTTGTCTTTCTGTTGTTGTTGGTGTTCCTTTATGAAATCGATTCACCACGAAACTTGTGATTGAGGGTTGCCTATATAGTTCGTCATTGGGGTGCGGTGAGGAAATGCCTCTCGGAAAACAAAGGCGTATCTGTTAGATACGCGAAAATCCTAAAAACGATTATCATGCTTCGAGATCACCGCAGCACCATCACCATCGACCGGTGCGCCCGACGTTTGTAGCTTTTGATTATGCTGCTGCTTCTGCTGTTGTTGCTGCTGTCTATATGATGCCAATGATGATGATGATGACGGTCGAGAGTAGACGTGATCGATTGCAGTTCAATTCAGATAATTGTTAATTTTTCGTTCATGGTCTTCTTTTATTAAATCAGCGCTATAGCAACAGTACACCATGGACTTTGACAAAGAGGAAAAATGGTTTTCCATTGTGAACATCCAAGTGCACATAGCTAGTGTATCTAGATCTTGACATTGTGACAGAATATTTATAATATTTGATAGATTGATAGCTGGTGAATGTTACTAATGAAAATGCAGTCTATTTTGATGCGATCGCCGGGCGGTGGCATTGCAGTCAGCTTTTCTTATTTTTGGGGGAGGTTCACTGTCATAGTGCATGTCCTGATGTTGATGAATTGACGTACGAGCTGAGACAGAGTGGTTACAATAAAACCACGGCATGTAATTGAGGTCAGGGTAATGTTGAGAAGAAACATATAAAAGTGGATAAAACAAAAAAAAAAGTAAAAACCAGAACAGTGGTATGACAGCCTGTGGCTTATGATTATGTTTTGCAAATATTTGCCCAAATCTTGGGAGGGGGGCACAGAGTTCAAGACAAACCAGTTAATTGAGATATACATATTTTTTTATGACCATGTCCATTGAAGGCCAATTTCGAGTTTGGATTTATGATGACTTTGTGTTCTGCCAAGGGGAAAGGTAGGGTACTCCGCACTTTGCAAGATAGATTATAGGGCATGTCTATTTCGGAAAACGAAAATAATTTAATTTTATTAATTTAAATGTTTTATCTTATAAGAGATGAAAGGTGAACAACGGGGATATCATTATATTCGAGGAAAGTACACCGATGGGAAATTTTACCTGCTCGTTGGTGTAATCTTGCCGTAACCTCAATCAATATTGGATCCAGTTACAAAAATTGGCTCTAGTAAATAGGGACATCGGAAATGAGATACCAACATAAATATAAAATAAATGTTGAGCTGTATTTCAATTTGAAGAAAAGCTTTAAATGCAAAAATTAAATATCTTCCCGAAAAGAAGTCACTGAGTGCTTTGAATTGACCAAATTCAACCCCCATCAACCAATATGGAATACAAGTGATTGTCGAAACACAATTTTTTATTATTGAAAACCATATACGTTAAACCGGTTTGTACGTAGATAACGCATAAAGCATAAAAGGCGCACTTGTATGAATTTTGATACAAAAGAGTTCATGTACGAACTGAATTTGTCGGGATGTTTGTTATTAAATTAATTTTTACAGAGAGAAATGAGCGAAAGAAGAAGTATCTTGGGAGGTTGATTTACGTAATATATTCATGCCCTTACTTACGATTTAAGGCATCGTGCTTACTTTTCATACTACATCTGAATTGAGTACCTATGCCATTAATAACAGCGGAACTGCTTTGGGACCGTGTTACAAAATCATTCACGATAATTCGTACAAAAGAATAAAATCACTACAATTGTTGAAGCCCAAGTCATTTCACTGACAGCTTATACATATGCTGTAATGATTTTGAGAAAACTACTAGAACGTCGCTATAGTTTGGGTCATAAATCAAGGATACCATTCAGTCGCCTCAAACATTAGTCAATCCCCTTATATATAAAAACACACCTCTTAATAAAGATTCCTTCTAATAGATTCCTTGAAATCACTGAGGGTATCTTGAATGCGTTATGTACCCGGTATGTCCCCTTAAGGCAATCAAGTCGTCTATCGTAATGCCACATGGAGATGGTGGGGCCAACAGTTTGCTGTTTTAAAATCATTTTTTACATCGAGTACTATTTTTTCTCTTTCACCAATTGAAGACCTGCATTCATTGAGATCCCATAGAAACCACATTATTTATAGCTATTATTGTGTGAGAAGGGCTGAACACCGGCTTTGAAGAAAAAAGAGCAAAAAGAAGCGCGCGTTCGAGGATAAAGAGAGGTGCCACTCCAGGAACGATGTCACAAGTTTTATACCAAAGTGAAAAACGTCAAAGCCAAGGATACAAAGCTCGAACAGAATCCTGTCGAGATGAACAAGGAAATATCGTTGTTGAGACACAGTTTATGCTGAGGATATGGAAGAACCACTTCTGCAGACTGTTAAACGGCGATGACGAACAACATTCCGCTGTCAGGCAGAACGAACCATTTAATATTGGCAACGGCAGCGAAAACTGCCAACTACCCGTCCTAAGTGAAGTGAGGATAGTAATATCTAAACTCAAGCTTAATAAGGCCGCCGGAAATGACGTCCTTCCCGCTGAGCTTTATAAAGCTGGCGAAAATGACTTGGTAAGTAACATCCACCATCTCATAAGCCAAATCTGGTCGGATGAAAGTATGCCTGAAGAATGGAACCTCAGCATCGTTTGCCCGATCCACGAAAATGGAGACCCTCTGAACTGTGCCAACTATAGAGGCATAAGTCTGCTCAACGTCGCCTACAAGATCCTATCCGCCTACAAGATCCTATCCGCCGTAATATGTGAACGCTGAAACCGTTTACCAACAACCTGATCGGCCCTTATCAGTGTGGTTTTAGGCCAGGAAAGTCCACAACCGATCAAATTTTCACACTTCGGCAGATCCTGGAAAAAAACCAAAGTCCAAATCGATACCCACCACCTATTTATCGATTTCAAAGCCGCATACGACAGCATTTATAGAGACGAACTATACAGAGCCATGCCAAGTTTTGGTATACCGCCCAAACTCGTCCGTTTGTGTACGATGACGATGGAGAATTCTCGTTGCACCATCAGGGTCGGAAATGACCTAAGCGACACATTCGATAACAAAAAAGGATTTAGGCAAGGCGATGCGCTGTCATGTGACTTCTTCAATTTGATTCTTGAAAGAATTGTGCAAAACTCCCGAGCCAACACCAGAGGCACTACTAGCATACGCCGACAATATTGACATCATTGGTAGGACTCAACGTGATGTCATAGCCACTTTTGCTAGTATAGAGAAGGAAGCGGCAAAAATGGGTTTAGCAGTAAATGAGGGTAAGATTAAGTATATGCTGTCAATACGAAAGGACGCACAACATAGACGGGACTTTGTCTACCTCGGCTCCGCTATTAACTCTGACAACAACATCTCGTCAGAAATCAAACGAAGAATTACTCTTGCCAACCAGTGTTTCCTCAGGCTAAGATGACAATTAAGTAGCAAAGCTCTCGATTCGAGAGAAAAGTTCTTCGGAAAATCTTCGGTCCCGTTTGCGTTGATGGGCTATGGAGACGAAGATTCAACCAAGAACTATACAGCTATATACCCCTAGTCAAAAAAAAAACCCGCATTGGACTATTAAGATGGCTAGGGCATGTAGAACAAATGGACACCAATACTCCGGGTCGCAGAGTCTTCGATTACCAGCCAGACCTTGGACGCAGTAGAGGAAGACCTCGCCTTAAGTGGCGCCCACAAGTAGAAACCGACCTCAACCAACTTGGAGTGCGCAACTGGAGGCAGTTAGCTAAGGACCTTGGACATTGCCAAGTTGGCGCCGCTCAGTAACAATCCTCGTCCTTATCCAAGCAATCCTTATTAGCCATACAGGGTCATTATCGTCTCCATACTCTTATAGATGGAGTTATCAACGTCAGTATCCATATTCATCAGCGGAGCTCAGGATATATAATTTGATAATTGGCAACATATCCAAAAATTCCCTCCCAACGTATATTTTAAAAAATTATTTCACTGGCGCCCATACTTTCCCCACATGATACCATAAACCACTTTCTTTTGAATTACCCTTAAATACCATAATTGAGGACCACAATTAATCAAGAAGATATCATTACCGGCGAAAGACACACAACATCCACATTGATTATCACATTTCCTACATGTCGGCACTTATGCCTTAATCAAGTTCCTTTTTTCCCAAAACTTGGTCAATGTTATCTGAACGCAGTACCTGACCTCTTGGCTTAACCATATGGCTTTGATGTAACGAAGAAGTAACTTAATTTCCGAAGAAACTTCATGTGAAGCTGGATAGGTCGTAGCTGCTATTTTGTTTTATGTTTCCTTTGAAGTACTCATTTGAGATAAACGTCCATCATGGGGTTATCTTTAGATTTATGAACGCATAATGAGATAAACGTGTTAAGAATCACATCAAAATGAGGCTCTAATACAACGAAACGTGTCGTCGTCGTTGGCGTTGCCGATGCTCCGTCTTGTTGTGTGTGTTCATTTTTTTTTATTCAATTTTTGTTACGTGAAACATTTTTTTTTAATGAAGATAGAAACAACACCACGAAGAAAGTCCTCCTCATCGTGTTGTTAAATTTTCCAAATCGAATTAACAAACTTTTATTGTATGGGCATCGTAAATCTTTTGCATGTGTACCTACACACCAGTTCACATGGCTGCGAGCGGATCCCATTCAGAGAGACAAATCTATGGCATCTGAGGAAAATTTTGTAGTAGAATGTAATGATTGTTAAAAAAATAAAAAATAAAAGGAAAACAAGTAACATTACTAGCATGAGCACACCATAAAATAATAAAACAATAAATTATGCTCTTCTCATGGTTGTTGTTGGTATGGTGTATGTGTGTGTGTGGATGAATTCTTTTTGAACCCGGCCCGAATATGCATTTCGTGAATTTTCTCTCCACGAAGTGAGATGTTTTTCTTTAATTTACACTCAGCCGAAGAATGGTCACATAAATTATTTTTAATTCCTGTTCGTGGCTGCTCTGTGTGAAGGAAATCGAGTGCTTGACACTTGGAGAGTTGCAATTGAGTCTAATTTATGTGGCACCCTGTTGGGTGTAGGTGGTAATTTGGTGGTGGAGTTGGTTTATTTTTTTTTAGAGAAATTATCTGCACGGAAATGTAAAATTTATTAGGTTCCTATGCAGGAGTTATGGAGACGTGTAAAAGTGGGAAAATAATAAATTTTAATATTTTAACAAAATTATAAAAAAATACTAAAAAACTACTGAATATGTTCTCAAATTTTTTTTTTATTTGAAAGTACAATCCTTCCGGTTAATAATGGAAAATAATTTCATTCAAACGGCTGCCTCGGCTGGCCATGCAGTAGCCTACACGATCGGTCCAATTTTAAGCATATTATCGATTGTGTGCAGCTGTATTCCACCAATGGCTTCACGAATATTATCCTTTAAAGCGTCAATTGTCTCTGGTTTGTCGGCGTAACAACGGTGTCAAATCGCAGCTCCGAGGTGGCCAAACGACATCAGCTCTGCGGCTGATAATGCGATCTTCAAAAATAGGGCGCGAAACATCGAGTGTAGCTTCGGCTGTGTGGCACGTAGCGCCGTCCTGTTGAAACCAAATGTTGCCAATATCCTCCTCTTCAATTTTTGTGAACAAAAATTCTTTCAACATGGCCCAATAACGATCTCCATTGACTGTAACGACCACTCCTTGCTCATTTTCGAAGAAAAATCGCCCAATTATGCCTCTGGACCGAAATCCGCACCAAACAGTGACTCGTTTTGGGTGTATCGGCTTTTCAATGTATGCGTGCGGGTTTTCTGTGCCCCAAATGCGACAATTTTGCTTGTTTACATACCCGCCAAGATCAAAATGAGCTTCACCTGAAAAGATGATTTTTTTTGGCAAAATCGGCATCTTCTCTAAGTCGATCGCAGGCCCACTTAGCGAAGCGAAAACGCATTGGATGGTCAGTTGGCTTCAACTCCTGAACCAATTGTACTTTTTATGGCGTCATACCAAGGTCTATATGCAAAATTCGTCTCAATGATGTCTCCGAAATGTCCAATTGTTGAGAACGACGGTGATGTTGATGGCGCATCACGCACACTTTCTGCCACAGCAGCAATATTCTCGGGTGTACGCACTGTTTTTGGCTTTTCACGCTTTGGTTTATCGATGAGGATGCCAGTTTCTTTCACTTTTTTCACAAGATAACGAACATATGGAGCTGACGGTGCTTCTCTTCTTCCAAAATCCGCACACATTCTGCAACATTACCATGATTTTCAAAGTAATGACGCAATATTTCCCAGCGTTGTTCAAGCGTATACACAACCATATTCGTTCAGCGGAAGGATAAAACTAATTATCTGTCAAATCAGACATGAGCTTAGTGTTACCATGCACTAGTTGAAAAAAAAAAGTTAGATGGCGGACCCGTTATATAGCCTTAAGGTGTGAACATAGGAATGGGGAACATTAACAATTTACCGATTTGAGAACAGCTGAAGAAGTCCAACGGTGTCAAATCACATGATCTTGGCGGCCAATTGACATCGCCATCACTTGAGATAACACGGCCATTGAATTGGTCGCGCAAAAGAGCCATTGTTTCGTTAGCTGGTGGCAAGTGGCACCGTCCTGTTGAAACCACATATCGTCCACGTCCATATCTCCCTATTCGGGCCATCAAAAGTTCGCTATCATCTCACGATAGCGAACACCATTCACAGTAACTGCCTAACCGGCCTCATTTTTGAAAAAAAAATACCGCCCGATGCCGCCAGCTCATAAACCGCACCAAACAGTCACTCTTAGTTGGTGCATTGCTTTTTCGACAATCACTCTTGGATTACCATTCGCCCAATTGCGGCGATTCTGCTTTTTGACGAATCCACTGAGTTGAAAATGTGCTTCATCTCTGAAGATGATTTTCTTCAAAAATTGATCATCCACTGTTGCAATTTCTTGCCACCATTCTGACCATTGACGAAGCTTGAAATGTTCAAGAGGCTTTAGTTCTTGAGTTCATCAACGTTCAATCAACGTTCATCAACGACGAGCGTGAGAGGTGCAATTGTTGGGCACGACGACGAGTTGAGATGGACGGCTCTTCAGCCACACTATCGCGAACAGCAGCAATATTTTCGGCAGTACGAGATGTACGAGCATGCACTGGTGTTTTCACATCTCCTACAGACCCGGTTTGCTCAAATTTTCGCACGATTTTGCCGATTATACGCACACTTGGACGATTAAATTGACCGAAAAAATCACGAAGTTTTGGTGTCAACGCCCATTTTCATAATAAGCCTGAATAACGTTAACGCGTGGCTCGATTGTGTATCTTTCCATGGCTCAAATTGAATTAGTCTGAAATTGAGAAATGTCAAATGAAATGCAGGAAATCACTTGACGTTTAGGTGTGGTTCATATTCGACATCGGCCCTTAAAATAAACACCCGTTATGTAACATTCCTTCTTTCCAAGGCTTAAAAATGCAAGCCAGCTTAAGACAGCCCTTAAAAACAATCTCCATCCATGTTAGGATTAGTTATTAATTATAATCCTACCACGGATGGTTGAACTCATTAAACATTCGGTGCATTAGTGTACATTTGCTTTGCATGTCCTTGTAGGTTCCGTCAGGCATGCTATAGCATACGCAGATGATCCAGTGGTGTACAGATCAGGGCAGAAATCATGGTCATGAACAAACTTTGCAATGATATTTCTATCACATTATGGGATATTGTGATGATTGGAAATTGAAGATCAATTTCCAAAAACTGAACCAATTCTGTTTAGAACTCCATTGCTTAGGGCTTCTAGCGATACCACAGTCGGTGGTGAGAAGTGAAGTTAAATATCTTGGCATCTGGCTTGACAAGTTTCTGTATTTTAACAAAAATGTAGATGCTTGTCTGGTCGGGGCTAGAGGGCTTATGCTTTGACGAGAAGACTATTTCAAAGCAGTCAACTTAATTCAAGGGTGAAAGTCATATGCTACATGCCCATTATTGTCAATCATCGCTTACGGTGATCACATTTGGCACTATTCAACATGGCAAAGATTCGTCTGTTTGCAAGGCGTCTACGATCCTGCTTAGTATTGTACCGAACGGCAGAATGCGAGTACATAAAATTGTATCGCAACTCGGTCCAATACGATGGAGCTCAGCTGAATGGAATTGACATTTTTCTTATTAAGGTGAATTGAAGGCACGTTGGCTAGAGACAACAGCCTTACTACCCCAATGATATATACATGGAAAGAACGGTTATGTTTGTTATTACACCAGAGACATTCGTTTATATCGACTCCCTAGGGTAAATTCGAGAAAGAAACGATATCGCAGTATTATACCACCTACACCGTAGCGCGCGTGATCCTCGACAATGCATTAGAGCTCCTCCGCTTAAGCACGGCGCATTGATATCCAATCGCGATAAACTATAATGCATAAAGGCGCTCGATTTCGATTTCCAGCAGCTGATTCTTAGAGAACTTTTTCTGCAAATTCTTGCATGTTAAGGTCAAGCGGTAGCAGGTTAAGGATGGTTTCCAGTCCCGCTGTTGGTGTGGTTCTCATTGCGCTAGTAGCGCCCACACATGATATCTTTTGTACCTTTGTCATATTTTTCAGATGGGCGATTTTATCCGCAAAAAAAGGAGACCCTCTGAAATGCGCCAACTACAGAGGAATAAGTCTGCTCAACATCGCCTACAAGATCCTATCTGCCGTAATATGTAAACGCCTGAAACCGTTTACCAACAACCTGATCGGCCCTTATCAGTGTGGTTTTAGGTCAGGAAAGTCCACAACTGATCAATTTCACACTTTGGCAGATCCTGCAAAAAGTCCAGTAAGTCCAAATCGACAACCACCACCTGATTATCGATTTCAAAGCCGCATACGACAGCATTTATAGAGCCGAACTATACAGAGCCATGTCTAGTTTTGGTATACTGCCCAAACTCGTCCGTTTGTGTAGGATGACGATGGAGAATTCTCGCTGCACCATCAGGGTCAGAAACGACCTCACCGACACATTCGATACCAAAAAAGGATTTAGGCAAGGCGATGCACTGTCATGTGATTTCTTCACTTTGATTCTTGAGAGGATTGTGCAAAACTCCAGAGCCAACACCAGAGGCACAATTTTCCAAAAATCGGTGCAACTACTAGCATACGGCGACGATATTGACATCATTGGTAGGACTCAACGTGATGTCATAGCCACGTTTGCTAGTGTAGAGAAGGAAGCGGCAAAAATGGGTTTAGCAGTAAATGAGGGTAAGACTAAGTATATGCTGTCAACACGAAAGGACACACAACATCAACGAATTGGACAGAACGTCACCATTGACAGATATAACTTTGAGGTAGTACTCTGACAACTTCTCGTCAGAAATCAAACGAAGAATTACTCTTGCCAATCGCTGTTTCTTCGGGCTAAGAAGGTAATTTAGTGGTTATGCCCTCACTCGAACTACTAAGGAGATCCTATATAAAACCCTGATTATCCCAGTCCTGCTCTACGTCGCTGAAGCATAGACCGTATCAAAAGCGGATGAAGAAATCCATGGTCGATTAAAGAGAAAAATTTTTCGAAAAATCTTCGGTCCCGTTTGCGTTGACGGGCTATGGAGACGAAGACTCACCACGAACTATACGAGCTGTACAGCGACATACCTCTAGTCAAAAAACTCCGCATTGGAAGTTTAAGATGGCTAGGACATGTAGAACGAATGCACACCAATACTCCGGCTCGCAGAGTCTTCGATTCCCAGCCAGACCTCGGACGCAGTAGAAACCGACCTCATCCAACTTGGAGTGCGCAACTGTAGGCAGTTAGCTAAGGACCGGGCTATTTGGAAAGGCATGTTGGTTGAGATCCAGGTTTATCCCGGACTGTAGCGCCACTTAAGTAAGTTAGTCGTTGAGAAGTCAATGAAAAAAACTAGCACACTTGCTTGCCTATTAGACATTTGACTCAACTCTCTTGTCCGCAAACTAGATTATTCAAAAAGAAAATTGGTACTACGTTCGTTTGTTACTCTTTTAAATGTAATCATTGAATAAATAAAAAATTTAATGAGAAGTCAACGAACAAAAAAAATGATAAATTGAAAAATTCCCACTCCAATACATCAGTTTTGACATCAACTCTTTTGTCTGAAAAATAAATTATTTAAAATATTAGTAAAATTGTTTGATTTTATAACCCCAAATGGCATAATAGTACATTGGTTTGGATTTAAGTGCGTTAGGGCCTTCCCTGGAAAAAATGCCACCAATAACACCGAAAATCATTCACTGCCTCACCTCTTGTGTAAGTCTAGTAACCCAAGTGAATAAAATTGCCATATGAAGTTTCTTTTTAAAAAAAAAATATATTAAGCAAAAGACCATACCTTGCTTATGCACATATTCGTCCCACCTACGATTAAAATTTCGCCCGCAAGCATTATTCACCATCCAACTATAATGCCAGCAATTAAACAAAATCACCTCTCATCGCCAGACATGTCTATATCAACACCCCCGAAAGGAAAGTCGGTTAGATGCCAATGATATACGAGGCATTGACGTGATAAACAGAAATTAAAAACCGATAGTCTGTGGTTTTGTTTTCAAAACAACCCAATTATACAGCCCACCTTTGAAATTAATTTTTCCCTCCTAGAAGGCATCCGCAAATTAAGTCCCAGTTATAATTTCAAACGCACCGCATAACAATGACATTAAGCGTTCCCGCTATATAATTTATTACACTCATTGCGTGAAGACAAAGCGAATTCAAGTGCAAATGTGTGCTCATAAGGGTTACCATATAGGCTCTCACGTGTAACATTACATACCACGGAGTCGGTCTATAAATCAACTTAATGAGGCTCTTCAGGTGAATAAATTAATTCAACTAGAAGCAAGGCCATGTATTTTCACTGAAAGTTTTGCGAACAGAATCTGATAGTGGGCACTTTGGAAAGTGAACAGATATATTTTATAGATAAGTATCTCTATATACTTGAGGTTTTTTAAATCATTTTAATTGATTTTCCCGTAAAAAAAAAAACATAAATCCATCTCAACTCACTTTTTTGGTCAATTAATTCCCAATCGATAACCCATCCATCAAATCCAACCATGCACGGATTAAAGAACCAAAAATAAAACCAACTCTGACATCTTGAATAAAAAAAAAATTAATGGAGACACGGAAGATAATGTCGCCAAGACATAAAAGAGATACTTTGCCTGTTTTTTTATACAAGCGGAAAATCAATTAGTTCGTGACAGTTAGGTTGGTAATCCGATGTAATCTTCGACCGCTCTTGCTGGTCGGAGACGTTGCAGTGTCTTAATTCTTGATGGATTTATTGCACATTAAAAGTGAAAAAAAACTGAATAACGGCGTTTGCAGGGATAATCGTAAACATTACTTTTGTTAAATAGATGATCATCTGATTTTCACAATCACACAATAAATCTTAATCCGATAAAAGAGGAAATTGATAAAAAATAAATTAAAGATTCAAGCCACTAGGGGTCATTTATTTTTTAATTAAATTGTCTCCTATGCACAGATACTAGCGGACCTCTGGCCATTAGTCATAATTCGACCCACACGAATTATGTTATCATGAACCATGAAAAGCGTGAGAAAGAGGTTCAGTTGCTAGGCGACATTTCCGTTAAACCGAAGAAATTGTGGAAATATTTTGTTGAAGTATATCATTCTGAAGTAACGGGTCCGCCATCTAACGTTTTTTTGTTCAACTAGTGCTTATTTCGTGAATGGTAACACTTAGCTCATGTCTGATTCGACAGATAATTAGTTTTATCCTTCCGCTGAACGAAGATGGTTGTATGTATGCTTGAACAACGCTGGAAAATATTGCGACATTACTTTGAAAATCATGGTAATGTTGTAGAATGTGTGCGAAAATTGCGTACGGATTTTGGAAGAAGAGAAGCACCGTCAGCTCTGTATGTTCGTTATCTTGTGAAAAAAGTGAAAGAAACTGGCATCCTCATCGATAAACCAAAGCGTGAAAAGCCAAAAACAGTGCGTTCACCCGAGAATATTGCTGCTGTGGCAGAAAGTGTGCGTGAAGCGCCATCAATAATCAACTCACCGTCGTTCTCAACAATTGAACATTTCGGGGACATCATTGAGACGAATTTTGCATAAAGACCTTGCTCTGACGCCATACAAAGTACAATTGGTTCAGGAGTTGAAGCCAACTGACCATCCAATGCGTTTTCGCTTCGCTAAGTGGGCCTGCGATCGACTTAGAGAAGATGCCGATTTTGCCAAAAAATAATCACCTTTTCAGATGAAGCTCATTTGGATCTTGGCGGGTATGTAAACAAGCAAAATTGTCGCATTTGGGGCACAGAAAACCCGCACGCATACATTGAAAAGCCGGATTTTGGTCCAGAGGCATAATTGGGCCATTTTTCTTCGAAAATGTGCAAGGAGTGACCGTTACAGTCAATGGCGATCGTTATCGGGCCATGTTGAACGAATTTTTGTTCACAAAAATTGAAGAGGAGGATATTGGCAACATTTGATTTCAACAGGACGGCGCTACGTGCCACACAGCCGAAGCTACACTCGATGTTTTGCGCCCTGTTTTTGAAGATCGCATTATCAGCCGCAGAGCTGATGTCGTTTGGCCACCTTGGAGCTGCGATTTGACACCGTTTTCGAACTAAAACTATTTTTTTAATATTCAATACAGCAATGGTCACCAAAACGAAACAAATTTTTGGAATGTAGTTATGAAATGAAATAATTTTGAGGTTTTCAAAACATGGAAGTTGAGCTGCTAAAATGGCAAACAAAAAACAAAGAGACCCCATCGCAGTGCATTTGATTCTTACTACCTCCACTGAAGTACCTATCCAATAATCAGATTGAAGATAATGATTTAAAAAGTTTCTTTAAAAAATATACCATGCCGGCATTTTTATTTCTATTTATATGGCCTCCAGACAACGGACAATGCAACGGTCTAAATCCATATCGACTCCTTAGCAATTAGAAAATTAAAAAAAATATTTAATGGGGAATTTTTCAAAGGTTTCTAAAAGGTGACTTAATATGTTTTTTTTAAAAATGACATTTGGCTGGGTAAAATAATTGAAGTGGAATGACTTTGAAAAAAAAAAATTAAAAGTTCAATTCAAGCATATCCGCCCGATTGTTTTTTTCCTTCATTCACATGAGGAAACTGTTAAAAAAATTATTTATTCATTTCAAAAATAGGTAGAAATGGAAAAAAAGCTACTCAAACTTTTTTTTACGAAGGACAATGTACGGAAAAGCCGCAGGAAATGTGCTATTTTCATAGACAAAAGAGTTGTTATACGAACTGAACGAGTATTCATTTTTTGGTTGGCAAATACGATAAATGTCATAGCAATCACGTATGAAAATTCGAAAGTCCTTTAATAATACGTCAACAACTAACAAAAACGAAATCAATTTTATCGAAACCACACATGTAAACGTCGACATGTTGGATACAGTAAAATACCTCACCTCGATCTGAAAGTTCCAATTTCATTTCAACAACATTTCCAACGTTCATTGAACATAAATGACAAAAAAAAAGAAAAATTAATCGAAAACCAATCGAAACGTATGTGTAAACGCTTTTTATCCATTATCACTTGTAATTGCAATCAATTTGTCATAAGACCCAGTAAATCATTTTTTTTGAAATTTGCCGATGAAAAGTTCCACCAATCCGCCGATGGAGTATGCCCAAGAGGTATTGCTTTTATCTCCCTTTTTCACTGATTGCCACCAAAATGACCGCTGACAGGCCCCATAACTCTATGAACGGTAAATTAAAAATCATAAATTTCAACCAACAGCTCTCCCTTCTTCGAGACGCTGCTGCTGATGTTGGTGTAGCCATTGCTGTGCTGCCGTGCGCACTATCAGCCAAATTTAAATGATACCCTATTAAGTATACGATCCATGTTAACAAGTTGGTGCACACAAAACCGCAACCAAATCAATCGATATACTACCTAAATCCAAACCGCCCACAGGTGATTGCGTTTCAATTCCTCTTAATTACCACGAAAAGTGTCTAACGCGGGGATATATGCAATTTACATCCCTCAAGGAGTGTGGACTAATGTGTATGCACCTATCCCGCCGAATGTGTCAAGATCTGGATCAAGCTTGAAGCACTAGCCAACATGTCGACGACATCTAGATATCTTAACCCACATGTAATTACGTGGAAAAATAGGCAAACAGTGGTTTAGTCGACGAAATGCAACTAGCACTTGTATCTATATACGAGTGCAGAGAAACCGCGGGTCGGGGGAGGGATATAATTTCCATTTTGGCGTTCATAAATTCAGTAATAAATCAGTCAAAGTGGCCAATTAAAATTTCGTTTGAAGTCGGAGTCTTTGGCACAAATACACGGTTGCCAGCCAATGGGAATATGAAGTTTCAGCCATTACGTCAAGTGAGTTTTTAATTATGCGCGCGCACAACTACATTTGCTGTTGTTGTTGTTGTCTTGTGTTTGATGTATTTGTTGTTATATCATGTGTGTATATTGGCAACAGGATTTTGAAATTTATTCCATGCCAATCGAACTGGGTACAGCTCTAACTAAGATGTTAAGTTGTAGATTATCGAATGGACATAGTCTTGTACCGATATAGACATGCGTATCGGGTATCGATGTTACATTTCTTTGGTGGTTGGGTATTTTTTTTTTGGTTGGCTGGGGACTTTGATATAAGCGAACGGGAATTGTTAAGTAGTTGTGAGCGGCTTTGGGGAAACCCATAAATAACTCGGGTCAAATGCGAGGGTTAGGTCAGACGAAAATTTGTTAAATGTGGGCTGATCATGTCTTAGATTGCTGGTGCGGCTGCTAAACAAATTGATACAGGTACCCTGGGAATAAATGTGTGGGCTTTGAATAGTTTTGTGGGTCAGTGAAGTGAGAAGTATTAAATTAATCAACGACACGAAATGGGTTTGGATTTAAAGAGATTGGAACTAATTTCATAATTTGGGCAAATGGTCAAGAAATGTTCAATAGCCAGGGAAGATTTTACACAGCAATTAGCTCGATTTGGAGATGAAACAACATTAGATTCATCCAATTGCGGGAGTGGCAGTTTTCTTCGATTGCATTTGAAAGAAGATTCGGTTCTTCGAAAAGGCATTTTAGTTTAAAGAATGTGGGATTGCGAAGTGATATATAAGTACAGAGGAATGTATGGATCATCATAAATCGATCTAGCCATATCTGTTTCTGTTCCGTTTTTTTGGTCCAGAAATTATTAAGTCGGCTTTAGCAAAAAAATAAAATAAAAGCACAGTGTCCATTAATATTTTTAAGGTCCAGTGATGCGCTTGATCATGTATCAGCACTCTTATAGGTATTCTAACTAGACAATATTACAAAGGCAATATTAAAGAAAGTAGCCTAGTGCGTTGGACTAATAATCGCGGGGTTCCTGGTCAAAATCTGAAAGTCACAACAATACTTAGATACTTTTTTTGCTGTGCACCACCTTTTGCGAAAGTCTGACAAACGTCCAAGTGTAATACTGTCATGAGAAGCCTCTAAAATTTAGGCGTTAAATAGGAGCTCGCCTTCAATTGATATGAAGTGTTACTATATCTCTTATAAACATAACTGAAAAATAAGCCCGATGATCATAAAGAGAATGCATACCGAACAATAAACATCTACTATAAAAAGAAGGCTTTGCAATCCTCCAATTAAGCTTATAAAATGCGTATCTAGTAAAATGCTTCTGAACTTTCTCAATTCTGTCAATTGAATTTGTATAATATGGGTTCCAAACAATGCTACAATACTCAAGAACTAACCTTACCAGAGAATTTTAAAGGGATTTTAAAGTATATGGATCCGAGAATTCTTTAGTGTTTCTTTTTAGAAAACCAAGCATTTGATTTGCTTTGTTTATAATATAATCAAAATGTGTTAAAAAAGAAAGGTTTGTATCAAGGATTACTCCTAGATCTTTCTTCCTAGTTACACGTTCAAAAATTGTGTGATTGATATTATAATCAAACACTATGGGATTAGAATTTCGGAAACACAACAAAACTTGACACTTCGAAACAGCTTTAACAGATCTTCCAAAAGAAGAAAACAGTCAGTTTGACCAGAAATCTGACGGTAAAGTTTGAGGTCATCCGCAAAAAGAAGGCAGTTCGAATTTTGAAAAACATCAGGTATATCGTTTACAAATAACAAGAACAATAATGGACCCAAATGGCTTCCTTTAGGAACACCAGATGGACGGAAACAAATTTTGAAAGCGAACTATCAACTTTTACTATTTATATTCTACCAGCTAAATATGATTCAAGCCATTTTAATAGAGAAGAGTGGATACCAAGAAAAGTTAGCTTTTGTTCTTCTGCAAAAATCTATAAAAATAACATCAGTTTGGAATCCATTTTCCATATTTTTATGATGTCATTGCTTATTAATGCTAAGTTTGTTGCAGTTGATTTCCCTGTTACAAACCCATGTTGAGTAACTGAAATATGATTCTGAAATAACTCCGTTAACCTATTACAGACTAGCTTTTCAAATACTTTCGAAATGCAAGAAATTTTACAAATGGGTCTATAATTGGTGATATCCAGTTTTGAACCAGATTTAAAAATTGGTGATAAATAGGAAACTTTCCAGCATTTCAAGAATTGCCCTTTAGCTAAAGAAAGATTAAAAATCCAAGAAAGTGGTTGAGCTAATGCAATACAACATTTTCTTAACAGAATAGCAGGAATCCCATCAGGCCCTTCACTCTTATTAACACCCAATTTAGACAAAACTTCTTCAATTTCAAATGGACAAAAAACTATGGAACCGATATTGATAATTCTACTTATATGTATAAGTTTGCTTCTGGATAGGGGGAGTATCTAAAGAGTAAACCGATTGAAAATTGTCAGCGAATAATGCGTCCTTATACTTCATACTACTAGGAAATCCACTTGATTTACGTCTTGAGCTTATGAGATTCCAAAAACGCTTGGTATTTAATTTGAGGTCACTTTCGATTGAAAGCAAGTAATTTCGATATCAGAATTTATTGAGAAAATCGAATTCTCGGTGGCGATTTAAATAATTTAAATGCAGTTCAGAATTATTCTTATCAGATTTATACAATTTGTATGCCTTATTTTTTTCTGTTTTAAAGATTGGTCAACCTTCCATTATACCAGATAGGACAAGAATTATTTTAGAACGCTTTTTAGGTACAAATTCATCAATTTCTCCGATCAAAACGCTTACAAAACGGGAATACAAGCTATCTAATTCAGATGAACGAAAAACGTTATTTCACGAAAAAGACAAAAGATAATCAACCATACCGTCATAATTAGCTTTTCGAAAATCATAAAAAAATATTTCGATCGTTAGATACTTTATTTTAATATTTCCATCAATGGCTATATGATGAATTGAATTTGCAACAACTGAGAGAATACAGAACTGGGCTTAAAATGGAACCCTGTGGAACACCTGCAGACGTGTCAAACCATTCAGACAACTTAAATCCATCCCACACAGCTGCACTTGATGACAACAAAAAATGTTCATATACTAAAAGGAACTTTCTTGATACTCCAAGCGATGCCAGTCTGTAGATTAAAGCTTGTCTGTTGACTGTGTCAAACGCTGCTTTAAAGTCTACAAAGCATACATACAGCTTCTTGTTCCTTTCAATATATTTTCTAGCTAGTCAATGCAAAAATGTGATCAATAGTAGAAAAGGCTGCACGGAATCCAGCTTGATACTTGCTCAGACGATTGTTTTCTTCAATCCAAATGGACAGTCTTGAATACAGGATCGTAGCAAGAATCTTTCTGAGAGAATTGAGAATGGAGATTCGTCTATAATTCTCTGCCAAACTCGCGTTCCCTTTTTTAAAAATAGGAAACACAAGTGCTTTGGTAAAACAAAAAGGGACTCCACTACGTAGTTTTTCAGTTGATCTGTTGCATTTTTAAAGAATTCAATAGGGATACCGTCACTTCCTGGAGCTTTGTTTTTCTTCATGGTAACCAGAGATGATTCGAGTTCTCTTAAAGAAATTGGACGATCAAGCACAGGTAAAGTTTCGTTCTGTAATGCATAGCTAAACGTATGAAGATTCTCCTCCGCTGACAGTAGTGTTTTAAAATGAGCAGCTAAAGTTTCCGCTTCGAGAGCAATCTTCATACTTCGGCTGCACACACCCAGCTCACGAATAGACCAGAATTCTTTGGAGTTTTTGGCGTGCTGTAACCTGGTTGCAAGGCTTTTTAGGTAGGGCATTCGTTTCTGGGTGCATAGTTGCTTAACCTCTTTGTTGGCACATAGGTACATAGTTTTGAATGCTACAGAGTTTGTCGATCTGAACAATTTCAAGAACTTAAGAGAGTTTGCGAAGCTTGTAGCAATCCCTGGCGAACCACTTACTTTTGGATGTGAACGTGTTGTTATTATTCGTAGGTAAAACAGAGGCGTAAATTACTCTTGTGATGATGTTCTCAATTTGTTTAACATCGCTCGCAGAGGAATGTATGGAATCGATCTATCCATATCTGTTTCCGTATCCCTTTTTTTGTCCAGAAATTACTAAGTCGGCTATAGCAAAAAAAAAAATTAAAGCACAGTGTCCGTTAATATTTTTAAGTTCCAGTTATGCGCTTTATCATATATCAGCAATATTATAGGTATTCTAACAAAACAATATTACAAACGCTTATATATAAAGAAAGTAGCCTATTGCGTTGGGATAATAATCGCGGGGTTCCTGGTCCAAATCCTGAAAGTAACAACATAACTTAGATACGTTTCTTGCAGTGCACCACCTTTTGCGAAAGTCTGACAAACGTCCAAGCGTGATACTGTCATGAGAAGCCTTTAAAATTTAGGATTCGTATTTGGCGTTAAACAGGAGCTCGCCTTCCTCTTCCTCTTCTTTTTGGCAAAAATAATAACTTCGCACACACAATCGGAAAATTCCAAAAAATGGGTTTAGCAGTAAATGAGGGTAAGACTAAGGACACGAAAGGACACACAATATCGACGAAATGGACAGAACGTCACCATTAACAGGTATAACTTTGTAGTACGGGACTTTATCTACCTCGGCTATTAACTGTCACATCTCGTATGAAATCAAACGAAGAATTAATCTTGCCAACCATTGTTTCTTCGGGCTAAGAAGTCAATTCAGTAGTAAAGCCCTCACTTGAACTTCCAAGGAGATCCTATATAAGACCCTGATCGTCCCAGTCCTGCTCTAAGGTGCTGAAGCATGGACTGCGTCAAAAGTGAATGAAGAAATCCTTGGTCGATTTGAGAGGAAAATTATTCGTAAAATCTCCGGTCCTGTTTTCTTTGACGGGATATGGAGACGAAGATTCACCCAAGAACTACACAAGCTGTACAGCGACATGCCCCTAGTCAAAAATAACTTCTCATTGGTCGTTTAAGATGGCTAGGACATATACAACGAATGAACAGCAAGACTCCGTCTCGCGGGGTCTTGGTTTCCCCGCCAGATGTCGGACGCAGTAGAGGAAGACTTTGCCTTAAGTGACGCCACAAGTGGAAACCATCCTCAACCAACTTGGAATGCGTACCTGGAGGCAGTTAGCTAAGGACCCGCCTAAATGGAGGGGCATGCTGTTTGAGGACCAGGTTCATTCCGGACTGTAGCGCCACCTAAGTAAATAAGTTAATGTAACCTGGAATAGAACTAGATTCAGTAGAGTCGGATGAGAAATCCTATACAAAATGTGAAACAGAAAGTTTACTGAAATATACCGTCATCGAAGCCCAACAGACTTTGGCAGAATCACGATTGGCAGACAGATTGATGGCTGATGGAGGACAAACCCTGGGACTTGCATCCTAAAAAAAGCGTTTGTGTCACCGAGTTATGGAAGCAAATCTAAAGAAACATGCAGATGTAATGGACCAGAAACTATATACCATTCTACTTGTGAGAAATTAATGGATTTGACAGACCCAGTGCTAGGATTTAGTTTGATATTCAAATTGATTTCTCACATAAGAAGTCTACCCTAAGAAACCTATCTGACAGACGAAATCATCATCAGGCTATGCTGCTTCGTAGAAAACACGTGTTAGATCACATTGGCATAAAACGAATAGAAACTGACGTCAGCTCTATATGTATTTTTTTTAGTTGAATGTGGACTTTTACAGCCAAGAAATAAACCTAACCTATATCTGCGAAGGCACTTCTCTCAGCTGCTCTCGTTTTCATTTTCAGCGTTCTAAGCTCCAAGCTCCTGTCAGCATTAAATGTGGAATCAGAACTTTCTTTGGGATGCACTTGTCACCTTTCCCAATGTCCATCCCTCTTCAAATACTGTTCCCCAGCAATTTGTCCTTAACATTAAATTAAGCCCCTTTGCCTACCATTCATTCGATTTCAGTAGTAACTATCTCCACCCATTCATTTTGATGGCGTTACTTTCCATCGTCGACTCCTGTTCGATCTAATCTCAATCAACTCGTGCCAAAGTGATCTACATTTACCCCCATGATTATAAACACCCTACAAGTACACCACTAAATCCATGCTTCCATACATAATTGCCACATACCCACCAGACTATGGCGAACGAAATTGATAATTTTCACTTTGATGTTCAATCTCCGCCACCTACAATTAACTCCGTCCCAAGTAGTGGAGATACCACCCCATTCTCATAAAAACTAACCGCAACTACTTATTTCCCAATCAAAAGCAATTTTCACCCATAACCAGGCTACCTAAAGAACTCATCCTATGGAAAAGTATCCATCTCTCATACAAAGATAGCATTTGCTTCCTGTAGATACACAGCAAAACCATCACGGATATAATTTAGAGTTTAAGATATACGCTCTCTCATAGACCGATCGTCGTCGTCATAGTTCCCTAGTTAGCAACTCTTCTGCTTCTTCTAGTTGGTGTTGTTGGTTTCACGTCCACACACAATTGCGCTTATCTTTCATGAATTTGAATTATTTCAGAAGCCCGTAGGCCACTTAACCTAGAAATTATACGAAACTTATTATTCTCCTCCTCTAATATAATATATACATTCGTCTTCGGTATACCGAGGCTCAGAGAGTCTTCTGTTTCGTTTGCTACTTAAATTTAATGGACCACACCATGGTCATGAAACGTAGCAAGTATCGAGACAAGACGAGAGCGGTACAGAAATGTTTCGAGTATATGGAGAGTTCTTGTCGTAGGCCCGCCGCCGCTCCAGTGGCCATCATCATCATCATCATCACGAAAGAACCGTGTTACTGACTTCGTCATTTTTCTCCTTGAAAACCGTTTTTTTTTTGTGTTCTTCTTTGGATTTTATATAATTTTTGTGGGAATTTCGGACTCAAGTTGAATTCGGGTGTCTGAACGGAGGTTGTAAATTTGAAGAAGGCTGTGAATCTAAATATTGTCGGTTTCTAATGAGAATTTCATTATTTCGTTTGTTGGCCTGTTTTTGAGTAGCATACTCATCGCTCTTCGTCTTTTTCTATTTTGTTATTGTCGTCACGGTAGTACCTACTAGCATGGGGGGCTGGGAAGGGTATTCTCTGGTTGAGTTATTACTCGATCTATTTTTAGGTTTGGCTTCTTTTTTTTTTTGGGTTGATGATGGTGAGAAATGATGGTCATATCGTAGGTTGTTTAGGGGGCGGCGATTTTAATTAAAATTCTTCCATAAAAATGAAAACAGTTCCGAACCGATTTTGGATGGTGAATGAAATTGGTCTTTTGGTTTCGGGCAATCATCGTCTTGGTAGCTTTCACCTCTGATAAGTGGTGGTTTTTATAAAAAAAAAATTATCTTGGTGATTGTATTTAGATTTAACAAGAAAGTCTTGTGGGGATAATGACTTGATTAGCTTTTTTCCGCTATTAAATTTTTAATGGACATTTTCGATGTATACAACGGAGGAGTTACTGCTAAACTTCTGCAATGAAACGTTTGCAGAAACTTGGCAGAACGTACGCCTTTATATATGCAACCTTAGAATATGCAGTTTATTTGCGAATTATGTCCTCAAAATATAAGGTTTCCTGAGATATTAGTTTTAGTTAATTTTTTTATCTACCATTATACATAAAATAAGGGTAGGTGCAGGCGAACAACTAGCGGAAGCCCTAAACTGCTACAAAGCAGACATTACTGCCATCCAGGAAATACGATGGGAAAGGCTGGGTAAAAAGAGGATGGGATGGGTAAAAAGAGGATGAAAAACTGTGATATCTACTATGGACCGTGTTATAGTGAGCAGAAACAGCGACTATTCGGATGCGGATTTGTTATAAGTGCCAAACTTAGGCAAGAAGTCTTATGTTTCCAAGACATTAGCGAACGCATTGTAACAATCCGCATCAAGGCCAAATTCACCAACATAAGCGATATAACTAAGGAATGCTTCTCGACAAAACCTATGAGCGACTACCAAAGTACGATGTTAAAATCGTGCTGGGAGATTTTAATGCAAAGGTAGGAAGAGAAGACATCTTTAGCAGTAATGTCGGAAAATATAGCCTACACGAAAACACGTCTGGTAGTCTGGTAACGGACTTAGGCTAATTGACTTCGCTACGGAATGAAATGCCACTATAACCAGCACACGGTTTCCTCACCTCGATATCCATAAGGGGACATGGCGGTCTCCAGATCAACGAACAGTCAACCAACTTGATCACATTGCGATAGACAGAGGCACGCATCCAGTATTTTGGATGTCCGAACATTCCGAGGGGCTAACATCGACTCGGACCACTACCTTGTTGTCGCCAAGGTAAGGATGCGGATATCCACCACGCCACGAAAAAAAAAAATACTGTGAAAAAATTTAATGTCGAAAGACTGATGAGGAAGGCCGACAGATGCTCGCAGCCAAGAATGATGCCTACAAGGCTAAGCTACAGGTGAAGACGAAAGCAGCCATTGAGCTCTATTGGCAAAGAAGAAGGGAAGAACATCGGCTTTTCAGAAAGAAGAAAAAAGAGCAAGAAAAGCGCGCGATCGAGGATATAGAGAGGTGTCACTCCAGGAACGATGTCCGCTAGTTTTAACAAAGTGTAAAACGTCAAAGCCAAGGATACAAGGCTCGAACAGAATCCAGTCGAGATGAATAAGGAAATATCGTAGTTGAGATACAGTCGATGCGGAGGATAAAGAAGAACCACTTCTGCAGACTGTTAAACGGCGATGACGAACAACATTCCGCTGTCAGGCAGAACGAACCATATAATATTGGCGAAAACTGCCAACCACCCGACCTAAGTCAAGTGAGGATAGCAATATCTAAACTCAAGTTTAATAAGTCACCTGGAAATGATGGCCTTCCCGCTGAGCTATATAAAGCCGGCTGAGATGATTTGGTACGTAACATCCACAAACTCATAAGCTAAATCTGGTCGGATGAAAGTATGCCTGCAGAATGTAACCTCAGCATCGTTTGCCAGATCCACAAAAAAGGAGACCCTCTGAACTGCGCCAACTACAGAAGCATAAGTCTGCTTAACATCGCCTACAACATCCTATCTGCCGTACTATGTGAGCGCTTGAAACCATTTACCAACAACCGGATCGTCATTCATCGGTGTGGTCTTAGGACAGGAAAGTCCACAATCGATCAAATCTTTACACTCCGGCAGGTCCTGGAAAAAACCCAAGAAGTCCAAATCGATACCCACCACCTATTTATCGATTTCAAAGCCGCATACGACAGCATTTATAGAGACGAACTATACAAAGCCATGTCTAGTTTTGGTATACCGCATAAACTCGTCCGTTTGTGTAGGACGACGATGGAGAAATCTTGCTGCACCATCAGGGTCGGAAAGACATCACCGACACATTCGATACCAAAAAAGGATTTAGGCAAGGCGATGCGCTGTCATGTGACTTCTTCAATTTGATTCTTGAGAGGATTGTGCAAAGCTCCCCAAAAATTGGTGCAACTACTAGCATACGCCGATGACATTGACATCATTGGTAGGACTCAACGTGATGTCATAGCCAAGTTTGCTAGTATACAGAAGGAATAGGCAAAAATGGGTTTAGCAGTAAATGAGGGTAAGACTAAGTTAATGTTGTCAACACGAACGGACACACAACATCGACGAATTAGACAGAAAGTCACCATTGACAGATATAACTTTGAGGTAGTACGGGACTTTGTCTACCTCGGCTCCGCTATTAACTCTGACAACAACATCTCGTCAGAAATCAAACGAAGAATTACTTTTGCCAATCGCTGTTTCTTCGGGCTAAGAAGGCAATTTAGTAGTAAAGCCCTCACTCAGACCCTGATTATGCCATTCGTGCTCTACGGCGCTGAAGCATGGACCGTATCAAAAGCAGATGAGGAAATCCTTGGTCGATTCGAGAGAAAAATTCTTCGAAAAATATTCTTTCCCGTTTGCGTTGACGGGCTATGGAGACAAAGATTCAACCACGAACTATGCGAGCTGTACAGCGATATACCCCTGGTCAAAAAAACAGGGGTTAATGGCTAGGACATGTAGAACGAATGGACACCAATACTCCGACTCGCAGAGTCTTCGATTCCCAGCCAGACGTCGGACGCATTAGCGGAAGACCTCGCCTTAAGTGGCGCACACAAGTAGAAACCGACCTCAACCAACTTGGAGTGCGCAACTGGAGGCAGTTAGCTAAGGACCGGGCTAATTGGAGAGGCATGTTGGTTAAGGCCCAGGTTCATCCCGGACTGTAGCGCCACTTAAGTTAAGAAGAAGTAAAATCGACTCGGGCCACTACCTTGTTGAAGCTAAGGTAAGAATGGGGACATCCAACACGCCACGAATCTAAGGCTCTGCCAGTACTACTTGTCATACCCCTCTTAAATTTCCAATGCGGAGTTTTTTGTCTAGAGGCATATCGGTGTACAGCTCCTGTAGTTCTTGGTTAAATCTTCGTCTCCATAGCCCGTCAACGCAAACGGGACCGAAGAATTTTCCTCTCAAGTCGACCTAGGCTTTTTTTCATCCACTTTTGATACAGTCTAGGTTTCTGCGTGGTAGAGCAGGACTTACAAGATCCGGGTCTTGTACAGAATCTTCTTAGTAGGGCAGGTGAGTGTTTTACTACTAAATTGCCTTCTTAGCCCGAAGAAACAGCGGTTGGCAAGAGTGATTTCATATAATTTCTGAAGAGATGTTGCTGTCAGAGTTAATAGAGTTGGTAGTAACTGAAGTAATCCTCTGATTCCCTGGTAAACTTTTTGGCGTCCAATTTCACATTTTTACTAAGGGCCACACTAAACAACCAAACAACCTTTTCCTCCATTCGCTTTCCACACATATCAGACCAAAAATCAGATCGATGGTTTCTAATAATTTTGTGCATGACCAGTATAACGTCTATGTTTGACCATCTGTTTATCAGATTCATTGGAGAATTAATTGATGAATTTTAGTTTTGGAAGTGCTTCTCCAGGATTGATATTCGTACGTTCTACCAGACTGTCGAGATGAGCCTTTTAGTAGGTATGCAGTCGAAATCGACTTCCACAAGCTCCACAACACAGCTAGACGCACATTCACCAATCGCCATATTTTTTTTAAAAGCAGTCTAATACCCAGTTAGTGGCTACTAATTCAATTAAAGTAAATATTACTTCATGCAATCTCAATCTTGCTTACGACCAACAAATATGTAGCATCCACCTCTGTGGAACCAAATCAAGCCTATTTCCGTTCTTCGATTAATCGCATTTTACAAATTTTGCCAACCTCTACCAACTCTTGCCATTTCCCAGAAGATCAACGATAACGCTCAACTCAATGCAATTCAATTGCTTTGATAATAAAAAAACACTCATCAGCCATCCATCTAAATAGTCTTGACTAATTTTCATTCCCCATCTCCACACCCATTTCAATTTGCCTACCTACGATGAGCTGAGCGGAAGCCTCATTATCAAGCATCCCAGCCAAAACGAAACATCAACTAAAATCCAATTTCATCGGCGCACACAAACAAAAAAAAACCGTGCAATTGTCTTAACTACGGCCAGGTGAAAAGCTGAAGAGAAGCCAACGTCAAAGTCAAAGCCAAAAAGACCGGAGGAAGAAGACTAGTTCCCTCATAATTTTCACCTACTTAGAAGGTCGTTTCCGGTATTTTTCAGAAGCGGTTTTCTATTTTCGCTTTGTTTTAATGTGTTTTCGTTAGGGCTGGTTGTTCCTTTTCGTGTTTTATTTACTTTTAAGTGGAAAGCCTCTGCGAAGATATCAAATTAAGAAATCCACCAGAAGACCGATAACAATAACATACACGACGGCACCCCGGCTAGAAAGACCGAAATGGTTTGCGCCAGCAGCCGTTTGGAAAATTATGCTTTTCCTCTGAGCCATTGTGTTGAGCTTGTAAACTGGGAAAAACGTAAACCCCTCTACGAAAGACCATGACAATGATAATTACCATCGCGGCGACAGAAACAACAACAACAGAGACGATGACGACCGAAACGACTACAACGATGACGGGAGAAGAATACATTTCGTCGTTGTCAGACTAATTTTCTTTCAATCTTAATTTTCCGTTGTTGGATTTTTTTTTTTAAATCTACGTGGACACAGGAAGTTACTAATAAAAACAAATACGAGAGATGAAGAGAATTGGAGAGATGGAAATTTTATTGTCAGATGTAGAACATTAGAAAAGCTATTAAGGGAAATTGAGAGGTTATTTGGGGAAATTTTAAGGTCTGCATTTAGAGACACTGACCTACAACATGTAACGGGTGATCCAAGTAGAGATACTTTTTTCTAAAGCCTTTTTTGACAGATCACGTGTGAGTCGTGTCATGCTGTCATGTTATTTTTGTTTAGTATTGTTTGACATTTCATAATGGAAAGACTTACGCGTGAACAACGTTTACAAATTGTTCAACTTTATTATGAAAATTCACGTTCTGTGAGGAATGTGTTTCGTGCACTTCGCTCAACTTATGGTCAACATAATCGGCCTACTGAGCTTACTATTCGCAACACCATCACCCATTTTGAGACCCAGCATTCATTATTGGATAATATTCGACCGAATAGACCACGTCCAGCACGCTGTGAAGAAATTATAGCGGCCGTAGCTGAGAGTGTACACGAAGACCGTAGAGAGTCGATTCGGCGCCGTTCGCAGCAACTCGGACTGACGTATGGAACGACTTGGCGCATTTTACGTCAAGATCTTAAATTGAAAGCGTACAAAATACAGCTTGTGCAACAACTGAAGCCGCTCGACCTTCCCAAGCGACATCGCTTCGCTCTATGGGCTCTTGAAAAGTTCCAAGAAGATCCGACGTTTTCGAGGCAAATTTTGTTTAGCGATGAGGCCCATTTCTGGCTCAATGGGTATGTAAACAAACAAAATTGCCGCATTTGGGACGAAGAGCTACCTGAAGAGATTGAAGAACTGCCACTTCATCAGGAAAAAACAACGGTTTGGTGTGGTTTGTGGGCCGGTGGAATCATCGGTCCATATTTCTTTAAAAATTATGCCGGTGCGAACGTAACCGTCAATGGCGAACGTTATCGTGCCATGATAACCGACTATTTGATGCCTGAAATTGAAGCTCTTGATCTCGGCGACATTTGGTTTCAGCAAGACGGCGCCACTTCCCACACATCGCATCAATCAATGGACTTATTGAGAGAACATTTCGGTGAGCACATAATTTCACGTTTTGGGCCGGTCGATTGGCCACCAAGATCGTGTGATATCACACCGTTAGACTTTTTCCTGTGGGGATATGTAAAGTCAAAAGCTTATGCCGACAAACCCGCTTCGATTCAGGCCTTGGAGGAAAACATCACGCGTGTCATTCGCCAGTTACCGTCGAAATGCTCGAGTGATCGAAAATTGGACTCAACGGATGGACCATCTGCGACGTAGCAACGGCCAACATTTGATAGACATAATCTTCAAAAAATAAATGCCAAAGAATGTTCTTTCAAATGATAATAAACATTCTCCGTTAAATTTGAATTTTCTGTGTTTTTTTCGTTAAAAAAGTAGGGAACCTCGAAATGGATCACCCTTTATTAGGAAGGTAGTTTTGAATTGATTAGCTTTATGTCGCTAGTGTTAATGCGTGGTGAAGAAGTTTGGTTTTAATGACTCATCAGTAAAATATTTATGTGCGTTAATAATGGTTTAAGCCATAAAATTGATAGATCCTTACATAAGAGTATTGTCACGTGGATAGCCTGGTATTTGATAATGGTTAGGAACCCTGGTCTTAGATTTTGACTTCGAAACCGCAAATCAACGTGTTCTCTCAGTTCATTCAATTGGACATTCGAATCTCCCCAAACCAAGACCTCACTGACGGAAGTGGTAGGCAATTGGTTCACTAGGCACGGATTCAATCCCCGGTTAGAGAATATGTTCATTCAATAATTTTACAGAGAATTGAACGTTCAAATAGCATCACTATTAAAAGGAATCTGATAAAATAGCTATAATTCCAACCAAATAGTGTGGTTGTACACAAGTTGTTGCTGTAATTTCAATCATTCAATTGATAATCAGACATTTGTCAGGGGTCGCTCCCGTTAGATTTAGAATCGTTGTTACTCCTACCTCACTACTACCGTACGTGATTAATTTAAGTTGATCAAACCATCCATATCGTGCGTGTGGTCATAGCTGCGAGGTACGAATCCAGTATCTTGAATGTACTTTCAAACAGATTGACAAACGTCGACTCTGAATATTTCAACTTTGCATTCAAAATTCAAGCTCGACTGTCTAACATGAAGTAGATAAGAATGGTCCCGGAAAAGACTTTACATTGGTCGCTTTAGGAAACCGGAGATCTCTGGCTATCTCCGGTTTCCTAAAGCGACCAATGTAAAGTCTTTTATACTACAGAAGAACTGACTGAGAGACTCTCAAGTCTTCGATAACGTTAACAAGCAGTGCGTGCAGTACAACAATATATTGTGATGGGTAGCCGAATCAACCCTTGGCTACCAACAAACTTAAAAAAATGTGCCTTTGCCATGGTGATGTTTGCAAGTTCCGAAAATCGACGACAAAAGGGGGACATAAATAGTGCTTTAACAAAAAAACCCGACCTTTAAAAATGTATCGATAGCCAGATGAGGAGAAAAATTCGAAAAATACAGCCCGTCCACATTTCATTTCATTTAAAGGGTTTTTCAACAGGGACGCTACAAAAGTAGAGCGACAGGGACAGCAAGCGACGCCATATTTCTTGCCGCTCTTTTGACATTTCTCTTCAGTAAGGTTTGCCATTTCATGATGGAAAGATATACGAGCCAACAACGAGTCGAAATTATTAAAATTTACTACCGAAATTCGGAGTCAGTGGCCTCAACGTTAAGAGCGCTACGTCCAATTTTGGTCGTCATAATCGTCCTAACAGATCAACAATAGAGAATGATAACCGAATATTTTTGGCCCCCATTGGATGATATGGACTTGGAGGATATGTGGTTCCAACAGGACGATGCCACAAGCCACACAGCGAATGTCACAATCAATTTATTGGAAATCAAGTTTCGAGAACGTGTTACCTCACGAAATGGTTCAGTCGCTTGGCCGCCTCGGTCGTGCGATTTGACGCCGTTAGAACATTTCCTGTGGGGCTACATCAAGTCAATGGTCTATGCCAACAAGCCAGCGACGTGAAATTGCAGCAGTATCGGCCGATTTATGCTTGAAAACCGTCGAAAATTGGGTTCAGCGTCTGGACTTCTGCAAGCGTGCCCTAGTGGCCATGCAAAAGAAATTGAGTTCCATACATAATGGCATCGAACGTACTTTCACAAGAATAAAGAATTTTATTGATATCCAAAACCGTTTTTGTTTTATTTAAAAAAAAACTTTTGTAGCGCTCTTATGACCCGATATTTGAACAGATTTATATTTTTGGGCCAACCAACAATTAATATTTTTGGGACAACGTGCAATAATACCAAATGATCAATTTGAGAGGTTTTTTAGAGGCACACAACTTTTTTAAAAAAAATAAAACACAAAAAAAAAACAATGAAATGACCAACATTTTGTTTTTGTTTGCTCATACATTTCATGGCATTTAATATTTAAAAAAAAATTCATCCATCCTATCGGTCCAATTTTTAATCACTTTTAAGAGCATTCCCGGTCTGATTTCGTCAGAAGTGCTTTGAATGTTAGATTCTAAGTGATCAATCGTTGCTGGTTTGTCAGACGTACCCCCACAAAAAGTATTCCAAAGGTGTCAAATCACCCGAACGGGGTGGCCAATTCACAGGTACATTTCTTGAGATGATTCGGTCAACAAATATTTGGCTCAACAAAGTCATGGTTCCACGCGCTGTATGGCATGATGCGCAGTCCTGTTGGAACGACATGAGGAATAAAAAAATCGGTATATAATGGATTCTCATGAGGATTGTTCTCACCTCAAAAACTATAATTCAGCTTAGGTGTGTAACCCGTTAAGCCAGAAATGAGCCTCATCGCTAAAGATGATTTTATAATAAAGATGTGGCTCAACTTCAAATTGATTATCAGCCCATTCACCGAACACACTACGCAATTGAAGGTCAGCTGCCTTTAATTCTTGCACCAGTTGGATCTAATATGAATTTAAGCCAACATCTTTCCTCAAAATTTCCAAGTAGTGGACGGGCTAAGACCGAGTTGCTGATAACCGCGTAGGATCCATAAATTCATATCCTCTGTCACAATCACGTCTACAGCCGCGATGATTTCTTCTGTAAAGTTAACGAAATGCTCAATAAGTTTGGCGAAAAGAGCGCGAAATTAGGAAATAAATTTCCACGATTTCTAAACGTTTTTCTGGTGTAAGTATATTGAAAAAATCTAGTTTGACACTTAACAATGTTCGTCACAACTGGACATTCCTCTAATATACATGGACAATATATTTTGGCAAAAACTCCAAAAATTGCGGTGATTTAATAGCATGATTCACTACTTAAACATCTATCTTTTGCAGGTTTTAGATTGGAGATTTTAGTCCTGGGGATTCTCTCTTTGGGGAATTTGCGGCTTTCGATTTCAGTTTGGGTATTTTGGGGTTGAAGATTTTGTCTAATGGATTATGTATCGGGCAAAACGTACCCAACTCAGTATCCAAATGCATGGGAGAGGACTTATAGGAGACAAAAGCGTTTCGAACTTTATAGTTTCGCTTGAAAATCGAAATAAATGTCTCCTGCCTTGCTTTGCTTTTTTGCTTCTTTATTGACCAGTGCTTAAATAAAAAAAAAACAGTTGCATTCCACCTATTCATCAATTCAGCTGCAATATTCTTTATGCTATGAATTTTCCAAACAGTATACTCTCAGTCTTTGAATGAAATATTTAAATAGCTTAACGGAACAACACTAATTTGGAGCGCTGGCAATGTTTCAAACACAGTTTTTTTTCATCGTTTTATATTTAACCGATTTGCACTTAAAGACAAAAGGGGTTTTAAAACTTCTTTAGTGATCGTATGAATTTAAACAAGAAAATGTCGAGTATGATCAAAATTCATCGATTCGTCATCATGCGGTAAATTTTTTCCTGTGTTCATTGACTTTGTGGATAATTTCGCGCAAGGATATTATAAAGATTCCTGTAGTCTAAGAGTTGAATTGAAGGCGGTCATCGATTGAATTGCTAACTTAAACAGATGGCGGTGGATCTACTTTTTATCATCAGTAATGAATATCACATACAGATGGGCGGTTTTTTTTTGGTATTTGGAGCTACCGAAACTCCTTAAAAATGTCAAAGTCAATGAACAAAGATTTTTGGCTCACAAACGTGGGTGATCGATGTTAAGGATATTTGATTTTAAACCGATGGCATACTCCTGGCAATACCATAAAGTTGTTGAATGAAGTGTTCGTAGAAATCATTATCTCCAGAAACTTTATATCCGTTGGACCTTCGAAATTCATACTCTCTGTCTTTTTTGTGAGACTATTTGAAATTATTTGAAATAGTGAAAGAAAAAATCGAAATAGCATCTTCAAATGCTTGGTATAAGAGGTCAAAAACTAGAGCGAACTTTGAGGCATATGCCGAGACGCTTCATGGTTGCCATATAATCGAAATCAATTTTCGTCATCAGTGTCAACTATTTATTGAATAAAATAAATGTTGTCTCATTCGTTAAATCTGTGGGTTTTTGCTTGATTTGAAAACGTATGGCTCTTAAATATCCTTTATCAGGTAAACAACCCTCTCCACTTCCACATTTTTTGTTTCGTCTCTGAGCGATTTAGTATTGGGATTATATCTCATCAGTAGCTTCGAGAATTGTCCCATTTTCTGTTCTTTTTGAAGTTCTTCCGAAGATTTTCCTGACATGATGTCATGGTCATAGTGAACATTATTTTTCTGCTGGGTTTGGCCATTCTCTTAAGAATTTAATCTTTTCGTCCAGAAATAATGTTCAAAATATTTACCAGTCCTCCATCCTACCTTCAATCACTGTCTCTAAAAATTCTGCAGTATACTGCCAACATATCATCTAATTTTCAATCACTTCTTTTACATCCGGCGATAAACTGATAAAAAATTCAATTAGCAATAAAAAAATCGCCATAAGAAAAATTTCGCAAAATGAACCCATTTTCACTCGCATTTTCTTATTCTCAATAAAAATACCGTACTCCCCCATATGTGTGTGAGTTCTTATTGTCGTCCTCGCGTCAAATCCTTTCATTAAATATGCATCGAACCCAATAATTTTCTACAACAATCCCCATTAGTTAGCCTGTAGGCACACCTTTTAAAGCCGGAAGATCAACAAATTAAGACATAAGACACACATTACACACCGCCTCAGGCCGCGGATCTTGTCTCTATGTCAACTGCAGGCGTTGCATTTCAAATCGCTTTGCCATCCTCCCTCAGCGCTATCCCGGAAAGAGCCGAAGCCATTTATTTGCCATTTAGGAACAGATTTTCATTGCTCTGGTACCAGTCGATAGGACTTAGAATGGTAGCCCATTCCAGAAACTCGAAACAGCATGTGAACAGAAATATCCAGAGCAACATAAACTCACTAAATGGACAGGGAATTGCCTCAAATTAGACATTTATTGCGCTAGGCACAGTCAGCATCAGGCCAGCCAACATTGGCGGAAGGAAAAAAAAACAAAATCAAAAGCGGGGTGTGGAGCGTAGTATACCTTGCGAGTGGTATGCAAATGCGTGTTAACGCAATTGTTAGTTAGTGTTAAGACTTTTTTTATGGTTACGTCTTGTGTATTCCTGGGCAAATGTTTGCCAAAGAGCGCAGTGGCGGCGCCTAGTTTTGCTTGCGCGTTTCCTTTCGTACAAGGACCGACGCGAGATGGAGCACACAATGAGTTCGCGAACACACCATACAAATTTTAATGTCTTCATTTTGTGTTGTATTCGGGATTCATTTGGTTTTTTTCGGGAGGGGGATGTTGTTGGCACGTATTCGAGGTTGGCTTGAATTAGTTGCGGCAACATGACGCAAGCGTTTTTTTTTTTTTTTGAGAAAATAGATTTGATACACATTTGTGCCAACACAAGACGCAAATGTGTTGAACAGCAAAAGACTATTTAAATGAAATTAATACGGGTGTGGCTTCAATGTGCTAGGTGGGAATTGGGTTCGTGTGTCGAACAAGTGAGTTTTTTTTTTTTGAAGTCAATTGATTTGGATTAGTTACACTAAGAGTGTTCTTTGTCGGTTGCTAGAGGCTTGTGATCATGTGTATGTGTGACGTGATTGAGAGTGTTTGGAAAATTCTGTATAGTGACCTCGGGTACCTGTAAGTAGGGATTGTGGGGGTTTTGATAATTAAATGGACATTGTAAGGTTTATAAGTTGGCAAGAACGAGAGAGACAAAAATTCACAATTCTTAAGCTAACAGCACTCTAGTCTCTAGAATCTGTTGCAATAATTGGATCGATGAGTCCGTCGACGATAAAGTTTTCAACTGAAACCCACCGATTGCAATATCTACGATGTCAACCCATATATTTAAGAGGTTGGTCATAATCTCTAACCATTTTGGAAAGTGCTATCTATGTTTTGACTGACGTCGTTCCAAAGTAGCCGAACGAGTTCAGTTTTTACATCAACTCTTTTGATTGGAAACTGCAGTACATTTTTGTTCACTTATCATCATTCGTTCTTTACCCTTATCAGTCCAATTTTGACGCATTTGGAGCCTTAATTTAGCAATAATACTGCCCATTCTATTTTGCTATGATTTTGATCGACAGTGTTTAAATGTGTGATAGGTTGGAGAAAGCGAAGTTTCGATTTTCCGCAGTTGGGTTAGCTGCGGTCTCCTTGACGATGGAAGATTGAAGATGGAAGAAGATGAAGAATACAAACGGCAGGAATAAGTTTGTGAAAGGATTGAGACCTTGTTTGATTTTAGGAACATCGACACAACAAATGGTATAAGAGCTTTTGTGGTTTAAAAAATGGGAAGATAGTCTCCTAAAGAACACGGGACAATTGTCATAATGTTTTTGATGAACAACTCGTCGTTTTTTTTTTGGTGCAACATGCGGCTTTTCTTGTTGTGCAATGCCACGTTACTCATAGGGACTGAAATAAAAGAAGACCGAGCGAGCACTAAAAAGCACGTACATGGTACTCCCATGGATGAAAATGAAATTTAGACTGAAATGAGAGACATGAAGATATTTTCTTACAACGCAACGTACCATCTAATGGTGGATATTAATGGTAAAACAAATCTAACATACGCTCACGTTCTCCTGAATCTCAACAACAAGTATAAGATTTTAAATCAAAAATGATTTTAAGTGACGTTAAAGTTCTACGTGAATCTGGGCTCAAACGCACATGCGTCTCTAGTTATAAGTTGTTGAGGTCGGTTTATTCTTAGACGCTAGCGTCTACCATCTGGCTTGGAATCGAAGACTCTTGGGGCTATATTCTTTGTGTAATCGATCATATGTTTTAGCCATCTTAAACGTCCAATCCGGATTTTTTGACCAGTCCCATGTCAGCGGAAATGAAACAGATGATTTTGATATAATCCATGTTTCAGCAAGTTGACCGGGGTCATCACAATCTTAGAAAATCGAGTATGAGCTTTATAATTAAATTACCTCGTAGTCTGTCAGAATTTATAGCGTTGTCAGAATTAATAGCACAACGTAGGCATTAAAAGTAATTTGTTCCCTCAAAGTTGAAGTAGTGGATTTGGATCTTCCCTGTAGTCGATTAAGAGCAGTTACACATAGAATGATGGAATATTGTGCCACTATGTGTTGGCTCGGGAGGTTTCCATTATCCTTTCTAAAACAAATTTAAATAAATTAGATAAAATACATCACCTTGTTTCAGTTCAGAGCCACTGAAAATCTGCAAGTTATGCAGGGAAGACCATCACATTCACTCAAAATCATTGTATACAGTGTATCGTTCACTATAGCGGCTGTTTTTACATGGGTACTGGAAAAATAATTAGTTGGAATGCGCAGCGCTACAGAGCCATGATCAATTATTATTTCGATAAATTCGAAATTCAAGTTTTTAGTTCCACACCAAATTTCAACTTGGCAAAATCAACAAAGATCAGAATTTATTAGACCTATCCTGTTGGCCAATAGCCTCGGAAAGGACTGATATTATTGTTGACGACCATGCTAAATGAAAAAAGGACAACGACGTTCGTATCTGCACCTGGAATGTGAGAACATTAAACAGGAGAGGTGCCGGCGAACAACTAGCGGAAGCCCTATACTGCTACAAAGCAGACATTACTGTCTTCCAGGAAATACGATGGGATGGGCCGGGCAAAAAGAGGATGAAAAACTGTGACATCAACTATGGACCGTGTTAAAGTGAGCAGAAACAGCGACTATTTGGATGCGGATTTGTTATAAGTGCCAGACTTAGGCAAGAAGTCTTATGTTTTCAAGACATTAGCTAACGCATTGTAACAATCCGCATCAAGGCCAAATTCGCCAACATAAGCCTTATATGCGATCATGCTCCGACGAAGGAAAAAGATGATGTAACTAAGGACTGCTTCTATGAGCTCCTCGACAAAACCTATGATCGATTACCAAAGTACGATATTAAAATCGTGCTGGGAGATTTTAACGCAAAGGAGGAATAGGAGACATCTTTAGCAATATTGTCGGAAAATATAGCCTACATGACAACACGTCTGGTAACGGACTTAGGCTAATTGACTTCGCTACGGAACGAAATGCCACTATAGCCAGCACACGGTCGATATCCATAAGGGGACAAGGCGGTCTCCAGATCAACGAACAGTCAACCAAATTGATCACATTGCGATAGACAAGAGGCACGCTTCCAGTATTTTGGATGTCCGAACATTCCGAGGGGCTAACATCGACTCGGACCACTACCTTGTTGTAGCCAAGGTAAGGATGCGGATATCCACCACGCCACAACAAACCAGAAATTCTGTGCAAAAATTTAATATCGAAAGACTGTAATCGCCAGAGACCGCCAAGACCTTCGCGCAACGCGTATCCCTTAACCTCTGCACTCACAATACACCACCATCATCTAATGTCGAAGAACAATGGCAACGATGCCAACAAGCCATTAGATCAGCCGCAACTGATATGCTAGGTTTCTCGCGGCCACCAGTAAGAAACTTCTGGTTCGATGAGGAATGCCGACAGATGCTCGCAGCCAAGAACGAGGCCTACAAGGCTAAGCTGCTGGTGAAGGCGATAGCTACAATTGAGCTCTATAGGCAAAGAAGAAGGAAAGAACATCGGCTTTTCAGAAAGAAGAAAAAGAGCAAGAAAAGCGCGCGATCGATGATATAAAGTGGTGCCACTCCAGGAACGATGTTCGCAAGTTTTACCAAAGTGTAAAACGTCAAAGCCAAAGATACAAGGCTCGAACAGAATCCTGTCGAGATGAACAAGGAAATATCGTAGTTAAGACACAGTCGATGCTGAGAATATGGAAGAACCACTTCTGCAGACTGTTAAACGGCGATGACGAACAACATTCCGCTGTCAGGCAGAACGAACCATTTAATATTGGCAAGGGCAGCGAAAACTGCCAACCACCCGAACTAAGAGAAGTGAGGATTGATAGCCTTCCCGCTGAGCTTTATAAAGCTGGCGGAGATGACTTAGTAAGTAACATAAACCAACTCATAAGCCAAATCTGGTCGGATGAAAGTATGCCTGAAGAATGGAACGTCAGCATCGTTTGTCCGATCCACAAAAAGGAGACCCTCTGAACTGCGCGAACTAGAGAGGCATAAGTCTCCTCAACATCGCCTACAAGATCCTATCTGCCGTTATATGTGAACGCTGGAAACCGTTTACCAACAACCTGTTCGGCCCGTATCAGTGTGGTTTTAGGCTAGGAAAGTCCACAACCGATCAAATTTTCACACTTCGGCAGATCCTGGAAAAAAAACCCAAGAAGTCCAAATCGATACCCACCACCGATTCATCCATTTCAAAGCCGCATACGACAGCATTTATAGAGACGAACTATACAGAGCCATGTTTAGTTTTGGTATACCACCCAAACTCGTCCGTTTGTGTAGTATGACGATGGAGAATTCTCGCTGCACCATCAGGGTCGGAAACGACCTCTCCGATACATTGATACCAAAAAAGTATTTAGGCAAGTAGATGCGCTGTCATGTGATTTCTTTAATTTAATTCTTGAGAGGGTTGTGCAAAACTCCCCAAAAATCGGTGCAACTACTAGCATACGCCGATGACATTGACATCATTGGTAGGACTCAACGTGATGCCATAGCCACGTTTGATAGTCTAGAGAAGGAAGCGGCAAAAACGGGTTCAGCAGTAAATGAGGGTAAGACTAAGTATATGATGTCAACACGAAAGGACACAACATCGACGAATTGGACAGAACGTCACCATTGACAGATATAACTTTGAGGTTGTACGAGACTTTTTCTACCTCGGCTCCGTTATTAACTCTGACAACAACATCTCGTCAGAAATCAAACGAAGAATTACTCTTACCAACCGCTGTTTCTTCGGGCGGGGGAAGTAAAGCCCTCACTCGTCCTACTAAGGAGATCCTATATAAGACCCTGATCATCCCAGTCCTGCTCTACGGCGCTGAGGCATGACCGTATCAAAAGCAGATGAGGAAATCCTTGGTCGATTCGAGAGGAAAATTCTTCGAAAAACCTTCGGTCCCGTTTGCGTTGACGGGCTATGGAGACGAAGATTCAACCGCGAACTATACGAGCCGTACAGCGACATACCAATAGTGAAAAAAAAAACTCCGCATTGGACGTTTAAGATGGCTAGGACATGTAGAAAGAATGAACACCAATAGTCCGGCTCGCAGAGTCTTCGATTCCCAGCCAGACGTCGGACGCAGTAGAGGAAGACCTCGCCTTAAGTGGCGTGCACAAGTAGAAAACGACCTCAACCAACTTGGAGTGCGCAACTGGAGGCAGTTAGCTAAGGACCGGGCTAATTGGAAAGGCATGTTGGTTGAGGCCCAGGTTCATCCCGGACTGTAGCGCAATTATGTAAGTAAGTATTCTGTTGACATGTTTTGTAAGGCGACAGTGTCCAGTTCAAATGCATATTGTTGTTTTATGTTGTGTCATAGAACTTTCATAAACCAAATCGTTCTTCAACAAAATGCTTCAAAAAAAAAAAAATAATTTCCATGTTCAAAGTCATATGTCTTACCATTCCAAGTCAGTAGAAAAGACTTGACCTAGTTCACAAAGGAATTATCTCTGGCCATTTATATGAGCCGTCTTGAAAAATGACACAAAATCCCTCAGGCTTTACCCAATGAAGAAGACTCTATCTGCTACTGGTGTTGAATTGAACACAAAGAAACGAAAGTTAATACCTCAACAAATGGAAGACATTTGTCAGTGACCATGACTTAATTGTAAAAATTAACACCTCATCCATAAACGTGTCACAGTTTAAAATCAGATTTAGTAATTAACTAAAAATGAAAGGGTTACTGATGATGTGATTTCTCTCCTCGGCAGAAACCTGATACTAACCTCCAATTTTCAATCCTAGCCAACAGAATGCTTCCCGCCCCTAATATATAACAGAAACCACTAAATCAATCGTGTTTTGTTGTCAGACAAAAGACCCCATACCAACCAATTAATTATTTCGATACAAATTTATTTACGTGACAAATATTTCCTCGTCCGGACTTTATCAACCGAAAAATGTTTCTAAACTACAAACCATACACATTTTGTCTAGTAAATTAATCGCAAGTCACGTCCAAAACGTTATTGTTGCACAAAACTCACATTCAGCTCCATACCATTGTAATTACATCCAAAGGCGGATACATTCCTCGCCAGTGCATGCATCTAATCACAAGAATAGCACTGTGCGATAATTTTTCCACACATCCATACCCGTAAACGAGTATCCGAGCATACGAAACGAATTAAATGTCTGAAATGAATGAAATGGATTTCGGACGCAGTCAGACTCGCAGCTCTCTCATAAACTCCCGAGTCCCAGCAGTGTATACACGCGCATAAAGAGAGAGATTAAGCAAAAAGATATTTGCTGAAAAATGATTACAACAATTTATAGCTTTGGACCAGCCCAAGTGGCAAAATGGCAACAAAAATCAGTTTAAGCCGGGCCTAGAGTGGCTCAGTGCCATTCATATCGGTGTATAAATTATTAGATTTTCAGTTGTTAACCGTCGTATTTATTAACTGCAAAAAAAAATTCTATGTGAGTGCGCAGACCATTGGTGAGTTGTTGTTATTTATTGAGGGTGGGCTGTCCTGGCGACCGACAAGGGGCGCGAATAGTTGGCCGGCTGTTGTGCGCGCGCGTTTCCAATGGAATGCAAGGCATGAGACTATGTAAGATTTACAGGCGTTTAGAGTTTCGATTTCTTTTTTGTATCTACCCCAAAACGCAAGTGGAATTGAGCAATTGAACAGGGTCCGCTGGATGGGTGATTTATGTCATCGTTTCGTTTGAAATGAAAAATAGGAGAGAAATAGGTTGATTCAAATCCAATGGGGCATAGTTATTCTACGACATGTACCATAAATTAAGATTAATAGCTTGTGTTTGTTGACATGTTAAAACGTCATTTAGGAGGTATTAGTTTGATATTTCCAACTGATAGCAGGAAGTGTCGGAGGTGTAGCATGTAGTTGGATTGTTGGAATAGAGTAGGGCCGGAGGTGTAATGGAGGGAGATTTGCTGAATCTTTTTAGGCTTAGAGCAAATGAAATCTATTTGAGGAGAATACATTACATATGGCTCATGGTTATATTTATATAAATTTTAAAGATGGTGCGTGTTTTGCTTAGTGCTCAGTTTTTACATCAACTCTTTTGTTTGAAAATTGGAAATTATGCATTTTTACTAATTATCATTCAAACAAATTTACTTTACTGTATTATCGCGTGTTAATTTGATACGCTCGAGAGAATAATCAGCCTACCGATGTTTCCAGGCGGAAGAACATTTTTTCCGAAATCGGTGAATTCTCTACCTAAGTCTTCGTTGCGGTTATCATTTCGGATAGATCTTCACACGAAATGTATCGCAAAAAAATCGCAGTGGCATAATGCGTTAAGTCACCTATTTTTGACATTTATGCGTTGAATTTCTTCCAAAAATTGTTCGACGAATAATTATTGCCGAATGCATTGACCGCGATTGTAACCTCCATTCAACGAATGGGCCAATAAATGTTTCTTAAAGTTTAAAAATGCAATAAAATGAACAAAATTTAAATTTTTCAATGTTGTATGGCTTTATTAGTAAGAGCAAACATTCCCATTAATTATGGAATACAACGTCGTTCAAGTGGCTGCCTCGGCTGGTTTCGCACATTCTGTCACTTTAATTTTACAAGACCTTGCTGATGTATTCGGGCTGTAGCTTACGGATTACTTGAATGATATTTGGTTTAATTACTTCAATCGTTTCCGGATTGTTGGCATAATATCGGTCATTCATGGTTCCCTACAAAAAGGATACCATAGGGGTAAAATCGCAGCTCCGAGGCGGCCAATTGACTCATCAATACGGCTGATAACACGATTTGGGAAATTTGGTAATATGGTGCGCAAAAGATCGATTGTTGCATGTGTGTGGCATGGCTCGCCATTCTGCATAAAACAGAGGTCGTACATGTAAAAACGAAAAACGTTGGTTAACATGGCACTGTAACGCCCACCGTTGACCGAAACGTTGTTCCCAGCCTAATTTTCGAAGAAAAGTTTCCCAATAATGCCACCACTCCACAATGCGCACCGAACTGTCACATTCTGTGGATGCATCAGTTTCTCGACAATAAAGTGCAGGTTTTTCGAGACCCAGATGTGGACATTCATGAAAATGCTCCTAAGCTTTTCTAAGGTCGAAACTGTGAAGTGATAAGGAAGCTGATGGTCGTGCGCCTTCAATTACTGAGTCAATTGGTCCTTTCAAGCGAATAATCCGAGATCACATCAGGCTAGTGCGTGATAAATTGAACTGTTGAGATCGATGGAGAGTTGATGTTCTTGAACTGAGTCTCACACTCTCTGTACGCACCGCACGACGACGGGGACCATGAGTGTTGTCCGCTAGCATACCAGTCTTATGAACTTTTTGCACAAACTTGCGTACAGCAGGCGCGGTGGGTGCTTAATTCGACCCAAACTTCTTTTCACATAACGGACTGTTTGGGCTACACAGCACTCACTTTGGAAATATGTTTTCAATATTTCAAAGCATTGTTTAAGCGTAAAACGACTTATTTCGTTCTGCTGAGGTATAATATTGACTTTCTGTCAAGATTTTGATCGGGAAAAAGCTGTCTGTGTCAAAATAACCTATAATATAAAAAAAACACTGGATGGCCCACCATGTATTTTGCTACGCAATGGATACGTTAATAGCAAAGTTAGTTCCGATTCGAACCGACTTTCATTTCACAATTTCATCCGTACGGGCTCATCGATGATAGGACTGAATATCTCACTTTTCAGTTAGTTTACATTTGGGCCAATTATAATCATTTGCGTATAAAGAATGTAAATAAGAAATAATTTTGTTGTTGAAAAATAAAAACAAATGAAATTATTTTCCTTCAGGGAACTAGATGATATATAAAATATGCTTACAATACAGACAAGCGTTCTATCTAACAAGTACAACACATATTTAGATGACAATATTTCCCCCCCCAATATTAAATGTAAAACAATTCAAGGGAAAAGCTAGCAAAAATCTGCATTTATCTCGGGGCGCTGTTTCAGACTTATAAATTGTCTTCCCCTGAGAGTCTGCAAACAAAAGTAGATCATTACCCTGATATATTATTTTTCTTCTTCAATTATCGCCAAAATTATGTTCTGAAGATTTACAACCCTCTTTAGGTACTGCTCATGCTCATGCTGGTTAGCACCGGATTGGCCCCAAGAAGTCTGAAGTCAATCAAATGCTGGAGTTTATGGATTTATGTGAAAAAAAAACTCATGCAATGGGAGTTTTTGGGCTTGACTCTGACACTTATAACAAATCCGCATCCAAATAGTCGCTGTTTCTGCTCACTATAACACGGTCCATAATAGATGTCACAGTTTTTCATCCTCTTTTTGCCCGGCCCATCCCATCGTATTTCTTGGATGGCAGTAATGTCTGCTTTGTAGCAGTTTAGGGATTCCGCTAGTTGTTCGTCTGCACTTCTCCTGTTTAATGTTCTCACATTCGAGATGCAGATACTAACGTCGTTATCCTTTTTTCGTTTAGCAGGGTCGTCAACAATAATATCAGTCCTTTCCGAGGCTATTGGTTGCTTCGTAACAATGGTTTTTTTTCCATGGGTGGGTAGTTAACCCAAAGCACAACCCCTAACCTTGAGGGCCAGTTCCAATTTATTAAATACCCCTAGGACACGGGGCCATCAGTATCCACTACAGCATTGAGCGCTGCCGTTAACCTTTCGGTTCATCCGCCACCATCTCTATTCAAGGGACCTGGCAGCTCATCTAAGTTCGCCTGGGACGGCAGACCGGGTATTCATTCCGCGCCATTCTGACCATGGTGATTATAGTGTTGCTGTTTTACGTCTTGTTATCAAAACTCGCACTTATCGTTTAGCAGGTCAAATCCGTTTGGATGACACCAGTACCCTATCGTTACCACTTGGAGGTAAAAAATAAGCACATATGATGTGTAGTCAGAGTTGCAAGCACTCTGCCAAGTTAAAACCAATCAGAGTCTACCCTCGTTCTTCAATCCCCAACCATCAAATGAGTTACCATTTAAAAAAACCTTGGAATAAATAAAAATCACCTCACTAATTATAACGAATTTCAATCAGTATTTCTGTTATAAGATTCGCCTTGAGATATTCATTGATAATTACCAACTATTTACAATAAATATCCATTCTGGTAGATCATTCAAATCCATTATCCAATTTGTCTGATGATCTCCTGTTTTTGTATCTGAACGAAATAATCTAAAACGGAAAGCTTTCGTTTATCTATTCCTACTTGAACACTCTTGAGATTTCATTCTTCACAACCATAAGACTACTGTTATCTTATAATTTTTAAAAAAAAAGAGACGACCAAGAAATAATAAAAAAAAACTTATTAATTTATTCATCTATACAGATAAAATCCAATTCTAATATATTCAGACATTTTGTGTGTGTTTTAAACATGTTAACTTAATTTTATTAAGAAATCCTTTCAGTCTGTTTCCAAATGTTTTATTCTGTTTCTTATAAACAAAAACACCAATTAAAATAAAATTAATTGGTTTGACTTAAAAAATCTTGTTAAAAAAAGAAGTATGCACATAATGAATAGCATTGTTGGCGAATAAATAATTTTTCTGTTTCGGTTTTCAAATAAAAAAAATGCCAATCACTTTGGCACACTTCATAAATAATCCCATTTGGTTAATATAGAAATTATCTGCCAATTAAAAATTGAAATTTCTCTGGTTTTTATATTTATTAATTAAAAAAGAGGTTATTGGGGATATTCGTTATAATTATCATTAATCAGTTAATAGTGTGAGGCGCTGCAGATAAATTGAGTGCCGTTGAACTTAAGATACGGGGGGGCTCTATGGTGTTCCATTATTCTCGTTCGTGTGTGGATTGTTCGTTAATGAGGACTTGTTGATAATTATGAATAACTTTTTTATAATAGATAGTGGCAATTAATATCCTAATAGCGGAGGTTTGTATAGTTTAGCGGAACAAAATTGATCGCAATTAATTAACTACATGGTTTCATTATATAAGGGATTAATTTATTTATTAATTATGTTTTCTTTCATTTTGTATAATTTTTTCGAATTGAAAATGTTGGAACTGAGAATGATGACAAATGTTACTGTCATCAGTTGCCGTACGGTTGAGGGTTTATATTATCAATTAACTCGTTTGCCGCTTGGAATCCACGCCATTAGTTAAGACTACGTATGTTGTTGGGAGGCGACATTTTTAGGTGTCTGGAATCTTGTAAAATTCGTTCTCAATGCCTTTCGAGCAACTATCGGAGCAAGTCTTAAAACTTAATAAATCACTTCCGAAAAGATTAAAATTCACAGTATGAGTGTAATAACGGGTGATTTTTTAGCTGGTTTGGTTTTGGCAACACTGGTTTTGACAGCTGACGTGTGTTTAGTACTTTGTGTCACTGTCAAACAGCTTCAATTTGGTTTGCAATTTAACCATGGATCGTCTTACAAATGAACAACGTTTGCAAATTATTGAATTTTACTATCAAAATTCGTGCTCGGTTCGAAATGTTCATCGCGCGCTGCTTCCATTTTATGATCGGCATTCTCGACCTTCTGAGCAGTCTATTCGGAAGATTGTGACCAAATTTCGCACCAAATTTACTTTGTTGGACATTAAACCACCAACACGTTTACGTACTGTGCGTAGTGAAGAAAATATTGCGGCCGTATCAGCTAGTGTGACAGAAGACCGCGAAATGTCGATTCGGACCCGTTCCCAGCAGTTAGGCCTTTGTTACAGCACTACGTGGAAAATTTTGCGGAAGGATTTGGGCGTAAAGCCTTTTAAGATACAGCTGGTGCAAGAACTAAAGCCAGCCGACCTACCACAACGCCGAATTTTTGGTGAATGGGCTCTTGGAAAGCTGGCCGAGGATCCGCTTTTTTATCGAAAAATTGTGTTCAGCGATGAGGCTCATTTTTGGTTGAATGGGTACGTAAATAAGCAAAATTGCCGCATTTGGAGTGAAGATCAGCCAGAAGCATTGCAACAGCTACCAATGCATCCCGAAAAAGCCACTGTTTGGTGCGTTTTATGGGCCGGCGGCATTATTGGGCCATATTTCTTCAAAGATGATGCGAATCGCAGCGTTACTGTCAATGGTGAACTCTACCGAGCGATGATAACAAACTTTTTTTTGCCCGAAATGGAAGTTCTTGACTTGCATGATATGTGGTTTCAACAAGACGGTGCCACATGCCACACAGCACGCGAAACAATGGCGCAATTGCGAGGCGAGTTTGGTGAACAGTTAATTTCACGTTTTGGGCCGGTCAATTGGCCGCCTAGATCGTGCGATTTGACACCATTAGATTATTTTTTGTGGGGGTATGTCAAGGCAAATGTCTATAGGGACAAGCCCACTTCGATTGACGCACTGGAAGCCAATATCCATGCATTCATTCGTGAGATACCGGCCGATATGTGTGAAAGATTATGCCGAAATTGGACTCAGCGGATGGGCTACCTGAGACGCAGCCGCGGTCAACATTTGCATGAAATTATCTTTAAACATTAAATTGCAAAGTTCAAACTATCGATTCAAATAAATATTTCATTCATTTTTTCGAATTGTTTGTGCTTTTTTTTTAAAAAAAAGTTCTAAACCTCTTAAAAAATCACCCGTTATAAATAGTGATATCCTCTCACATCTTTATTATACAAGGTGGGCCAAAAGAAGTCATTCGATGAAAAACTTCGATTCAGTTTATTTGAACCTTTCGAATTTGATTGGTCAAGTCGAGAAGATGATATCGGCCAAATGAGAGCTGTCACAATTGATTGCCATACGGGCTCGTTTTATAACATTTTTCTTCACTTCGGCAAGAACTTCGGGCGACAGATTATCGCACTCTTGTCGAATGTTGTCCTTGAGGGATTCTAGGATATCGGTCTCGGGCTTGTTCACGTAAACACGGGACTTCAAAAAACCGTACAAAAAAGTCTGGAACGGTTTAATCGGGCGATCTTGCGTTCCAATGCAAATCGCCAAAACGAGACATGATGCGACCCGGGAACGCCGCCTTCAGAATATCGGTTGTGGCACGAGCAGTGTGTGCCGTTGCTCCGTCCTGTTGGAACCACATGTCCTCTAGTCCTAATTCGTCCAATTGCGGCAGAAAAAAACTCGGTTAACATGGCCCTTTTAGCGCGCACCGTCCTCTGTTGTAGTTTGACCAGCAGCGTTCTCGAAGGAAATGGCCCGATGACTCCTTCAGCGTGAACGCACACCATGCAGTAACTTTGAGCGGGTTTAATTTCTCCTTGTGAATTACTCGTGGATTTTCGGTGTCCCAGAAGCGATAGTTTTGCTTGTTCACGTACCCGCTGAAGTGAAAATGAGCCTCATCGCTGATTATGATTTTGTTCGAAAAATTGTCCACTTCGTCCTCGGGATTGAGGATGGCTTGGGCGTAGGTTACACGTGTTTGGTGGTTGACAGACAGCAGCTGATGCACGCAATGGACTTTGTACGGGAACATGCGCAAGTCTTTGACCGAAATTCGCCTTATAGGGACGACCCGCTGAGGGCTAATTGCGAGGCACGGCGTCTGGTCGATGTTTCCGGCGACAGCTCGACATCCTCAGCAACATCGTCGATATTCTCGGCACAACGGGCGCTCCGGGGCCTGCCAATCTTGGCAACGTCTCGTGTGGTCCCATACTCTTCAAGGTTGGCGGCCAAACGGCGCAGTGTTTGCGCAGTCGGTGTCGGACGCCCGGGGAATCGGCGATGGAATTAGCGCTGCGCCAACACTACAGACGAATTGTTATGCAAAAAAATAGACACGATTATTCCGCGTTCTTGGGGAGTGTATCGCTGCATGGCTTGTTCACTTGTATTCTACATCTGTCTAGTTGTCCACAAATTTGACATTAAGTTTGTAACATAGAGAAATATTTTCAATACATATACCTCAAAGTATATGGATCGCTTTAGAATCGCTAGCTGAGTCGATTAAGCCATGTTTGTCGGTCCGTCCGTCTGGATGTCACCGATATTTGGGCCTTTTGAGCTAGACTGTTGAAATTTGGTATAAAGACTCTCTGGCCGACGAAGCAGAACAAGTGTAAAAATTTTAGAAATCCACCCACTGCCACGCCCCGTTTTTAGGAAAACGTAGTTTGAAGCCAAACCTATCAGAATTTCAAAAAAAAATGTCTCAGCAGCATATTTAGACAAGCCTTATATCTATATTTCGTCTATACAAAGTTTTTTGCCACGCAGACTTTTTGGGGGCGTTTTTAGTAAAACACGCTTTTTGTCCAAATTTTTAAAGTTCGAAAAGACTTTTGATGCAAATACTTCCATAATATTATAATAAACATTTGTCTATAGATCATTTTCACCTACGCCCACATTTGGGGGGCGTTTTCTTACAAAAACCATTTGTATACCCCATCCCAAGGCATTAGCAAAAGAAAATACGTTGTTTTTTGTCGAACCACAAAAGGTTTTGATAAACTGTCTGAACAATATGTTGTGACAATGTCATTTTCTGTATTTCATCGCCATATAGACTACATTTTGAGGATATTAATTTAAAGGATGGGATGGGATAGGGTATTCAACGATCCGCACAGCGAAGCCTTCTCATATGTTTTTAAATTCAATCAAGATCACCAGCAATGATGAAGTTTATAGAAATTAATAGACGTACTGATACATTTCGAGACCGAACCTAAGCGCACGATCGAGGATATAGAGAGGTGCCACTCCAGGAACGATGTTCGCAAATTTCACCAAAGAGTAAAACGTCAAAGCCAAGGATACAAGGCTCGAACAGAATCCTGTCAAGATGGACAAGGAAATATAATAGTTGAGACACAGTCGATGCTGAGGATATGGAAGAACCACTTCTGCAGACTGTTAAACGGCGATGACGAACAACATTCCGCTGTCAGGCAGAACGAACCATTTAATATTGGCAACGACAACGAAAACTGCCAACCACCCGACCTAAGTGAGGTGAGGATAGCAATATCTAATCTCAAGCTTAATAAGGCCGCCGGAAATGACGGTCTTCCCGCTGAGCTTTATAAAGCTGGCGGAAATGACTTGGTAAGTTACATCCACCAACTCATAATCCAAATCTGGTCGGATGAAAGTATGCCCGAAGAATGGAACCTCAACATCGTTTTCCCGATAAACAAAAAAAGGAGACCCTCTGAACTGCGCCAACTACAGAGGCATTAGTCTGCTCAACATCGCCTACAAGATCCTATCTGCGTAATATGTGAACGCCTGAAACCGTTTACCAACAACCTGATCGGCCCTTATCAGTGCGGTTTTAGGCCAGGAAAGTTCACAATCGATCATATTTTCACACTTCGGCAGATCCTGAGAAAAAAAAACCCAAGAAGTCCAAATCGATACCCACCACCTATTTATCGATTTCAAAGCCGCATACGACAGCATTTATAGAGGCGAACTATACAGAGGCATGTCTAGTTTTGGTATACCACCCAAACTTGTCCGTTTGTGTAGGATGACGATGGAGAATTCTCGCTGCACCATCAGGGTGGGAAACGACCTCACCGATACATTCGATACCAAAAAAGGATTTAGGCAAGGCGATGCGCTGTCATGTGACTTTTTCAATTTAATTTTTGAGAGGATTGTACAAAATTCCCGAGCCAACACCAGAGGCACAATTTTCCAAAAATCGGTGCAACTACAAGTGTGAATATTTATCTCTGGCTATTTTTTTTTCATTAAACGCTAATTCAAGTCATTAGTATATGATGGTAAACGACATTCATTAGATAAGCTCTGAGCCAATATTGAACAGAAAATCACATCTAATATCGACAGAAATGTGTGGACGAGTAGTCATAACTTTTCGTTTCTGATAACCATTTATGCCCGCATTAACATACTTTTCAAGGCTCCTTCTCCATTTCAAGCTAACTGCAGTTATTTACCACCACCTTCGTAAAACAATTGAAAATATTCCTTCAGTCAGTCTCACCCATTTAAGGAGCGAATCTTAATCGCTGTCCAAAAACTGTCCAGAATTTGTCCAGCTCCGCACTTGGCTACACAATACCTGTCAAGTGTTGGCCCCAAAAAGCCAAACCATAGCAAAAACCCCAAAACAAACGACCAAACTGTTAATACTGCCAAACAATGGCTAACCCTCACATTTATCAATCAACCCAATGAAAGGTGGTAGTAAATTCAAAGCAATTACCATGTGCGTCCCTCCTAATGGCATTTTGCACTACACCACAGCGGTGGGCACTCCCGTGTACAGGGGGTAACTCCTTCTTTCTTCAAGAATCGCGCAAAACAAAATAACGCCATGGGAATGACTCACAACAATGCACATGCGCGCGCACTGACCAACTTGGAATCTGGCCGCACCGACTCCATTGAACTCTGGCAAAGAACGTTTTCGTTGTTTTTTTTTTCCCCGCCCGGTTCATTGGTATGCCCAATTTAAATTCAGTGCAATATCGATCAATATTCCTGGGGCTTGTTCACCAGCAAATGGATATCCGAATCGAGTCGAAAAAAAAGAAATACCAAACCAACATACCTATGGACTTTTTTGGGGCTTGGAGCGCGCGCGCGCGCGCATTTGCATTGCAGAGGGAGGACCATGACCATTAGAAGAGATAACAAATGAAGCATGTGCCGGCTGCATTGTGTGCTATGAATGTGCTCCACATTTGGCCCAAATTGATAAATTGTTACCCCCGCCGGTACAGTCCGATAGCCCGATAGTTCGATAGTCCGGCTATCTGTTATTAGCTGTGCATGTGCCGACTTGGTCGTAAGTAGTTCAAAGCCGAAATGAGAAACATCCCCGACCAAACGGGGTCTTTATTCAAATCTACACTCAATTCCACTGTTAATTGGGCATTCAAGTGTCAAGTTCAGTGCAGCCACATTAGCGTTGGCTATAAAAGGAATCAGCGGCAAATGAGATTTATTGCGCGCATTGCAACCGCAAAAGAACGTCTCTCTAGGCATTGAAACATTTTTGGATCTACTCCAATTTTTTCTTCTTTTCGACGACTACTTTCAGGTTAGACTCAAAGTTGCGGAAGGACGAGGAAAAAAATAACTCTCTTGAGGGTCACTAATGTGGAGAGACGCCTATTTCGGACATTGAGCATACGGGTGGGCAAGGCAGCTAACTATTTGCTGTCTCATTAGGGTAATTGCAAAAGTTCACCTATGGCAGGGGGTTTACTGTTTTGGTTTGCTTCGGCAGGACACAGATGTTCGATTGTGAACTCCAAAAGACCGTTTTGGATGAGCAGTAGTGGAGATGCTTACAAAGCACTTGATCAGGTAAACTAATTTTAGTACACGTGTGGAGATTTATTTCCAATTTGCATTTAGAAATTTGAAGATAGCAATGCGATTCAATCTTGAAGGATGGACCCTGGACAGGATGCGAGTTTACCAAAACCCCTTCCATAGTCTTTAGAGAGGGGCAGCTTTTCTGCTGTTAAGTGAAAAGCTGGGGGATTTTCTAAGTGATAGTGAACATTATGTCTGCAACTTAAACCTAAGTATAATCCTTTCCTTAAGTGGCGCTACAGTCCGGGATGAACCTGGGCTCAACCAACATGCCTCTCCAATTAGCCCGGTCCTTAGCAAACTGCCTCCAGTTGCGCACCCCAAGTGGGTTGAGGTCGGTTTCTACTTGCGTGCTACTTAAGGCGAGGTCTTCCTCTGCAGCGTCCGACGTCTGGCTGGGAATCGAAGACTCTGCGAGCCGGAGTATTGGTGTCCATTCGTTATACATGTCGTAGCCATCTTAAACATCCAATGAGGAGTTTTTTGACTAGGGATATGTCGCTGTACAGCTCGTATATTTTGTGGTTGAATCTTCGTCTCCATAGCCCGTCAACGCAAACGGGACCGAAGATTTTCCGAAGGTCTTCATCCGCTTTTGATACGGTCCATGCTTCAGTGCCGTAGAGCAGAACTAGGATGATCAGGGTCTTATATAGGATCTCCTTAGTAGTTCGAGTGAGGGCTTTACTACTAAATTGCCTTCTTAGCCCGAAGAAACAGCGATTGGCAAGAGTAATTCTTCGTTTGATTTCTGACGAGATGTTGTTGTCAGAGTTAATAGCGGAGCCGAGGTAGACAAAGACCCGTTCAGTCCAATTCGTCAAATTCGTCGATGTTATGTGTCCTTTCGTGTTGACAGCATAAACTCAGTCTTACCCTCATTTACTGCTAAACCCATTTTTGCCGCTTCCTTCTCTATACTAGCAAACGTGGCTATGACATCACGTTGAGTCCTACCAATGATGTCAATATCGTCGACGTATGCTAGTAGTTGCACCGATTTTTGGAAAATTGTGCCTCTGGTGTTGGCTCGGGAGTTTTGCACAATCCTCTCAAGAATCAAGCTGAAGAAATCACATGACAGCGCATCGCCTTGCCTAAATCCTTTTTGGTATCGAATGCGTCGGTGAGGTCGTTTACGACCCTGATGGTGCAGCGAGAATTCTCCATCGTCATCCTACACAAACGGACGAGTTTGGGCGGTATACCAAAACTTGACATGGCATGTATAGATCGTCTCTATAAATGCTGTCGTATGCGGCTTTGAAATCGATAAATAGGTGGTGGGTATTGATTTGGACTTCTTGGGTTTTTTTCCAGGATCTGCCGAAGTGTGAAAATTTGATCGATTGTGGACTTTCCTGGCCTAAAACCACACTGATAAGGGCCAATCAGGTTGTTGGTAAACGGTTTCAGGCGTTCACATATTACGGCAGATAGGATCTTGTAGGCGATGTTGAGCAGACTTATGCCTTTGTAGTTGGCGCACTTCAGAGGGTCTCCTTTTTTATGGAGCAGATTTGGCCCATCCCATCATATTTCCTGGATGATGTCTGCTTTGTAGCAGTTTAGGGCTTCCGCTAGTTGTTCGCCTGCACCTCGCCTGTTTAATGTTCTCACATTGCAGATACGAACGTCGTTTTTTTTTTTCGTTTAGTATGGTCGTCAACAATAATATCAGTCCGTGGATGGGTAGTTAACCCAAAGCACAACCCCCAATCATCTTCATTTCGAAGATAAGATTTGCGCTGTCAGCCGAACTGTGATCAAGAAGTCAGTTTTCCTCTCATCTATACATCGTACTGTTACGAAGGCTCTGAATTTATATCGGGTAATCCCGATTCGTACTTTCTACCTTTATGCGTAACAGTAGCATTGATTTATGACTAAGGAGCACCACGACTTGCGCATAGTCCGTACCAAATCAGTTGGCCAATCTACTGCGCAGGTCTCTTAAAATTTATTGTAAAATATCTTAAATTTCCCTTAAATCCTCTCTCTGAGCAATCGACCGTTGGCCAACTGATTTGGTACGCACTATACTGGTTTTCGTGTGTTCTTCCGTCTCTAGTACCTCCAGTCCCGCAAGCTCATACAGAATCTCAACAATGTTTCTCCATTAATGGCACAGCCCGCCATAGAACAATTTTTCTTATATGTAGTGCGTCATCTGTATAGAATTCATAATCTTTGCCATAACACACCACAAATAAAGAAGTCTCGAGCAGTCAAATTGGGCTATCATGTCGGGCAGTGCCAATATCGAAAAAGAGACTTAAGATGACCCGGAAACGCTTCAAATGTTCCTTGTCGCGTGAGCTATTTGTGAGGTTGCTCCGTCCCGCTGGAACCACAACTTGCGGCAATGAAAAGTCGTCGATCTTATTATATATCGCTGAACCAGCATAGTTTTTAGTGTTAATGAATGTTACCTACGTCCTCCAAAAAAAAGGGCCGGCGACACCTCCGGCTATATGTCGCACCATGCAGTTATTTTTGAAGTGCAAATTCTCTATGCAGACTGGCAATCCCGCGCGTTATGAAGGAACATATTGAGTCCTATTTGTCGAAACGACAAGACGACCGATATGCTTATGAATTACGGTTTACCACCATCGGCGAAGGCGGTCCATAAAAAATAATTATTAACATTGCTGAGGCTGTAAATCGAATAAACCCTCATGAAACCTCAACGGGCAAACTACTGCCCCACCGGACACAAATCCCACTGGACCGCAGACATAATCCATTTGAAAGCCCAATACATCACGTTGTCAGTACTTAAGCCCGACCTTATTGCCCACTAAACCCCACCATGCAAACAAAGACCCACCACTTTTTGGCTTAGTACCTCTTTAATGTTCTTAACTCGAGCACTTTCAAATGCTCCAATTATTTTCCCATTAAGACCCCCGCGAGCGCCCTAGGATACAACGCCAACGATATAGCAACCAAAAACCTCACTCCATTTTTTTTTTTGTTCTGATTGTGTTTGTGTGTTGACGATATAAACGCTAAGCGATCACTTGACATTTTGTCTGTGTCTACATGGATTGACATTAAGAGGCATTCGAATGATTGACACAAATTTCTCACAAAGATCGACAACACCATCCGAGGACGCAGAAACCGTAAGAGAGAGAGCTAGAAATTTCCGCTGTATCTCGTGGGCTGTAGGTAGGTTCTTTATGTTAAAAACTTTGGACGCATAGCTAGTCAAAGTGTCCCCCCATTATCATTGTCAATTAAAGTTTAAACGTCTATTTATTTTTTTTTATTTTTGTCAAGTGGACCCCAATCGGGAGAGGTATGGTGGGTATGGGTACCTACTCTGAATTTGTTTGTCATTTCCACATCACACACGGGCCTGATTGATTTGATTTTGAATGTGGTAAGGCAGTTGGGACGCTTTTTTTTTTTGTTTTGGCACGAGTAGCGCACACGTTTTCGACCTACGCACATGTGAGTTGCTACATCTGGCCGAGTGCGAGTGGCCCGAGTCTTAAGATGATAATCCTTGGCTTAACAAACGGCTTAAGACTTAACAAGTCAATTAGAGTTCGAAAAGTATTTACCTGGAGGTTTTTTATCTTTTGTCATTTTTTTTTTTTCATTTTTGGTGGGTCTGTGTGATGTCGAAATGATGGTGTTTTTGTTGTCGATGATGGTTTGTATTTTGTTATTGTTTTGGGGGTGGCGGAAATTGATGAAACGTGAGACACGATATTTTTGTCGTTAATTGGAGATCAATCGAGTTGTATACACAGACATGGGTGGGATGTACTGATTGTTGTTGTAACACTGAAGATGATGCCTTTGACAGAGTTGACTGCTTTGACGGTTGGAAGGAACATTTGGAACAGATTTTTGTCAAAAAGTTGATTGTTTTCATATGTGATGGGCGAAACGACATGACAGGGCGTGTGGGTTGGAGCTGGGTATGAGTAGATTAGAAACTAATAATAATCGCGACTTTCTTTTGCAATAGCCTTGGGGGTATTTCAAAATAATTGAGATTGTTTCGGGGGTTTGGGAAACTATAGCGATCTAGGAGATTGCGTAATTAAGGCCGGAAACTCTTTTAATTTTGGGGACGAGTTCGTTAGCCCCTACGGGCTGAATGAAGAAGTTGCTTTGGTAATGTATTGTTTGCTACAGGCTTTGATTGTGTTTTTGTAGAATTGTGTTTTTTGTAAGGTTTGACTGTGTATGATTAGCTTGAAAAAGTGTCTCTTAGCTAAGATAACAAGGGCGTATTGATTTTGTTTTTTTTTACTATCGCTGTATTGATAAATTATAACTTTTGCCCTTAACAGCATATCTACCGGTCCACCTTTGGGGTTCGTCATGATTTTTTTTTTGTTTTATTGCTAAAAGATACATAAATGGTCTGTTTGGTTTGGTTAGCCCTTCCTTCACCAAACCTGTGATCTCCATTTGGCATTTAATGCTCCCTTGGTGGATCGTTTTAAGATATGAAATCTGTCGTTAGGCTTACCTATTTGATTTTGATTATATTTCTTCCATGAAACGCATTTTTAAAAAAGCATTGTTTGGCAAAGGGTGTCAAATGGATTCCCAATCATAGCAACACCAAATATTGTCCCTGCAACGATGCAGAATTTGCCTAGTACATCCCTGTCCTTAGTAGTGATCCAATCATTTTTGGAAAGGCAACTCAAAAATAAAGTAAGGACCTAGCAATTCCCTTACCAGTTCGGTACACATGTGTAATACTGAAACAGTGGGTGGGCCTTAAATTGAAAGTTGCAAAAAAATCTAAAATACACAAAAGTACAACCATCCGTAAATAAATGGATTGGGAGACTAATAAAAGAGAGTTGGTAGTCAATGAAAATAAAAACAGATTCGGTGAGATGGCTGCATGCGCTTGGGGTATTCCATATTTGTCAGATCGCATAACAAGGTTGAGTGCAATAACTACTGATCTACTAAATAAAGTACTACTACTACCAAAGTACGATGTTAAAATCGTGCTGGGAGATTTTAACGCAAAGGAAGGAAGAAAAGACATCTTTAGCAGTACTGTCGGAAAATATAGCCTACACGACAACACGTCTGGTAACGGACTTAGGCTAATTGACTTCGCTACGGAACGAAATGCCACTATAGCCAGCACACGGTTTCCTCACCTCGATATGGCAAATGGCGGTCTCCAGATCAACGAACAGTCAACCAAATTGATCACATAGCGATAGATAAAAGGCACGCATCCAGTATTTTGGATGTCCGAACATTCCGAGGGACTAACATCGACTCGGACCACTACCTTGTTGCAGCCAAGGTAAGGATGCGGATATCCACCACGCCACAACAAACCAGAAATACTGTGAAAAAATTTAAAGTCGAAAGACTGCAATCAGCAGAGACCGCTAAGACCTTCGCGCAACGCGTATCCCTTAACCTCTCGATTCACACCACACCACCAGCATCTAATGTCGAAGAACAATGGCAATGATGCCAACAAGCCATTAGATAAGCCGCAACTGATGTGCTAGGTTTCTCGCGGCTACCAGCAAGAAACCCCTGGTTTGATGAGGAATGCCGACAGATGCTCGCAGCCAAGAACGAGGCCCACAAGGCTAAGCTGCAGGTGAAGACGTGAGCTGCCATTGAGCTCTATAGGCAAAGAAGAAGGGAAGAACATCGGCTTTTCAGGAAGAAGAAAAAAGAGCAAGAAAAGCGCGCAATCGAGGATATAGTGAGGTGCCACTCCAGGAACGATGTTCGCAAGTTTTACCAAAGTGTAAAACGTTAAAGCCAAGTATACAAGGCTTGAACAGAATCCTGTCGAGATGAACACGGAAATATCGTAGTTGAGACACAGTCGATGCTGAGGATATGGAAGAACCACTTCTGCAGACTGTTAAAAGGCGATGACGAACAACATTGCGCTGTCAGGCAGAACGAACCATTTAATATTGGCAACGACAGCGAAAACTGCCAACCACCCGACCTAAGTAAAGTGAGGATAGCTATATCTAAATTCAAGCTTAATAAGGCCGCCGGAAATGACAGCATTCCCGCTGAGCTTTATAAAGCCTGCGGAGATGATCTGGTAAGCAACTTCCACCAACTCATAAGACAAATCTGGTCGGATGAAAGTATGCCTGAAGAATGGAACCTCAGCATCGTTTGCCCGATCCACAAAAAAGGAGACCCTCTGAACTGCGCCAACTACAGAGGCATAAGTCTACTCAACATCGCCTACAAGATCCTATCTGCGGTAATATGTGAACGCCTGAAACCGTTTACCAACAACCTGATCGGCCCTTATCAGTATGGTTTTAGGCCAGGAAAGTCCATAATCGATCAAATTTTCACAGTTCGGTAGATCCTGGAAAAAAACCCAAGAAGTCCAAATCGATACCCACCACCTATTTATCGATTTCAAAGCCGCATACGACCGCATTTATAGAGACGAACTATACAGAGCCATGTCTAGTTTTGGTATACCGTCCAAACTCGTCCGTTTGTGTAGGATGACGATGGAGAATTCTCGCTGCACCATCAGGGTCGGAAACGACCTCACCGACACATTCGATACCAAAAAAGGATTTAGGCAAGGAGATGCGCTGTCATGTGATTTCTTTCATTTGATTCTTGAGATGATTGCTCAAAACTTCCAACCCAACACCAGAGGCACAATTTTCCAAAAATCGGTGCAACTACTAGCATACGCCGACGGTATTGACATCATTGGTAGGACTCAACGTGATGTCATAGCCACGTTTGATAGTATAGAGAAGGAAGCGGCAAAAATAGGTTTAGCAGTAAATGAGGGTAAGACTGAGTATATGATGTCAACACGAAGGGACACAACATCGACGAATTGGACAGAACGTCACCATTGACAGATATAATGTTCAGGTAGTACGGGACTTTGACAACAACGTCTCGTCAGAAATCGAACGAAGAATTACACTTGCCAATCGCTGTTTCTTCGGGCTAAGAAGGCAATTAAGTAGTAAAGCCCTCACTCGAACTACTAAAGACATCCTATAAAAGACCCTGATCATCCCAGTCCTGCTCTACGGCGCGGAAGCACGGTCCATGCTTCAGCGCCGTAAAACAGGACTGGGATCAAAAGCGTATGAAGAAATCATTGGTCGATTCGAGAGAAAATCTTCGGTCCCGTTTGCGTTGACGGGCTATGGAGACGAAGATTCAGCCACGAACTATACGAGCTGTACAGCGACATACCCCTGGTCAAAAAACTCCGCATTGGACGTTTAAGATGGCTAGGACATGTAGAACGAACGTAGAACTATGACCGCCATGGCTGGCTCAGACGTAGTCCAATCTGGATGATGATGACTTTTTCCAACATTTGTGGCAGTATATCGGCAATAACGTGGCGAATGTTGTTCTTTAAGTGGTCAATCGTTTCGGGTTTTTCGGCGTAGACTACTGACTGCACATATACCCACAGAAAATAGTCAAGCGACGTTAAATCGCACGATCTTGAAGCTATTTCACAGGACCAAAACGTGAAATCATGCGCTCATCGAACGTTTCTTTTAACGAATCAATTGTGGCACGAGCTGTATGACATGTTGCGCCGTGAAACCACAGCTCCTGCACATCATGGTTGTTCAATTATGGCTCTTTAGCGGTCACCATTGACTGTACCGTTCTGGCCAGCATCATTTTTAAAGAAGTACGGACCAATTATTCCACCAACCCATAAAGCACACCAAACAGTCAGTTTTTGTAGATGTAACGGTGTCTCTTATCATCACTCCAAATACGGCAGTTCGTTCCATACTTTATCAAATGAATTGCTCTGATGGACGATTATGTTGACCGTAAAATGGACATATTTCGCGATACGTATTTCGAAAAGAATCATGATTTTCAAAATAAATTTGCACAATTTGAAAGCGTTGTTCAAACGTCAGTCCATTCATGTTGAAATGCCAAACCAAACGAAAAATAAATCAAGTGACAGCTGACAAAATGTCAACCCGTTAAAGTAGTGTTGCCAACTTAAACTTCTTCTAAAAAACACCAATTATGAACAATGTTTGAATATTCCTTAATTAATATTCACTTAGTTATATGAGAAAAATTTTAAAATTCACTTTTTTAAAACCTTTTCACCAAAATATTTTCAAGTGTTATGATTCAGTTTCCAAAGTTGCACAACAAATTTCAATTGCTCCAAATTGAGAACATCCCATGTTCCTCGGTTCCCACGCTGTTAACCTCTTACGCATAAAATTGCCTTAACTCTGAACACACATTTATTTCCAAAAGTAACTTAGTAAAAAGATTTAAAAAAAAACGATCAAAACTGCACACACATACTCCATTAAGATAAAGATATGCAAAAGGCAAATGAAAAAGAGTCCCACAGTGAAGAACGCAAGGTAGTCGAGATGTGTATCTATGGTCATAGATATTCCATGCAAAAAAAAAAAGATTCGCAAAAGGCGATAAATACGCAAAATTTATGAACTATCTCAATGCTGGTAGTTGGCTGTAAGTCTAGTTTATGGAATAAAATTACCACATACGGGACTTGCTTAAGTATTTCTTTTTATTTTTGCACATTTTTTTGTCTATAAAGCAAACAAATAACAAAATGTATCTATGAATCGACATGTATCTTGTGAATCATTTTTTTTTTCTTCATTTGCCTGAGCTATGTGTTAGAAGTCAAGATCTCATGATAAAATTATGTATCTAACGATTTGTTGTCATTTGTTGTACTTGCTTGTAACGCAGAGACTTTGTTGCAGGAAAAAAAAATGGCATAGGAGGTGCACATATTCTTACAACTAATAATGAATACTTAAGGCGTTTAAGGTGTTTAAGATGTTTTCTATGATTTTATGATCAACAAAAGCAAATGAGTACCGATGTGAGGCATTAAGCGTACGAGAGTATTGAGTGTGCGGTACATGCAATAAAAGTCTCATAAAGATATTTCCGTTTCAACGCTGATGTTAAGTTGCGAATTTTATAGAGATGAGGGAATTTTTTTTCAGTCTCCAAGATGAGTTACGAATGGGTTAAGACATTTATAGGGTGCTGGGAATATTTACAGAGGTCAGTTGAGGTTAACGATTTTTTTTCTGTTGATGTTTTTTCGTGATAAGGTTATTTTTTTTATAATTTTTGTTAATTGCTTAAAAATGTAATCAAACGCAGGATATTATACAGGGTGGTCAAATCAGACCTCTAGTGGATAATTATTAGAAAAATACTGAGTTGGGTGTAAGTGCAAAAACGAACAAATCAGTAGCTGCAACAAGCAATTATAGAGAGCTCGAATTTTATTATTTAGTTGTGCTATGAAATATGTTTTAAAATAAAAATAAACGAAGAAATTTGTTTTATGCTTTGAACATTCAAGATGTGTATAGAATTTATAATAGAATTGATGCCGCCATTAAATAATCACACACACAGTATTTTTAAGGAATATCTTAAGAGGTATGTCCAATGTTATTATTTTTCACCGACTCTTCTTTCAAAGCGATCTTACAAATCGTGTGAGGGGTTCCAATTTTCATAACATTCTCATTTCAGCTCAGGCGTTCGAAATCGGCCTTAATTTGCAAATCTAGAGATCTTGTAACAAGAATATACTCACATGTGCTCTAGAATCTAAAGAGCCTGGAAGTAGGAGTAGCAGATACGTTTTTTTTAAAGTTGATGTATCTACATAACATACCAATCCTAACATCTAAATGTTAATCAGACCAACTATGAATATTACTGAGGAATTTTTTCCGAAGAACAATGGCAACGATGCCAACAAGCCATTAGATCAGCCGCAACTGATGTGCTAGGTTTCTCGCGCCCACCAGCAAAAAACCCCTGGTTTGATAAGGAATGCCGACAGATGCTCGCAGCCAAGAACGAGGCCTACAAGGCTAAACTGCAGGTGAAGACGAGAGCTAAAATTGAGCTCTATAGGCAAAGAAGAAGGGAAGAACATCGGCTTTTCAGAAAGAAGAAAAAAGAGCAAGAAAAGCGCGCGATCGAGGATACAGAGAGGTGGCACACCAGGAACGATATTCGTAAGTTTTACCAAAGTGCAAAACGTCAAAGCCAAGGATACATGACTCCAACAGAATCCTGTCGAGATGAGCAAGGAAGTATTATAGTTGAGACACAGGCGATGCTGAGGTTATGGAAGAACCACTTCTGCAGACTATTAAACGGCGATTACGAACAACATTCCTCTGCCAGGCAGAACGAACCATTTAATATTGGCAACGACAGCGAAAACTGCCAACCACCCGACCTAAGTGAAGTGAGGATAGCAATATCTAAACTCATGCTTAATAAGGCCGCCGGAAATGACGGCCTTCCCGCTGAGCTTTCTAAAGCTGGCGGAGATGACTTGGTAAGTAACATCAACCAACTCATAAGCCAAATCTGGTCGGATGAAAGTGTGCCTGAAGAATGGAACCTCAGCATCGTTTGCCCGATCCACGAAAATGGAGACCCCCTGAACTGTGCCAACTACAGAGGCATAAGTCTGCTCAACGTCGCCTACAAGATCCTATCCGCCGTAATATGTGAACGCCTGAAACCGATTACCAACAACCTGATCGGCCCTTATCAGTGTGGTTTTAGGCCAGGAAAGTCCACAATCGATCAAATTTTCACACTTCGGCAGATCCTGGAAAAAAACCCAAGAAGTCCAAATCGATACCCACCACCTATTTATCGATTTCAAAGCCGCATACGACAGCATTTATAGAGACGAACTATACAGAGCCAAGTCTAGTTATGGTATACCGTCCACACTCGTCCGTTTGTGTAGGATGACGATGGATAATTCTCGCTGCACCATCTGGGTCGGAAACGACCTCCCCGACACATTCGATACCAAAAAAGGATTTAGGCAAGGCGATGCACTGTCATGTGATTTCTTTAATTTGATTCTTGAGAGGATTGTGCAAAACTCCCAAGCCAACACCAGAGGCACAATTTTCCAAAAATCGGTGCAACTACTAGCATACGATGACGATATTGACATCATTGGTAGGACTCAACGTGATGTCATAGCCACGTTTGCTAGTATAGAGAAGGAAGCTGCATAAATGGGTTTAGCGGTAAATGAGGGTAAGACTAAGTATATGCTGTCAACACGAAAGGACACACAACATCGACGAATTGGACAGAACGTCACCATTGATAGATATAATATTGAGGTAGTACGGGACTTTGTCTACCTCGGCTCCGCTATTAACTCTGACAACTACATCTCGTCAGAAATCAAACGAAGAATTACTCTTGCCAATCGCTGTTTCTTCGGGCTAAGAAGGCAATTTAGTAGTAAAGCCCTCACTCGAACTACTAAGGTGATCCTATATAAGACCCTGATCATCCCAGTCCTGCTCAACGGCGCTGAAGCATGGACCGTATCAAAAGCGGATGAAAAATTCCTTGGTCGATTCGAGAGAATAATTCTTCGGAAAATCTTCGGTCCCGTTTGCGTTGACGGTCTATGGAGACGAAGATTCAACCACGAACTATACGAGCTGTACAGCGACATACACTTAGACAAAAAACTACGCATTGGACGTTTAAGATGGCTAGGACATGTAGAACGAATGGACACCAATACTCCGGCTCGCAGAGTCTTCGATTCCCAGCCAGACGTCGGACGCAGTAGAGGAAGACCTCGTCTCAAGTGGCGCGCACAAGTAGAAACCAACCTCTACCAACTTGGAGTGCGCAACTGGAGGCAGTTAGCTAAGGATCGGGCTAATTGGAGAGGCATGTGGTTGAGGCCCAGGTTCATCCCGGACTGTTGCGCCACTTAAATAAATAATAATAAGTAACAGCTATGAAAGCACTTTTAGACAACAAACATCTAACAATAAAATTCAGAATTTTGATAAATGTTTATATGTTTCTCATTTAAAGCAAACAAGGAAGTACAACGGGAAATTGATAAGCCTCACAGTATCTAGAAAATATTTATTACAAACATGTGTCACTTCGAGATAAACTTAATTGGGAAGGTCGAACGGGATTAGTCGAAATAAGCCAACAACTTTGTATTAATTTCGATAACAGTTAAAAGTTATCTATAATGTAATCCAGTAGGCCCTAAATGCCTCCATTTGCTAATTAAAAGCGATTAAGCTTTTGTATTTGAATAAACTAATTTAATCTAACGATTTAAGCCGAATGACTACGTTGTAAGTATTTTTTTATTTATTTATTTAAACAAAATAATTAATTCCTGATTAGTAACATCATTTAAGAAACGAATTATAATAACATAATAAAATGTTAAAGACCTTTTTATTACTTAAAGCAAACCTTGAATTGGATTGTTCAATTAAGGGGTATTATTTTTTTTTTAAATTGTAGATTGAAAAAAATTCTGTTACTGATTTGCATAATTATTTATGTCTTTAAATAACTATTACACAAATTTAACTATGTGTATAAAAATAAATAAATTCAAATAAACATTTGCCACGTGTACGTCATTAATCGCAAGTTGTAGATCAGAGCTATCTTTCTAAAAATAAAAGCATAGTACGTACCTATTGATCATTATTCATCATTACCTGAAAAAAATAATAAAAAATAATAATTTAGTTAAGACGTAATAACTTATGTATATCAAATAATAAATGGAATACGAATAAGATTGCCACGAAAATTTGTGTGTGTCTTAAGAGGCTACTAATAAAGTATTCGAACATCTAAGTAAGCCCAGCTGATGATGTTCGAATACTTTATTAGTAGACAAACACAAATCTAAGTAAGCCCAGCAACATATTAAATGTCATAAAACATTTCCATATGTGTTATTAAGGGCATCAGCGGTGTTGATAAAGAATAATCTACAAAATATTAATATCATCCTAGCGACTTAAAAAGAAAGAAAAACATATGAGAGGCTACAATCCGCTGTGCGGATCGTTGAATACCCTATTCCATCCCCATCCTTAAAATTAAAATCCTCAAAATAAAGGCTTTATGGCGATAATAACAGAAAATGACAATATATTGCTCAGACAGTTTATCAAAATCTTTTGTGGTTCGACAAAAAACAACGTATTTCTATTGCTAATGCCTTGGGATGGGGTATACAAATGGGTTTTGTAAGAAAACGCCCCCAAAATGTGGGCATAGGTGAAAATGATCTACAGACAAAATGTTTATATTAACATTGCGGAAGTATTTGCATCAAAAATTTTTCGAAAGGGTTAAAATTTGGACAAAAAGCGTTTTTTACTAAAAACGCAGCCAAAAACTGAGTATGGCAAAAAATCGACTCAGCTATCGATTCTGAGTCGATCCATAGACTTTGAGGTATATGTAGCTAAATTATTTCTCTATGTTACAAACTATGTATCAAAACTAATATACCCCTATGGGATAGGGTATAAACATTTGAGAAGGCTACAATCCGCTGTGCGGATCGTTGAATACCGTACCCCATCCCATCAGTAAAACTAATATCCCCATAATATGGACATGGCTTAAAACACGATGAGGATTAAATATAGAAAATGACATTGTCGCAACAAACTTAAAGGTAACGGCAAACAGTCGAAGGAGACCTCTTAAATGCGTCAAAAGTAAGTGCACATTTGGATTTTCTTTGTTCTCTACAATATAGCTGAATTCGAGGAATGTGGAAAAATTGGAGAACTGGCTGTCTTAAGTGAAACGTTGCTCCACGTGTTGCGTTAGCCATATCAGTTAGTTTTTATTAAACTTTAAAAATAATGGCGCAAATTTATAGTTGGTTAAAGTACACTTTAAAATTATTAAATCGCGTACTAACGCGTTTTGGTAATTATAATCGTCAAAAGGTGTACTTTAGCGTTGTCACTCTGCATTAAAGTTAAAGCGACCGAAACCTCACTTTAAATATTTAATAAAGAGTTAGCGTTCTGTCACTTTTTAGGTGAGTTTGATTTAGAGGCCTCAGAGGAATGTCCATTAGCATACACTAATTAGCGCCACGTTAAAAAAGTGTCTATTATTGAAAATATGTTAAAGCAAGCTTTTAATTTAAAGTACCTTATAACTAGTGTGGAGTTAAACCCATAAACATCGATTGACTATAAATTTGCGCCAATATGTTGAGACGTAAAAAATGCGAATGGAAATTGCCCTAGAAACGCGCAAAATAATTGTGGACTTGAGGGAAAAGGGAAAAACCTTACGAGAAATCGCGGATATTACAAATAGAAGTTTCAGTAATATTAAAAAAGTAATCGATAGGTATAATACCCATAAAACAATTAAAAATTTAAATCGTTGTGGTCGGCCAAAAAATTTAAATAGAAGATCGCTTTCAAATTTTGTTAAAGAAGTGCGCGAAAATCCGAAGACAAGTGCTGTTAAGATATCGGAAGACACCGGAGAATCCATTAGTGCTAGTTCTGTTCGACGAGCATTGCACTCGAATGGTTTGATTGGCAGAGTTCCTCGCAAAAAGCCTTATATTTCTCTAAAAAAATATCAAAAAAGGAAACATTATGCAAAAAAATATAAAAATTGGGGAATTTCATTTTGGAAAGGCGTTTTGTTTACAGATGAAAGTAAATTCAAAATGTCTGCAGGTGCTAGAAAGACAAAAATTTGGAGGTCTAGAGAAGAATTTAAAAAGAAAAATATTTTGTCTTGCGTTAAACATGGTGGTTTTTTTATCTTGACTTAACGATTTTATTAGAGTTTATTTGGAACAAAATATCATTTTAAAACACATTCCTTGTAAATTAAGACAATTTTCGATTTAATTTTTTGATTTTGAAATGCAAAAACACAATTAATGCAATAAAAAAATGCAAAGATGCTGTTTTTCCTCATTTTTTTAAAAACTTAAATTTTATTTATTGATGAAAAAATATTTAAAATTTGTATCTTTTAATCTGAATCGGTACTGGATGGTTCTGAGTATTCAAGATTCGAATCAATATCATCCTCGTTTGTTCGCTGGCTTGTGTTTGCAACCAAATCAGGTTCTACTAAAAATTTTAAGACTTCTGGTGCAATTGAACGAATATTTTTTAATGGTTTTTCTCGAAAAGAATCTATCAAGGGAACTGATGTTATCAAAAGCATATTTAAAGGTCTCTATTAGTGTTTATCCTAGAACTTTTTCTAGTATTACACATTCGGAAACGTCTGCAATCTTTGTTCCGAGCCTCTTGACTTCCCTCAGAGAGTTGTCCTATTGGAACTATGCATTGCTTTATAACCTCAGCAGAATGACACAGCAATTTGTGAATACTGATGGACATTGGGTACCAATTGTACAATTCCAGATAGGCTAACTTTGTTTCTTCCAAGTAGCTATCGAAAACTTTTATATTTATTTCGTATCCGGATGATATACAGCTTAATATGATATTAAACCGTTTTAAGACGTTTGGATCAATTTCAGTTATTTCGGCAATTTTAAGATGATTTTTAAAAATCTTCTGGCAGTATTGGCGTCATTTGTATTGCCAATACTAGGTTTTGGCTTGTCTAAAATTAAACCCATTTCAGATTTGAAACGAATTTGAATATTTTTTTTTCGCGTTTCCACCAAAACCTTGTCGTTTTAATTTCGTATAGCCCACTTTCGTACGTCAAGTCTGTAAGCTATTATGTAAACATATGAGAAGGCTACAATCCACTGTGCGGATTGAATACCCTGTCCCATCTGTAAAACTAATATCCCCAAAAAGTGGACATGGCTTAAAACACGATAGGCATTTAAATATAGAAAATGACATTGTCAGAACAAATTTTACGGTTCTACAAAAGACAAGGTTTTTCTCCTGCATATGTTATGGGGTAGTGTATAAAAATGGTTTTTATATAAAAACGCCCCCAAAAAGTGGGCGTGGGTTAAAATGGTCTATATACGGAATGTTCAAATTAACATTACTAATGATTCTGCATCAACATTTTTTTCGAAAATTTTAAAATTTGACCGAAAAACGTTTTTTATTAAAAACGCACCCAAAAAGTGTGCGTGGCAAAAAACTTTATATTGACCGGACACTTTTTTAAAATTCTTTACGGTTTGGCCAAAAAAAACTTTTTCCTAAAAAGTGCGAGTGGCAGATTATAAAATGTTTACACTAGTTCTGGTGACTGGGACAAGGATCCTATATACCAAATTTCATTATCGTAGCTCAAAATCAAGGTCCAAAAATCGGTGACGAACAGACAGACGGACAGACGGATGGACGGATGGACAGACAGACATGGCTAATTCGACTCAGCTAGCGATTCTGAGTCGATCCATATACTTTGAGGTATATGTACTTACTTACTTACTTAAGTGGCGCTACAGTCCGGAATGAACCTGGGCCTCAACCAACATGCCTCTCCAATTAGCCCGGTCCTTAGCTAACTGCCTCCAGTTGCGCACTCCAAGTTGGTTGAGGTCGGTTTCCACTTGTGCGCGCCACTTAAGGCGAGGTCTTCCTCTACTGCGTCCGACGTCTGGCTGGGAATCGAAGACTCTGCGAGCCGGAGTATTGGTGTCCATTCGTTCTACATGTCCTAGCCATCTTAAACGTCCAATGCGGAGTTTTTTGACCAGGGGCATGTCGCTGTACAGCTCGTATAGTTCGTGGTTGAATCTTCGTCTCCATAGCCCGTCAACGCAAACGGGACCGAAGATTTTTCGAAGAATTTTCCTCTCGAATCTACCAAGGATTTCTTCATCCGCTTTTGATACGGTCCATGCTTCAGCGCCGTAGAGCAGGACTGGGATGATCAGGGTCTTATATAGGGTCTCCTTAGTAGTTCGAGTGAGGGCTTTACTACTAAATTGCCTTCTTAGCCCGAAGAAACAGCGGTTGGCAAGAGTAATTCTTCGTTTAATTTCTGACGAGATGTTGTTGTCAGAGCTAATAGCGGAGCCGAGGTAGACAAAGTCCCGTACTACCTCAAAGTTATATCTGTCAATGGTGACGTTCTGTCCAATTCGTCGATGTTGTGAGTCCTTTCGTGATGACAGCATAAACTTAGTCTTACCCTCATTTACTGCTAAACCCATTTTCGCCGCTTCCTTCTCTATACTAGCAAACGTGGCTATGACATCACGTTGAGTCCTACCAATCCTTCCTACCTTTGCGTTAAAATCTCCCAGCACGATTTTAACATCGTACTTCGGTAGTCGCTCATAGGTTTTGTCGAGGAGCTCGTAGAAGCAATCCTTAGCTATATCATCTTTTTCTTCCGTCGGAGCGTGAGCGCATATAAGGCTTATGTTGGCGAATTTGGCCTTGATGCGGATTGTTACTATGCGTTCGCTAATGTCTTGGAAACATAAGACTTCTTGCCTAAGTCTGGCACTTATAACAAATCCGCATCCGAATAGTCGCTGTTTCTGCTCACTATAACACGGTCCGTAGTATATGTCACAGTTTTTCATCCTCTTTTTGCCCGGCCCATCCCATCGTATTTCCTGGATGGCAGTAATGTCTGCTTTGTAGCAGTTTAGGGCTTCCGCTAGTTGTTCGCCTGCACCTCTCCTGTTTAATGTTCTCACATTCCAGGTGCAGATACGAACGTCGTTGTCATTTTTTCGTTTAGCAGGGTCGTCAACAATAAAATCAGTCCTTTCCGAGGCTATTGGTTGCTTCGTAACCATGTTTTTTTTCTGTGGGTGGGTAGTTAACCCAAAGCACAACCCCCAACCTGGAGGGCCAGTTCCAATTTATTAGATACCCCTAGGACACGGGGCCATCAGTATCCACTACGGGATTGGGCGCTGCCGTTGGCCTTTCGGTTCATCCGCCACCATCTCTGTTCAAGGGGCCTGACTAACCCTTGAAATTCCTAGACAACCTGTTGTCCGAATATGTCAGAGCAGCTCATCTAGGTTCGCCTGGGATAGCAGGCCGGGTATTCATCCGTGGTTGAGGTATATGTAGCAAAATTATTTCTCTATGTTACAAACTATGTATCAAAACTAATATACCCCTATGGGATAAGGTATAAAAAGCACTCAAGTGCTTTAATCCAAGCATGTAGACATTCGTAAAACTCGGCTTTTGGTGTTCTATTAATCACAATTTGGTTCATTTCGCTTAGCTTGGCACTGCAAATGTAGCAAGATTGAGTTGACCGGTTAAATGTTAAAAGGTTTGCAATTTTACCGTCTATCATCGTGAAAACAAATTGAAATTTAACTTTAATATTTTTTCCACCAACGGAAATTTCAAAGTCTTCAATATTAATAATTTGGTTCCGAACTGTATTGAATTCTCTGAGTACCATATCTTCTGTTTCCTTGGCAAAGAGGAATTTAAATGGACGACATAAGCGTGTTGATGATGGATTGGGATTCTGCTAGTTGAATAGGAACAAACGAAATAAGAAACAAGTACTTATCTGTAAAGGATTGATTTTCAAATCTTTGCTTGTAAGTGCTATGGGCAGAGCTACCATCCCCACCCCATTTGCTTATTCAAATAAGTGATGAACCGTCCATTATATTTTGGGATATAACAGCCTGTTGTACGTTCAATAATCGCCTGGCTGTGTGATAAACCATATCCTTGATATTTATGGAAGCACTTAATTCATCTACAATTATTGCATATTCAGGTGGAAAGCACTCTTTTTTAGCTTTTGCTAAACTATAAACTGAAGGATACAATGAATGGCCCCTTTCTACGGACTGCTTTCTTAATATTTTATAGGCATGTCGGGTGAGTTTTGTATCAATATACAGAGCAAGTGCCTCTTCATTGCTGTATGGGCGAAAACTTCTTCTGACATGTCTTTAATTCTTTAGCAGCTTGGGGATGCTATGTTACTTCTATGATAACATCGGCAACTGTGCGCATTCCACTAGTACGTGAAGCCATTTGGGCGGCATATAGAATTTCTGGTGGAGTTCTTGACTCCAGAAGATCACGAACTTTTGCTCGTTAAGAGTGAGGTGTACAGTCATCAACATTTTGTGAGAGTGAGTGCCGCTCAGTTCTTTCATAATTATCATTATGATTGCTACTTGCTACACTTGCTAATACAAAATTGGAACCCTCAAGCCAATCCTTATACTTAAGACAAAATCTGTCATTTCTCGAACCATCTGATTTCCACTTTTTGCCAAAACTTGCACACAGAAGTTTAATTTTATTTTTGATCTGCTTGGAAAGCTCGATATTTTCTTCGGAAATACTAAATTTACCCAGAACATGTTCAAACATTTTATTATCCCGGTTCTTTTTTGCATTCGAAAGCCAAACGCCAAAATACTCCTTACGCGAAATTCCAAACTCTAGCTATTCAAAGTAAAAAAAAAACATTGCTTTTGCAAATTAATGCGAAGTAAAAGAAAAATATATTCTTTAACTAAAAACGACACACTTTACATAAACATATAATTTATCTCGACATTTAGATTGTCTAAAACAAACAAACATTTTAAAATGTTTGACCACAAAATAAGGGTTTCACTGACAGCTTATTTCCTAGATAATTATACGGGGCACAAGATACGAAACGTGGATAAATATTAGAGAACATACCGACTAATGCACCTGCCATTTGTTAAAACTTAATTATTTTTCAATTAAAAAATAAAATAAAAACTGTATGAAGTTTAAATTGCAATTATTTTATTCAAGAAACATTAAAAATGAAAATATGACTTTGAGGTGACAGAACTTTTGATATTACCAACCAAACGTCATATGGATTGCAATTGTTAGATAAGCTGGGTATTGCCATTGTTTACAACTGCATAAACAACAGTTAGTCACAGTTGACTTTTTTACACCTGTCATGTATGAATCGGTCCACTGTGGAGCGTCTTGAAATTGAGTTTGCCTAGGACTTGGCAAGACAATGATCCTAAACATACGGCTCACATTGTAAAAGAATGGCTACTTTATAAAAGCCCAAAGCAACTTGATCATCCACCACAATCCCCAGATTTGAACCCTATCGAGCATTTGTGGGAACATTTGGACCGAAAAATCAGACAAAGGCAAATTACCAGCAAAAACAACTTGCGAGAAGCGCTGATTGAAGAATGGAACAATATAAGCCCCTGTGTAACCAAGAAACTTGTTGAATCCATGCCACGAAGACTTGCAGCTGTTCTGAAGGCAATCAGACAAAATATTAAAAAGGACCTGCTACCGCTTTTCAATTTAATTTTTTTTTTGTTAACTTGTGCACTCACTTTTGACGCTTGAATTTTTTATGTTTCCGCTTTTTGTGTCGATTATTTTTTTGTTTCAAGGCGAATATAAATATTATTCTCCATAACTTGAAATAATAAAGGAAGATTGACTTTGCATACTTTATTTTTTTGCTATTCCCAATATTATCCTTAATGTTCAATGAAAAGTGAAAACTTAAGTCTCTCACTTCGATCTTCGTGATTTGACCTAATCTAGGTGATGTGTTGGGGTAAGCATATATCAATTAAAAGTGAACTTGTTGGTTTCATAAAAAGAGGTGTTATATGCATATTTCCCTCTGTCGCTCTCAATGCTCTCCCAAACACGTTTTAACAAAAATGTGAATAATGTATAAAATCTGAAAATACTTCTCATAACACCCCATTAACACTTGCTTACAAATGACTGATAATAAAATCACATTCCTTGAAAAAATAACACCACAAACCACTTAATGCTTCAAAGATATGCTCATTCCCTACAGCACGCGTTCCAAAACAACATCCATCACCTAATAAATTCACCGCCCACATCACTGCATTCGTATAGCTAACTTGAAACAAAAAACCAATCAAAAACCGTGCTAAAAAGTGGCACTACCACAAAACCCAACCAATAAACCATTTAAGACCCGCTCATTAAGATAACACGTTAAAAGTAAAACCAAACTCACCCAAAGCACCTCCACTCAGGTGAACCCATATTTTAAGCTCTGCTTTGAAATGCTTGATTAATTTGTCGCACCGTTAAAAGCTAACAACAAATATTCATATTATGTCAGCTCAGACTGAAATGGATTTCTTTACTATATCGGCCTTAGCCAGGTGGTCTGTGACAAAAATCAAAAATTTATCACCACTTACCCAGGACAACGTGAAAATAATTACTCGAAGCTAGTGCAAGTCATAACACTTGTTCCGGAATGTTAAGGTACCCTGAAGTGCTTGCTGCTTCTACGGTTGAAAAGAATTTGCGAATTCTGTTTGTTTGTGCTACCTCAGCATACCACGAGGTATGGAATGGACATTCATCTATGACGGTGACAAAATGCGGAACGACGACCGTCTCACACCCATTGTATCGATTAATAACCGAGCAATTGAAAGCGAAAAATTGGAACACAGTGTTTGAGAGTCAGTTTTGTTGGCCTAAAGCGGTCCATTGCCTGAAGAGTGCTTTTAGCCTTAATGGTGTGACAGTAATCTTTTGGCAAAATGCAAGAAAGCAAACAACCAGAGATTGGTAAAAGATAAAATGGTTGGAGCGGGTGTATTTGGGTCACTTTCCTCATTTAAGTTGCGGAAGTTGATGAGGAGGTGTTGTTGTGTCGCCGGGCATAGCAGTGTCAACACTAAAAGTGAATGAAGACTGACTACAGAAATGACCCTGTGAAGTATAGTCTTCCTCGAAAGTCCCTTAAGTTATTGATGGACAATGTATTTACATGAATACAAAATCTTAGATTATGGTAAAAAGTGACAAATTTTGGTGTGCATCATTCAGGCGCCACTTGAATGAATAGTCTTAAAAAATTAGACCTTTCTACCATAAACACGATCTTAGTACCCACCTCACCATCTGCCATGTCCCATCCAATATTTGTAAAAAAGACGCACGATTTCCTTTCGATAGGCTCAGTGGCGCGATGGTTAGTCCGATGACCTGCAGCGCAGAAAGTCTGGGTTCGATTCCCAGCCGTAGCAACACCTAAATGATTTTTCATTGGCCCTCCTCTCGTGATGATCTGACAAATCATTCATGAGTATCAATTATCAAGAAAAGCTTATCTCAACTTATCCGTTCGGAGTCAGCATAAAGCAGGAGGCCCAGCCATCGTGCAAGAAGTACACAGACACACATGAATGGTTCTGAGAAAGCTTGGCAATCGGTACTAACAAGACTGTTGCGAAAAAATTTGTATTTGTGTTCTAAGTATATTTCTACCTCACCCATCTGGAATCACCGACTCTTCTCCTTACAGTCCGGGATGAACCTGGGCCTCAACCAACATGCCTTTCCAATTAGCCTGGTCCTTAGCTAACTGCCTCCAGTTGCGCACTCCAAGTTGGTTGAGGTCGGTTTCTACTTGTGCGCGCCACTTAAGGCGAGGTCTTCCTATACTGCGTCCGACGTCTGGCTGGGAATCGAAGACTCTGCGAGCCGGAGTGTTGGTGTCCATTGGTTCTACATGTCCTAGCCATCTTAAACGTCTAATGCGGAGTTTTTTTTGACTAGGGGTATGTCGATGTACAGCTTGTATAATTTGTGGTTGAATCTTCGTCTTCATAGCCCGTCAACCCAAACAGGACCGAAGATTTTCCGAAGAATTTTTTTCTCGAATCGACCAAGGATTTCCTCATCTGCTTTTAATACGGTCCATGCTTCAGCGCCGTAGAACAGGACTGGGATGATCAGGGTCTTATCTAAGATCTCCTTAGTAGTTCGAGTGAGGGCTTTACTACTAAATTCCTTTCTTAGCCCGAAGAAACAACGGTTGGCAAGAGTAATTCTTCGTTTGATTTCTGACGAGTAATTGTTGTCAGATTTAATGGCGGAGCCGAGGTAGACAAAGTCCCATTCTACCTCAATGTTATATCTGTCAATGGTGACGTTCTGTCCAATTCGTCGATGTTGTGTGTCCTTTCGTGTTGTCAGCATATATTTTGCCTTACCCTCATTTACTGCTAAACCCATTTTTGCAGCTTCCTCCTCTATACTAGCAAACGTGGCTATGACATCACGTTGAGTCCTACCAATGATGTCAATATCGTTGGCGTATGCTAGTAGTTGCACCGATTTTTGGAAAATTGTGCCTCTGGTGTTGGCTCGGGAGTTTTGCACAATCAAACAATCAAATTTAAGAAGTCACATGACAGCGCATCTCCATGCCTAAATAATTTTTTGGAATAGAATGTGTCGGTGAGGTCGTTTCCGACCCTGATGGTGCAGCTAGAATTCTCCATCGTCATCCTACACAAACGGACGAGTTTGGGCGGTATACCAAAACTAAACATGGCTCTGTATAGTTCGCCTCTATAAATGCTGTCGTATGCGGCTTTAAAATCGATAAATAGGTGGTGGGTATCGATTTGGACTTTTTGGGTTTTTTTCCAGGATCTACCGAACTGTAAAAATTTGATCGATTGTGGACCTTCCTGGCCTAAAACCACACTGGTATGGGCCGATCAGGTTGTTGGTAAACGGTTTCAGGCGTTCATATATTACGGCAGATAGGATCTTGTAGGCGATGTTGAGCAGACATGCCTCTGAGGCAAACGATGCTGAGGTTCCATTCTTCAGGCATGCTTTCATCCGACCAGATTTGGCTTATGAGTTGGTGGATGTTGCTTACCAAGTCATCCCCGCCAGATTTATAAAGCTCAGCGGGAAGGCCGTCATTTCTGGCGGCCTTATTAAGCTTGAGTTAAGATATTGCTATCCTCACATCACTTAGGTCGGGTGGTTGGCAGTTTTCGCTGTCGTTGCCAATATTAAATGGTTCGTTCTGCCTGAAAGCGGAATGTTGTTCTTCATCGACGTTTAAAAGTCTGCAGAAGTGGTTCTTCCATATCCTCAGCATCGCCTGTGTCTCAACTATGATATTTCCTTGCTCATCTTGACAGTATTCTGTTCGAGCCTTGTATCCTTGGCTTTGACGTTTTACACTTTGGTAAAACTTGCGAACATCGTTCCTGGAGTGGCAGCTCTCTATATCTTCGATCGCGCGCTTTTCTTGCACTATTTTCTTCTTTCTGAAAAGCCGATGTTCTTCCCTTCTTCTTTGCCTATAGAGCTCAATGGCAGCTCTCGTCTTCACCTGCAGCCTAGCCTTGTAGGCCTCGTTCTTGGCTGCGAGCATCTGTCGGCATTCCTCATCAAACTAGGGGTTTCTTGCTGGTGGCCGCGAGAAACCTAGCATACCAGTTGGGGCTGTCTTGTTGGCATCGTTGCCATTGTTCTTCGACATTAGATGCTGGTGGTGTGTTGTGAGTCGAGAGATAAAGGGATACGCGTTGCGCGAAGGTCTTTGGCGATTGCAGTCTTTCGACATTAATTTTTTTCACATTATTTCTGTTTTTTTTTTTTTTTTTGTGGCGTGGTGGATGTCCGCATCCTTACATTGGCTTCAACAAGTTAGTGGTCCTAGTCGACGTTAGCCCCTCGGAATGTTCGGACATCCAAAATACTGGATGCGTGCCTCTTGTCTATCGCAATACGATCAATTTGGTTGACTGTTCGTTGATCTGGAGAACGCCATGTCCCCTTATGGATATCGAGGTGAGGAAATCGTCTGCTGGCTATAGTGGCATTTCTTTCTGTAGCGAAGACAATTAGCCTAAGTCCGTTACCAGACGATTTTAGCACGATTTAAACATCGTACTTTGTTAGTCGCTCATAGGTTTTGTCAAGGAGCTCGTAGAATCAGTCCTTAGTTGTATCATCTTTTTCCTCCATCGGAACATGAGCGCATATAAGGCTTATGTTGGCGAATTTGGCCTTGATGCGGGTTGTTACAATGCGTTCGCTAATGTCTTGGAAATGTCTTGGATACTAACGTCGTCGAAAACTGTCTGTTGTTGCTCGATTTGGCTAGGTGATAATGGATGGGATTGATGTGTTTGATATGTGGTTTCAACAAGACGATGCAGACATCTCGTGAAACAATTCAATTATTGCATGAGACCTTTAATGAACTTGTTCTCTCTCGCTTGGAAATTGCCACTCTAGATCAAGAGATTTAACACCACATATCTAATAATTTCTTTCTGTTTTTAAGTTAAAGGTCTGTACAAAGCTCAAGACAACCTGTGCATTGAAAGTGAAGGTACAATGCTGCATCAATGAAATTCGGTCAAATTTATACAAAAGTTCAATAGAAAATTTCGAAAAAGTAATGCATGTGTGCTAGCAAAGCCGTGGAGGACATTTGTCCGAAGTGCTTTCTACTCCATACATACACTGACAAGGTTCCTGTTTAAGTTTTTATGAATCGTTTCTCTTTAATTGATGCAGAACGCGGTGATCTGATTGAAAAATATTAATCATACAGAACAATAAATATTTAACAGCAATTAAATGTCCATTTATTGACGCAGGTTAATGCTAACAAGATATGCAGTTATAATATGCAAAACAAAATGTTCTGCATAAAATGTATATCTAAATATATTTGTTTTTGTGACCAACCTTAATTAATTATTTTATGAATGAAACAAAATTAATTTTTATGATAATAAAAAACTGGTTCAATTAAACGCCCATTAACGACCTCAAAGTGAAATGTATGACGTAGGGAGATTTTGGCTGACCAAACTGCTGGGCATTATAGAAAACTAAGAAAGAGATATATGGGAAAGATGTTGGGTATTTGGGTGCAGTCCGAAATCAGGACGTCGTTTTTTATTGTGTGGTCATCAAATTTGCAGAATCTTTTCGAAAATGAAAGACCTGTTCTCATCTTACCATTACTGCTTTCATTTCATTGAATTATGGATTTGTGAATTTTCAATGAGATTGAACGAACAACCTGCAGTAATATTTTTCAACGATTTATTTATCTTATCAAACATATTCGTGTTTTGGTTTGAAGCTTAGCAATGCTTCAAGCTTTTCATCGAATTTACTAATTTACAATTTCTCAAGCTTAAGCTGTAACATGCAACATACATTGAAATGCGACGAGGTCATGAAAACTATCTCAAAATATGAGTGGTAAACAAATTGGCATAACCAAGATAATTTTAAGAGCTTCAGTGAGTAAATCTTACGATTAACAGCAACAATAAACTTACTTACTTAAGTCGCGCTACAGTCCGGGATGAACCTGGGCCCCAACCAACATGCCTCTCCAATTACCCCGGTCCTTAGCTAAATACCTCCAGTTGCGCACTCCAAGTTGGTTGAGGTCGGTTTCTACTTGTGCGCGCCACTTAAGGCGAGGTCTTCCTCTTCTGCGTACGACGTCTGGCTGGGAATCGAAGACTCTGTGAGTCGGAGTATTGCTGTCCATTCGTTCTACATGTCCTAGCCATCTTAAACGTACAATGCGGAGTTTTTTGACCAGGGGTATGTTGCTGTACAGCTCGTACAGTTCGTGGTTGAATCTTCGTCTCCATAGCCCGTCAACGCAAACGGGACCGAAGATTTTTCGAAGAATCTCTCGAAAAGGATTTCTTCATCCGCTATTGATACGGTCCACGCTTCAGCGCTGTAGAGCAGGACTGGGATGATCAGGGTCTTATCTAAGATCTCCTTAGCAGTTCGAGTGAGGGTTTTACTACTAAGTTGTCTTCTTAGCCCGAAGAAACAGCGGTTGGCAAGAGTAATTCTTCGTTTGATTTCTGACGAGATGTTGTTGTCAGAGTTAATAGCGGAGCCGAGGTAGACAAAGTCTCGTACTACCTCAAAGTTATATCTGTCAATGATGACGTTCTGTCCAATTCGTCGATGTTGTGTGTCCTTTCGTGTTGACAGCATATACTTAGTCTTACCCTCATTTACTGCTAAACCCATTTTTGCCGCTTCCTTCTCTGTACTAGCAAACGTGGCTATGACATCACGTTGAGTCCTACCAATGATGTCAATATCTTCGGGTATGCTAGTAGTTGCACCGATTTTTGGAAAGTTGTGCCTCTGGTGTTGGCTCGGGAGTTCTGCACAAGCCTCTCAAGAATCAAATTGAAAAAGGCACATGACAGCGCATCGCCTTGCCTAAATCCTTTTTGGTATCGAATGTGTCGGTGAGGTCGTTTCCGACCCTGATGGTGCAGCGAGAATTCTCCATCGTCATCCTACACAAACGGATGAGTTTGGACTGTATACCAAAACTAGACATGGCTCTGTATATTTCGTCTCTATAAATGCTGTCGTATGCGGCTTTGAAATCGATGAATAGGTGGTGGGTATCGATTTGGACTTCTTGATTTTTTTCCAGGATCTGCCGAAGTGTGAAAATTTGATCGGTTGTGGACTTTCCTGGCCTAAAACCACACTGATAAGGACCAATCAGGTTGTTGGTAAACGGTTTCAGGCGTTCACATATTACGGCAGATAGGATCTTGTAGGCGATGTTGAGGAGACTTATGCCTCTGTAGTTGGCGCAGTTCAGAGGGTCTCCTTTTTTGTGGATCGGGCAAACGATGCTGAGGTTCCATTCTTTAGGCATTCTTTCATCCGACCAGATTTTGCTTATAAATTGGTGGATGTTACTTACCAAGTCATCTCCGCCAGCTTTATAAAGCTCAGCGGGAAGGCCGTCATTTCGGGCGACTTTATTATGCTTGAGTTTAGATATTGCTATCCTCACTTCACTAAGGTCGGGTGGTTGGCAGTTTTCGCTCTCGTTGCCAATATTAAATGCTTCGTTCTGCCTGACAGCGGAATGTTGTTCGTCATCGCCGTTTAACAGTCTGCAGAAGTGGTTCTTCCATATCCTCAGCATCGCCTGTGTCTCAAATATAATACTTCCTTGCTCATCTCGACAGGATTCTGTTCGAGCCGTGTATCCTTGGCTTTGACGTTTTGCACTTTGGTAAAACTTACGAATATCGTTCCTGGAGTGGCACCACTCTATATCCTCGATCGCGCGCTTTTCTTGCTCTTTTTTCTTCTTTCTGAAAAGCCGATGTTCTTCCCTTCTTCTTTGCCTATAGAGCTCAATGGCAGCTCTCGTCTGCACCTGCAGCTTAGCCTTCTAGGCCTCGTTCTTGGCTGCTAGCATCTGTCGGCATTCCTCATAAAATCAGGGGTTTCTTGCTGGTGGCCGCGAGAAACCTAGCACATCAGTTGCGGGTGATATAATGGCTTGTAGATGCTGGTGGTGTGTTGTCAGTCGAGTGGTTAAGGGATACGCGTTGCGCGAAGGTCTTTGGCGATTGCAGTCTTTCGACATTAAATTTTTTCACAGTATTTCTGTTTTTTTTTTGTGGCGTGGTGGATATCCGCATCCTTACCTTGGCTGCAACAAGGTAGTGGTCCGAGTCGATGTTAGCGCCTCGGAATATTCGGACATCCAAAATACTGTATGCGTGCCTCTTGTCTATCGCAATGTGATCAAGTTGATTGGCAGTTCGTTGATCTGGAGACCGCCATGTCCCCTAAGGGAAATCGAGGTAAGGAAACCGTGTGCTGGCTAAAGTGACGTTTCGTTCCGTAGCGAAATCAATTAGCCTAAGTCCGTTACCAGACGTGTTGTCGTGTTGGCTATATCTTCCGACAGTACTGCTAAAGATGTCTTCTCTTCCTTCGTTGCGTTAAAATCTCCCAGCACGATTTTAAAATCGTACTTGGTAGTCGCTCATAGGTTTTGTCGAGGAGCTCGTAGAAGCAATCCTTAGTTATATCATCGTTTTCCTTCGTCGGAACATGAGCGCATATAAGGCTTATGTTGGCGAATTTGGCCTTGATGCAGATTGTTGCAATGCGTTCGCTAATGTCTTGCAAACATAAGACTTCTTGCATAAGTCTGGCACTTATAACAAATCCGCATCCGAATAGTCGCTGTTTCTGCTCACTTTAACACGGTCCATAGTAGATGTCACAGTTTTTAATCCTCTTTTTGCCCGGCCCATCCCATCGTATTTCCTGGATGGCAGTAATGTCTGCTTTGTAGCAGTTTAGGGCTTCCGCAAGCTGGTCGCCTGCACCTCTCCTGTTTAATGTTCTCACATTCGAGGTGCAGATACCAACGTCGTCGAAAACTGTCTGTTGTTGCTCGATTTGGCTAGGTGATAACGGATGGGATTGATGTGTTTGATATGTGGTTTCAACAAGACGATGCAGACATCTCGTGAAACAATTCAAATACTGTATGAGGCCTTTAATGAACTTATTCTCTCTCGCTTGGAATTCGCCACTGTAGATCAAGAGATTTAACACCACATATCAAATAATTTCTTTCTGTGTCTGTACAAATCTCAAGACAACCTGTACATTGAAAGTGAAGGTACAATGCTGCATCAATGAAATTCGGTCAAATTTATGCAATTCCAATAGAAAAAAATGCATATGTGCCAGAAAAGCCGAGGAGGACATTTGTCCGACATTTGTCTACTCCAAACATACACTGACAAAGTTCCTGTTTAGGTTTTTATGAATCGTTTCTCTTTAATTGATGCAGAACGCGGTGATCTGATTGAAAAATATTAATCATACAGAACAATAAATATTTAACAGCAATTAAATGTCCATTTATTGACGCAGGTTAATGCTAACAAGATATGCAGTTATAATATGCAAAACAAAATGTTCTGCATAAAATGTATATCTAAATACATTTGTTTTTGTACCCAACCTTAATTAATTATTTTATGAATGAAACAAAATTAATTTTTATGACAATAAGAAACTGGTTCAATTAAATGCCCATTTACGACCTCAAAGTGAAATGTATGACGTAGGGAGATTTTGACTGACCAAACTGCTGGCCATTATATGTTGAAAGTTAACACATGTATCCGCTAATATTTTAAAATTTGATGTTTTGGGCCGATAAAATAAATTATTAAGTCATCAATGGCTTACGACCATAATGCTTTTATATCGCATGCATTTGAATAGAAGACCAAGAAAGAGAAAGATGGGAAAGATGGTATTTGGGTGCAGTCCGAAATCAGGACGTCGTTTTTTACTGTGTGGTCATCAAATTTGCAGAATCTTTTCGAAAATGAAAGACCTGTTCTCATCTTACCATTACTGCTTTCATTTCATTGAATTATGGCTTTGTGAATTTTCATTGAGATTGAACGCACAACCTGCAGTAATATTTTTCAACGATTCATTCATCTTATCAAACATATTCGTGTGTTGGTTTAAAGCTTAGCAATGCTTCAAGCTTTTCATCGAATTTACTAATTTTCTCAAGCTTAAGCTGTAACATGCAACATACATTGAAATGCGACGAGGTCATGAAAACTATCTCGAAATATGAGCGTGTAAACAAATTGCCACTACCAAGATAATTTTAAGAGCTTCAGTGAGTAAATCTTACGATTAACAACAACAAAAAACTTACTTACTTAAGTCGAGCTACAGTCCGGGATGAACCTTTAATTCTTCGTTTGCCTTGCCTAAATCCTTTTTTGTTATCGAATGTGTCGGTGAGGTCGTTTCCGACCCTAATGGTGCAGCGAGAATTCTCCACCGTCATCCTACACAAACGGACGAATTTGGGCGGTATACCAAAACTAGACATAGCTCTGTACAGTTCGTCTCTATAAATGCTGTCATATGCGGCTTTGAAATCGATGAATAGGTGGAGGGTATCGATTTGGACTTCTTGAGTTTTTTCCAGGATCTGCCGAAGTGTGAAAATTTGATCGGTTGTGGACTTTCCTGGCCTAAAACCACACTGATAAGGGCCGATTAGGTTGTTGGTAAACGGTTTCAGGCGTTCACATATTACGGCAGATAGGATCTTGTAGGCGATGTTGAGCAGACTTATGCCTCTGTAGTTGGAGCAGTTCAGAGGCGCTCCTTTTTTGTGGATCGGGCAAACGATTCTGAGGTTCCATTCTTCAGGTATGCTTACAACCGACCAGATTTGGCTTATGAGTTGGTTGGTGTTGCTAACCAGATCATCTCCGAAAGCTTTATAAAGCTCAGCGGGAATGCCGTCATTTCCGGCGGCCTTATTAAGCTTGAATTTAGATATTGCTGTCCTCACTTCACTTAGGTCGGGTGGTTGGCAGTTTTCGCTGTCGTTGCCAATATTAAATGGTTCGTTCTGCCTGACAGCGGAATGTTATTCGTCATCGCCGTTTAACAGTCTGCAGAAGTGGTTCTTCCATATCCTCAGCATCGACTGTGTCTCAACTACGATATTTCCCTGTTCATCTCGACAGGATTCTGTTCGAGCCTTGTATTCTTGGCTTTAACGTTTTACACTTTGATAAAACTTGCGAACATCGTTCCTGGAGTGGCACCCTATATACTCGATCGCGCGCTTTTCTTGCTCTTCCTCTTTCTGAAAAGCCGATGTTCTTCCCTTCTTCTTTGCCTATAGAGCTCAATGGCAGTTCTCGTCTTCACCTGCAGCTTAGCCTTGTAGGCCTCGTTCTTGGCTGCGAGCATCTGTCGGCATTCCTCATCAAACCAGTAGTTTCTTGCTGCTGGCCGCGAGAAACTTAGCACATCAGTTGCGGCTGATAAAATGGCTTGTTGGCATCGTCGCCATTATTCTTCGACATTAGATGCTGGTGGTATGGGTCTCTGGTGATTGCAGTCTTTCGTCGTTAAATTTGTTCGCATCCTTTCCTTGGCTGCAACAAGGTAGTTGTCCGAGTCGATGTTAGCCCCTCGGAATACTGGATGCGTGCCTCTTGTCTATCGCAATGTGATCAATTTGGTTGACTGTTCGTTGATCTGGAGACAGCCATGTCCCCTTATGGATATCGGGGTGAGGAAACCGTGTGCTGGCTATAATGTCATTTCGTTCCGTAGCGAAGTCAATTAACCTAGGTCCGTTACCAGACGTGATGTCGTGTAGGCTATATTTTTCGACAGTACTGCTAAAGATGTCTTCTCTTCCTACCTTTGCGTTAAAATCTCCCAGCACGATTCTAACATTGTACTTCGGTAGTCGCCCATAGGTTTTATCATATTTTTCCTCCGTCGGAGCATGAGCGCATATAAGGCTTATGTTGGCGAATTTGGCCTTGATGCGGATTGTTACAATGCGTTCGATAATGTCTTGGAAACATAAGACTTCTTGCCTTAGTCTGGCACTTATAACAAATCCGCATCCAAATAGTCGCTATTTCTGCTCACTATAACACGGCCCATAGTAGATGTCACAGTTTTGCATCCTCTTTTTGCCCTGCCCATCCCATCGTATTTACTGGATGGCAGTAATGTCTGCTTTGTAGCAGTTTAGGGCTTCCGCTAGTTGTTCGCCTGCACCTCTCCTGTTTAATGTTCTCACATTCGAGGTGCAGATACGAACATCGTTGTCCTTTTTTCGTTTAGCATGGTCGTCAACAATAATATCAGACTTTTCCGAGGCTATTGGTTGCTTCGTAACAGAAGCTTTTTTCCGTGGTTGGGTAGTTAACCCAAAGCACAACCCCCAACCTGTAGGAGGACTTTCCACTCTTGGCACTTAAGGAAATTCATTATTTTCTATCTCACTAAAATTTTACTAATTTTCTTCAAATCTCATTGACAAACAAATTCTGAATATGCAGAGAGTAAAATATATTTCGGTCCAATTGTGCAATACTTTTTCGAGCATACCCTGTCTTATTTCGGCAATAGTGCATCGAATGTTGTTCTAAGTGATCAATTGCTGCTGGATTATCAGCATAAACCAGCGATTTGACGTACCCACCCAAAAAAAAGCCCAAAGGTATCAAATCACACGAACTATGTTGCCAATTTCCATTTCCATTTCTTGAGATGATTTGGTCACTAAACGTTTGGCTCAAAAAAATTAATGATTGCACGCGCTATATGACATGTTGTGCCGTCTTGTTGGCACCATTTCTCCTCCAAATGATTTCCAATGACAAGAGGAATAAAAAAAACACGCATTTGCCTGTTTGCGTTTTTGGATTTAATGACAAATGGACCGATGAAGCCTTTGGCATGTAAATCGCACCAAACAGATTTTTTTCGGAATGTAATGGAGCCTCAAGGGGATGAGGATTGTTCTCACTCTCAAAATGACAATTCTGCTTGTTTACATACCCGTCAAGCCAGAAATGACCCTCAACGCTGAAGTTGATTTGACGATAAAAATCTGGTTCAACTTCCAGTTGATTCTCAGCCCATTCACCGAATACACGACGCAATTGATGGTCCGTTGGCATAAATTCTTGCACCAGTTGGATCTTATATGGATGTAGGCCAAGATATTTTCTCAAAAATTTCCAAGTAGTGGACGGGCAGAGAACGGCATCGAATCTATAAATTCGGGTCCTCTTTCACACTCACACATAATAAAACAGTCAAACACACTATATTAGTATGACAGGTGGTTTGACAGTTATGGCGTTGCGATTAAAATCCTCGTTCGACTTCACACTCAAAAAACATACCGGGTGGCAGCTGAAATCTCCCCGTACTACTTTTTTAATTGAATCTGTTCTCCTGCGGTCAAATATTAACGCGATCCAGGAAATACGAAGGATAGCATTAAAGCCGCAACCAAAGTTTGCACACGTTATAATACAGATTTGTAAAGGAAACCGGCAAGGGACATTGACTTTTCAAGTTAGTGATTTGTTGGCTGTGGCTGGTCGCATTACTAACGAGACTGATGTCCTTATCAAAAACCCTGTATCTATAGTAAAATTCCTGTGGTCAGCTGGAAAGTACACCCCCGTCAAAGCGGTTTTTTGCCTGATTGTGAATCAGCGTAGGACTACAATGTCAACTAATATTCATAACAGGTTGGCAAATATAAAAAAAAATCAAAACCACACCACATTCCGAAATACTATCCACCTACCAAATAGGGAAGTTAACAACTTAAACGTTTGCAAACAAATCGCATATTTACAACACTTAATTGATATCGAAAAGAGACCGCTCTATGCAGAGCTGCACTCTACCTCACCAGCAGCAAACATTTAATTACATCCCGCAACTATGGTCATACCGCGCTGTTGGATAATTAACAAATCGCCACCGCACACAATTAATGGCTCAGAACTAACGACATTGTTAATTACCTCAACCAAATTGCCGAAACTATAATCAATTTTATTGCAAACTGCTCCAATACTCGTTCGTCCACAAATATGGACTCATTCCAGCGGGCATAACCCCAGCCCCACCACGCAAACAAACCAGCAACATACGACTACAAGTATAAGCTGGCATAGTCGCTCTCCTCCAGTGAGCCTGACACATCGGGAAAATTGGAAACGCTAGCGCTGAGACAAAACAATGAGTAAGAAGAAAAGTCAATTATCGATTACCGGGTGGTATTCGGTGGCGGTACGGCGGCAATGTCTAGACATAGACATACCCTTTGCGGGTATGCCCAAGACGGTAAAAAGGTGTGTTTGCGCTTGTGCGCGCATTTCAAAAATAGAACAAACGAAAAGCAAACAATTTTTTACCATCAACTCTCGTATACACAATAATCTCCCGTTTAGATTCAGTTTACATCTATACGGCGAGCTCTGTCAGAGGACTCATCGCAATGTACCGAACTACTCCCTCAAGCAGCACCAGTCAGCAGCACTCAACTCAGCCAAACCTAGACAGGTATATTTTCTATGTTTGATTGTTGTAGGTTGTTGTTGTATATATCAAGAGAGTCAATGTTTTCATTTAGGTTGTGTTATAACAGCATTAATAACATATTGCTGGTATCAGCTAGAAAAGTCCAAGCAAGTCACGACTTTAACATTTTTACACACATATTTGGCCTTATATGTTATTGAGTTATTACTGACGTTGGCGTAGGGATGTGGTGTATCTATGAATTTGTATGTGTGTGTATTGTGCATGAAGTGAGTGTTTCGCATATTTGACGGGGTCGGTCGATTTTAATGGGAGCATTCTTATATATTGTGGTATGTGATGTGCTTGTGCTCAGTTCGCTGTTGGGCTCTTTTGATTTGGAATTTTTGTAGGAAATTTGAAGAACTGGGAGCTCAATCTATCTCCATATGGAATGATTTTGAAGAAGGAAATAGTTGTTCGGGAGTATATAGGGGGTGCCTGGTCATGAATGATTTGGTTTTCTTAAGGTATGTGTTATGTACACTTTTATCGTTCGTAGATGGCGTTTTTGATAGATTTGATTTGAATGGTCCTGGTCGGTTCAATGCATGTTTTGGCATGAAAGTCATCAAAATCCCAGAGAATCAAAGTTGTATGATTTTGACTGTATAACACTAGTTCAAGCCACCCAATGACATTCATAAATACGCTTGGTATATTCTGAGTCACTATTTGGAGTAGTTGATTAATAGCATTTGCAATAGTGCCCTAGCGTATTTTTGATCGATTTATGACGTGAGGGCGTAATGGGTCTTTTGAGTGATTATAGTGGCCCGAGAATGCGTTGAAGCGATTGGAAGTGGGGGTGGTTTTTATTCTTTTAAACTATGTGATTATTTTTGATTATAACATTTTGTGCGTTCCATATACCTATTTGAATGAAAAGAAGTGCGGCTTTTATAATGCATATAAACCCACAATATCAATATTTTACTATTTGAAAATCATGAAAATGAGCAAGACTTGCTTTACACAAAAAAACATGAAAAACATTTGCTCAATTCAATATACCCGTACAGCCGAGTCTTATGTTATGGTGAGGCGACTTAAGCGTCTGCTTAATATTAACTTGGTCGCACAGAACTAGTTTTTCGGAGAAGTCTTAAATTTATGTAGCAAATTATAACCAATATAAAGCCTACACGACAACACGTCTGGTAACGGACTTAGGCTAATTCACTTTTGCTTCCTCACCTCGATATCCATAAGGGGACATGGCGGTCTCCAGATCAACGAACAGTCAACCAAATTGATCGCATTGCGATAGACAAGAGGCACGCATCCAGTATTTTGGATGTCCGAACATTCCGAGGAGCTAACATCGACTCGGATCACTACCTTGTAGCAGCCAAGGTAAGAATGCGGATATCCACCACGCCACAACAATCCAGATATACTGTGAAAAAATTTAATGTCGGAAGACTGCAATCGCAAGAGACCGCCAAGACCTTCGCACAACGCGTATCCCTTAACCTCTCGATTAACACCACACCACCAGCATCGAATTTCGAAGAGCAATTGCAACGATGCCAACAGGCCATTAGATCAGCCGCAACTGATGTGCTAGGTTTCTCGCGCCCACCAGCAAGAAACCCCATGTTTGATGAGGAATGCCGACAGATGGTCGCAGCCAAGAACGAGGCCTACAAGGCTAAGCTGCAGGTGAAGACGAGAACTGCCATTGAGCTCTATAGGCAAAGAAGAAGGAAGAACATCGGCTTTTCAGAAAGAGGAAGAGCAAGAAAAGCGCGCGATCGAGTATATAGAGGGTGCCACTCCAGGAACGATGTTCGCAAGTTTTATCAAAGTGTAACACGTCAAAGCCAAGGATACAAGGCTCGAACAGAATCCTGTCGAGATGAACAAGGAAATATTGTAGTTGAGACACAGTCGATGCTGAGGATATGGAAGAACCACTTCTGCAGACTGTTAACCGGCGATGACGAACAACATTCCGAACTATATAGAGCCGTGTCTTGTATTGGTATACCGCCCAAACTCATCCGTTTGTGTAGGATGACGATGGAGACTTCTCGCTGCTCTATCAGAGTCGGAAACGACCTCACCGACACATTCGATACCAAAAAAGTATTTAGGCAAGGCGATGCGCTGTCATGTGCCTTTTTTAATTTGATTCTTGAGAAGATTGTGCAAAATTAGATTC